>CM063510.1:21827014-21872014 GCA_032207245.1 Pardosa pseudoannulata
TTCCTGGTCCTACAGCTGACAGTGCTAAAGGCATTTTCAAGACCAAGGGCTCTTGGGTACAAAACTTATATCCCATTTAGGTGGTCGACCTTATGTGAACCCCCAGTGTTTAGTTCCCCAGCATGTCTAGTCTTCAGTTTATTTCAAGGGATGAAATGCTGAGTAAACCATGCCTAGCCCAAGGATTAAACCATGAACCTATGTCTTAGGAGTGCAAAGTGCTATCCCAGCACCATTGAGCTTCTCTGATGAGAACCAGAGGAAGAGATTTATTGAGATGGCTTTGGTTTATAGTATGCTGTAGAGCACTGGAAGAAGTGCTTGCTTATAAGCATAAGATACACTTTCATCATAAGAACATAGAGTTTGTTTCCATCCTGGATTATATTTAGTCTCAAGTTCATTCACTGGAAATCAAGTAATGAAATTGCCTGCAATTACTTATCAGAGCTTGATCTTTTTATGTCTGACTGTTATTCAACAATTATAAAGCCTAAAATAGATTTGATAGAATGATACCTACTTATGAAAGTTATATGTCTGTTAAAAAATAAAAATTAAAAAAGAAAAAGAGCAAGATTGAGGTTACAAGAGAAAGATGGGGTGACATTTTTCTGATTGTCAGAAAGTTCAGTAAATTGTTTAGCAGTGTAACATTTCAGCTGTGTATAAATATTGTGAAATGTGGAAACTTTGAGTTTTTATAATAAAATAAAATTTTAATTAAATAGCTTAAATTATGCCTGTCATTTTCTAATATTAGTATTATACTTCTTTTTTCTTTGAATGAAGAAGGCAACTGTTTATTTACCAATAGATAAAAGAGCTGTATTATCTTAATGTGATGTTTGTAGTAGTATAAAGCATTTTGAGTTTTTTTTATCTACACCTCTCATCTTTCTCATTATATATATATATATATATATATATATATATATATATATATATATATATATATGAAATGGTCCAGTAGTATAAATTCAAAAGAAACAGGTAAAATCTCAGGCAGCGAAATTCAGTTCAGCTTAAGTCCAACATGAAAAGGATTTTCCTGCAAAATAAGAATGCTGGCAGCTCATATCATGATCCAGTGTTAAGGCAAATGGAAAACAGTCTTTCTTGATAATAAGTTTATTAAATCATCATTTCATTTAAGCAAAACTTGCACCATTTTCATTTATTCCTCGAAGACATGTATAGAAAGGTGTTGACAGCTCCATGTCCACACGCTAACTGACTCTTATCAGTTTGCAAACTCATAAAATCCTTCCACCTGACTGGATTATCCTAAAAGCTTACACGAGCGTGGTTTTTAAATTTATTTTATTATTATAAAGGTTTCCTTTTAAAAATCATTTATAACTCACGTAATTTCTAACTACCCCTTTTTTAGACCTGACATATATGTATATATATATATATATATATATATATATATATATATATATATATATATACCCATATACAGGGCCAGTTTTGCCATCCTGTACCAATATAAATTTCCAGTAGATTCATAACTTAGATTATTGTATAGAACTTATATTTCTATAACTGTTCCATATGATTGACTAAGTATCAAAGTTAAAATATATATATATACATCCTATATTTAAAGTTTGTTAAAATGGATATCTTATTTTTAAAAAATGTAGGAATTCTCTTTTAAAATAACTTAATATATTGCATATCAATGTCTTTTAAAATAATAAACAATGTGAAGAAGTATTTATACAAAAAGAAAGAGTGGAGGAATAATTTTTTTCACTAAAATCCTTCTCTTTATTTATTAAAAAAAATAAATAAAAAGCTTCAGATATCATATTTTAATGTTATTTATTCCATCCTAAAAATTTGATTGGCTACATACTTGCATGCTCTACACACCTACTAGCCTCAGGCACTGTATATATATATATACATAATTTTATTTATGTGCATGTTGTGATTTAAATTTAAAAGTGAGTTTCAATTGATTAAACATTATTTTTTTTTTTTTTAATTTTAATCATCTCATGCTATTAGACTTATAATAGAAAAACAGTGTGGTATAGCTGTGTATTTTTCATGTTTCTCAAATTTCTCCTTTGTAGAAAGTATTAGCCCAGTGGTTCAGAAGTTTTTAATCAGCATTTCATTTGTTTATATTTAGATATGATAACATTAGTTTAATTTACTTTTTTATTGCATCTCATCATACTCTACATTCAGTGTACTATTATATTGCAGGAAAAAAAAAGTGCCAAAGAATGCCTAATCTCACAGCATCCATCAGTTCCTGATGAATGTCATTCATTACGAAATCTGTTTTTTGAATGCAAAAGATCACTGGTAGTTATCTTTGCTTAGATATTTTACCAAAACTTTTATTTTTCTAATTATACTTAAATGAACTTTTTCAAAGTTTACTATTAATAAAATATATATTTTAGTTATAAGTTTTAAAAAAAGAAAATTATTATTAGGATGTATTCTCAGAAATTTATGCAAACTTTTTTTCTTCTTCAGTTTAATGTTTTGTTTCAAATTATATTTCTATACTTTAATCCTATTACAATTCAACTTTTAAAATATTCATTAAGATTGTTTAAAAGTAATAATTAAAACCATTAGTTTTATTGAGGTCATAAATACTAAAGAGATAAATCCTTAAACTTCAAATTTTTGATATTTTTTATAGTATTATTTAAAGCGCATTACCAACTATTGTTTTTATTGCTTAGTTTAAAATTAGAAATTATATTTTTGATTTTGAAATATTTTATAATTAAAAAAATAAAGTTGATTCTAAGTAAATTTGAAATTTACAATAACATTGCATAAAAAACTCAACAAGATATATTTCATAATTTATCTGTACTTTAGTTTTTAAGAAAATGATCTATCAATCTACAAAGAATTTTTTTAATCATATATATTAGGACTCAGAAGGCTAGTATATTCTACTTGACTACTTAAATTTTGAGAAATATTTGTATCCCAAAATCTAAAAAGTGCAGGGGTATTTGAATAACTATAAATTAAGAGCATTTACTTTTGCACCTTATCTCATTTTAACTTTACTATCGAAATATATTGATTTATCATTCCATGATCAACTAAAATAGGAATCTAGAAAGGAATACAGTTTTATAAGTAAAATTCTTAGCTTAGTGTGATGTAAATTTATTTTGTTAGCTTATGTTGTACTTTTCTTTTTCAACATATTTTTTCCCTTTCCAATTTCTAGTTAGATAATAGGAACAGATTTCGTGGGCGCAAAGGCTACTGATTGCAAAATCATCACTGAAGATCATGTATAGATATGTATTAAAATATTATTAAAAAATAAAATATTTTGTTTCATTATGGTTTAGATGCAACTGAAGAGCCATTTAAGAGAAGTGTCTTAATTTGGTAAAATGTTACATCTAAAATACTTTAACAATATTTTATATTATACGTAATTGTTGAATTTGTTCTTTAAGATGTGCAAATAAAGTTAAAATTTTTATCAATGTGATATTAACATATTTAGAATATCTACAACATACATAGATTTGATGTTTTATTTGACAAACCCGAAACTTTGACAAGTAATGTGTTCTCTAGTTTAAACTACATTAAAGTAACACACAGTTTATTTTAACAACTTTATTAAAATTTTTTCTCATAAAACAGCTTTTACAATAAATACTTTATAAGCCTTATGAAATACTCTTAATATTTTCATTAATGCAGCATTAGATAAAAAATATAAGTGCAAAATTTGAAGTAATTTGCAAGAAGAGTTGCTCAGCATACCTAGAGAACACATCACTGTGTTTCATAACATATTTCTTATACTTGACAGTCTGCTAACTATTTCTTCCATAGTCTTTATACAGATGACAGACACCTGCATCTTCTTATCCCAGACCATGATCTTCAAAAAAGCCTTGTGGTGTCTCCTCCTGCATAATTGACCATTAAAATTAGAAAATGTCTTGCATAAAGTGTATTTTTAGGGGAAAAGGGAGGGGTCTGATTAAAAAAAAAAAACCACGAGTAATATTGTTTAGAGAAACAATCTACTTTTTTTATTTTCAATAAACATTTTATTAAAATATATCAAATGACTAGTACATATACAGTTCACATGAAAACAGACAGATAAAGTAGCAGAGCTTGCTTGTGCGACAATTTAAATACTGACTTTGAAGGAAGACACTAAATTTCACATTATAAGAATAAAGTTAAATTAATGAGCAGAAAAACATACAGCTACAGATAATAGAACAAATATCTAGCACCACATTTAGATTCATGCAGTCACTATTTTATTCACATTCACTGTCATACCAGATTAAGCAATCAATATTTAACGCTGCTTTGTCCTTTTAAAAAACTCATAAGTTCTTGAAATTGCATTTTAAAATCTGATAGGAAACAAATATACCACAAAATATTAATTCCAGAATAATTTATATGAAAAGTCTTAAATATACAGATTAACACAATTTCATTTATAAATTTATAAACACCCAATTGCATATCAAATGACTAGTTAATTATTAGCTCATTCTGCACCAATTTGTTAGCACCACAGGCTTATAAAAAAAAGGCAGGCAAAAGGGCTTGTAAATATTCAACTCCTTTTTAATTCAATTATATAAAATATGCACCTTGAGACATGTCTATTGGTGATTAAACAAGAAAATTTAATGTAAAACAGGAAGAGCATATAAAAATGTCAAAGTAACAAAGATTCTTTAATACAAAACACTTTACTAGAAGGAGAAAAATGCATTGCAATCATAACATTAGCACATTCTTTTTCATGTTATCTTTTTATCACATCATTGCAAGTTTTTCTAGTCACATTTATTTTGAATATAGCCTTAGTCTTTTAAAGTATATATTTCATTAGATTAAAAAATATACTAAAAATTTACTGACTTTAAGTCAAATTACAAACTGACTCTATTCCAGTCCATATATTTTTTGATTGTTTACTTTAATAATTTATCTGTGTATGTTACAAATAATAGAACTAAGTGCATGAATAATTTTCTTAAAATCAGAAAATCTAAAATAAAATGTTTAAATAAATTTCAATCCAGTTAAAATATTTCATAGCTGCCAGATATTGAGAGAGAGCTTATTATGGGAATTAATGTAACCTTCAGTTAACAATTCTTTCATATGATAAACATAAGATACACATAAGGATTTTAATATATTGTCTTCAGCTATATGTAATACTATGTTTATGCCACTTGAAAATAAAAGTGATAAAGCAAGGAAAACCAATAATCATGAGATTTAATAATTATTTCAATAATGAAATAAGAGTTACTACTGAAAAAAAATTAAGTGAGATAGACAAATAGTAAAGTTAAGTTAAACATTTAATAAAAAAAAAATAATGCAAATAATTATTTCAAGTTAAATATTTTATACTTTACATTGCTCCACAAATTATTATTTGGAGAAAAAAAAGAATAAACTATTTGCAAGTGCAAGAGAAAATAAAATATAAATGAATATACAAAACAAATATATGTAAACAAAATATATTTAAAAAAAGAGTAAAAAAATATGCATACAGACATTTATATATCTGTATTTAATAAAATAAGCTCATACTGAACAATAAAGAACATCCATTTCTAGGAATTGCAAATAAAAGAAACTATTTAATTTGCATTTATATATATAATTTTTAAATGTGTCAAAATTAAGGATATTAATTTATTTAAAAAAAAAGAGGGTTAATAACTAACCAGTGTAATAAACACAACTTTCAAAGATACATTGATATTAATGATATAAAAATTAAAAGAATTTTATATCATTAACATTTTAATTGCAAAGAACTCATCAGATCAAAAGCTAACATTTTATTTATGAATAAATATAATTAAAATGAGATTAATGTTTAGCTAAGTAGATTAAAATATCAACAAAGAAAGGCACATTTAAAAATGCTTGGCTCATAGGTTTTTTTTTTTTAAATTAACTATGCATATGAACATTGATAGCACAAAAATATTCGAAATGCAACATCACAATATAGAGATGATACTACACAAAAACAAGATAAACTAAGAAGGGTATAAATATATAAAATTTGAAACCAAAATATTATATTAAAATAAAAATCAACCTTTATATGAAAATAACGAGAGAGAAAAAGCTTATTATTTCTCCATATTTTTACTTCAGAACTTTAAAAAAATCATCAAATTTAATATCACAAACTATAAATGGTATTTAATTATCCTTATACTAGCTCTCTTTACTTAGATCTTTGAGAAAATGTTAAAGGTAATAAGGTTACATAAAAGTTTTAAAGAGTAGTTTAAACATATTGCACATGCTCATCTAATTTATGTCTTTTCACCTAAGATTTACAAAACCTTCTACTGAAAAATTTTAATAAAAATATATAACCTTTTTTGATATTTAATCTAAGAAATTTTTTTTTTTATAAATTTAAGTTCTTTTAATCACCATTTTTAAAACTATATAATTAGCTAATATAAACTTATAAGTTCTGTGAAGAATTGCCCTCTAACTGATGAGAGCATATATGTATAAGACTTACATGTCATTAAGAGCCTAAGTGTATGCTTTCCAATTTCCTAATTCATAACTGTGAAATCTACACATTTGTACCTTCATGTCAGGACTTTCGCCATGCTCAATGGGTCTTAGGAAGGAAGCCAGGGTGTGACAAAAGCAACAAATATTTTTTTCTCTTGTCTCGGGCCTTGACAGTCAAAAGATTTGGTTAATTTTATTTCTCATTTTAATTGTTAGCAAAGAGAAAAAAATAACTTTTTAAATGAGTTTAAGTATTGAAAACTTAAATGTTTATTATTATAATTAAACACTTCATTATGTACATCTTTAATCAAATTTTGATTAACTAATAAAAAATAAGATGTTTAAGGAAATATTTTATAAAACATAATTATTTTAATAATTTAAGGGCAGATAACAAATCTCCAGCAGTATTAAACTTAGCTTTCTAAATACTTATCAGCATCCAAAATTATCGGTGCATTATATCAGTGCTATTGGTAAAATCTTTCAGATATTTATAAATAAGATTTTTTTTAAAAAATCCTTTAAAAGCTGAACTTTTGATCTAAATCATTTATTACTCCAAGCCTAAGATATATTTAAATCGAAAAGGGTAAAGGTTTGTGCATATTATAGAATACATTTATTACACTTATTAATAACAACATCAAATATCCGAGAAACTGATTCTTGAAAAGCAACAGCACCAAAATGAGTTTTTACACATATATTAAAAAAATAAATAAATAAATCCTTGATGAGGTTGCTTACTATAAAAATGGAATGAAAGTAGAGAAGTGAAGATATGATTTACGAATTAAAATATTGTACAACAAGAACCAGTTATATAATTTAGTTTTTCTAGAAATCTCTCACATCTTAAAATAGCACAGCTTTCTTTATGTTAGCATACAAAATCACAAACTTTTTAAAAGAGTGAAAATGCTCCTCAGGAATTTATGCAAATACTGAAACAATTTTATCTTCACTATTCCTAGATAAATGATTACATTTACTCAAAGCCAAAAATTTTTTTACTTCCAAATTTAAATCATATAATATAAAATTCAGAGATAGCCTAACTGACATTCAAAAATAAAATTACTAAAAATTTGCATTATCACACATACCTCAAACTCTTGAGTTTTAAACAATGACTACAAAGCAATCAAAGCAGAATTAAAAGAAAAACTACAGGTTTCACATAAAAACTAAATAATCTTATGACACAGAGGATATGCATTAAAAGAATCTCACAGCATATATCCTTTGAATTAACACTTAATAATAATCTTTAAATTTACAATCAAGTGCTTTATTTCAGCACTGCAAAAATGAGAATAAACTATTGCTAAACAATACATTTAATATATATGAGTTGTGTGTAATAGCTCTGATTAATTTTCAAAATCAATGGTATTAAAGTATTGTAGTATTATTAAGTAATATCAGTATAAATATTTGATATCAAAAACAATTTTTTTTTCAGATAGAAGCAGCAACATTAAAACTTTAAAAGAGTATGTATAATCAATTCTTAATTGATACGTTTACTTAATTTGACCTGTACACAGCATATTTTATTAAAGACATTGTTCCATTTTGAATTTAAAAAACTTACTATCATTTCCGAAATATACAGATACATATACTGTCTGGGTCTTTTTGAAAATCTTCAGATATTAAAATCATATAAACAATTAACAATATATATATTAGATTAAATTAGTCATCAAACAAAACAGTCTGATGCATGTTAAAATAATCAGTTATATTATATGATGGAATGAAAAAACATACAAATCTAAGTAACTTCTTTGCATAGGGAAATAAAGGCACGATAAAATGATATTGATAAACAGATACAAACTACAAATTCTTAACCTTTGTGTTCATTTCATATAGAAAATAAAAAAATATGAGTAATTACAGTGAATATTAAATTTTAAATCTAATCAACTGAGTCAAAAATATTGTAGAATATGTTTGCTAAAAAAATTTAGGACACAAAAACTGTATTTTTTTTTTCAATTACTATTTTGCATGTATGCATATAGCAATTTATTTCACAAATTATTAGCTTCAGCAATTATAACCATTTTTAAAAATTTTAAAGCAACAATAAAACAGCACTTCAGCTAGCATATGATAGAAAATTGATAGTTTTTCACAAATGTAAAAATTAGCTATTTTTGTCCAGTAACCATTATAATGATGTTAAATTTTTTTTACTATTTTACTTGTATTAATTTATACTAAAGTTACTTTACCAGCCACAATTATAAATATTTAAATATATTCTTTCCATGTTATTTTATTAATAGGTTTAAAATACTGGATTAGCTTTATAAGTGGCACTTGCAAGTTTTAACCATATATTTTAAAGTCTGAAAGTTAATAATACAACTTGTTTTGCTATATATAAATAGGCATTTTAAAACTTAATGCTTTGATGAGAAAACTTATCACCATTAATTTGACTTGATAAAAATTTCTGCTTAGAAAAATTTAGGCCGCTAATTAGTTTTGTGAATTAAATACCTAATACTCAGTGGCAAGAACTGTTGCAAATATAACAACATTTACATAGTTTATTCCTCAAAACACCAAGAAGAAAAAGATACTTTCGTTTCAACCTAAAGCTAGTGAAATTAACTAGTTTTACATAAATTTCATTTTATTTTTTCATTTTGACTTGATGACTATAAATGGAACTAGTCTTAATTTTTTCTTTTTTTTTCCCAATCTATTCATATGTTTTCTTTCCACATGTAGGACTATTTTTCAGAATACCTATATGTTAACTCACATTAATATTTGTGATGCAAAACATATCTGCTACAGTGAAAAAGGTTTACATAAATCAAAAAGAGGTTCTTAAAAGTTCAATTTAAATTACATAACAAAAAATTATTTTAATATGAAGAAATTTTTTTTCAAAAATTAAAAAAAAAAAAAAAAACACTTTAGTAGCAATTTTATATCAGAAATTAGAACTTGAGCATTAGACTAATCCAAATTCCTTGAGAGCACCTTCAACAGCTTCATCCTTGTAGGTAAATTAAAACATTTTGAATTTAAGATAAATACATACAAAAAAATAATTTCACTTAAACTATTTGTCAACAAAATATTCATAACTATATAAAAGTAACTTTAAAAAGTAAGATCCAAATTATTTTCCTTTTATAAAAAGTTTAAATATATAAATTAGCATGTCAATTTATTATTAACAAAGGTCATAATGGGAATTTATTTTTAATGCAATAAAAATAGTTATTAGAATCATTATATGTCGGTAAGTAATGCAAATTTCATTGAATTTATTTATACTTAAGTTCTAAACAAGAGTTAATTTGCTGTAAACGTTACCAATATTAAATTGAATTTACTACAATGTGCATAAAATTAATTTACATGAATTTATTTCTAATCTAGAAATTTTTATTATTTATTAAAACACAAGTTTAGCATTTAAAAACTGAAAAGAAGAGTAAAAAAATTATACTTGACAACCACTTGACCATATAAATAGAGCTCATTATTTTTCTTTTAATGTTAAAGAAAATTTAAATTTTCAGAAGACAGTGAAAAGTTATATTTAGAAAATAACTAAATTATTTTAGATACATACTAGAAACAAATTCTACAAGGATTTTGTGAATGTTGCATATCATAGGATGAAATTTGTATTATATAGTAAAAATTTTTTAACCTTACCTCTTGCAAGAGATCTTGAGCTGCAATAGCTTTCAAGACATTTTTTTTGCTAGTTTCTTGAACTTCTCCCCCTAGCAAGAGTTCATCAAGGATGAAGTATGCTTTCTCGAAATTGAAGATAATATCCAACTCACAAACCTTAAGTATGAATAATTTAAAAAAGATAATATAGTAATACAATAATTAATAAAAAATATACAATTTATTAACAGTTAGTAAAAAATTAAAAATAAATTTATTCTTATAAGAATTTTAAAATATATATGTTTGTTCTACAATAAATATTTTAATATTTTAATCAAATATAACGAAAAAATAATGAGAAGAATTTATATTCTTCAAACATTTTTAAATAAATTATTAACATACATAAACTTAAATACAGCTTTAAAAGATGTATACACAAAGATTGAAAAAAAAATGTTTTTTTTTTTTCAAAAATGTACAACCTACTAGGAGGTGAAATGATAGAAAAAAAGTGTTTTATTGGACTTTTCATAAAAAATATATAAATGTTGTATACAAATTGATCTTTTTCAATAAAATCACAGAATTAAATACAAAGTAAATAATAAATGTGAAATATCCATACCTGCCATCTTTATTACAAAAAAAGAAATATGTAAGATAGTGTGCAGCAAGTGACATCTCAATTTTTTACATCAATCCATAAACGACATGTTTCACTTCAAAATGTTTCAATGCAATAACTGTGTTTAAGACTTCATAAGTGAATACAAGTACATTTGTATTACATTAAGTAATTCAATCCTGTGCAATTACAAAATTTATAATTTCTATACAGTGAAAAAATTTATTAAAAAGTAGACAAGTCAAAACAAAAGGATGACACTGCTTGAACTTTTATTATGTCCTATTTTAATAGTTTGAGAGTGAAAAAAAGTTTTTTTAATTAATGCAATTCAAATTTAGTAACAAATTAATTACTGGTATGCAGACACAGAAGTCAAAATTTTGGGAAAAAAGAAGGAAAAAAAAGGAGAAAAATTCAAAAAAGAGGAAGTTAAATAACTATTAAAAATTATGTTCTGATTTACTTAATGCAAAAACAAGTGCCTAAATATGAAATATGGAAGTATCTAAATAACTTTTTATCAATATAAGTAAGTACTCAAGTTTCCTAGTAAAAAAAATATATTTAAAATAGATTCAAATCAGATGCTTCATCAATGTGCCTCATTAAAAAAATAAATTCACCAATACAGTTGAACTTTATTATATTAAATTTTGAGGAACCATATTGTTTGTTGTACTTGAACCTTTAAGAAAAATGCTAGATCTCAGAAAATTATAACTTATATAAGATTTACATAAGGTTATACATTATCTTGTATAAGATTTATAAAAATATTATGTTCAATGATTTTAATTGACCTTAACCAAACAACTGAACGATTGAATATTAGAATGACCAAAAATGTAGACAAATGCAAAACTAGTTTTATCTTTTAGTTATTGCTTACTACTTTAATACTGAGTTAATTTATAATCTTCTATATCAAGATAGTTTAAGGAATTTCTTAGTCCAATACAACAAATAACATTTTCTTTCCTTGAGTGGCTGGACAAGATGTTATTAATTTCATGCACTTTGTTTTTAAACCTAGAAACATATATTTAAATCTGATTTTATAACTGCAAAAAAGTTTTATAAAAAATGAAGAAAAAATACTTAGTAAATGATTAAAAGAAAGGATTCTTCTACCTCATTCCTAAGATTCACTATAAATGTATAAAATAGAGATTCACCATTTATGGATAAATTAGCATTGTAAACAAAAAGAAAATCATGAGATCAAAATTTTCATTTGTTATAAGCTGGTTTGTTAAAATAGGGATTTTAACAGTACATCAATAATTTAAAAGCCATTTCAAATAGCAAAGCTTTAAAATGCACTTCCAAACAGAACTTGAAAACTTTGTAACTGCAAAATTTGTTATTAACTAGTTTGTAAAATTCTATTAATTTTTCTTACATTGATTTATAATAAATGTTTAAAAAATACAGTATAAGCCTAATTTTTTTAAATGGACAATTCCAAAAATTTTTTAATAAAAGTAGCAGATACAGAAGTTACATATTAGAGGGGAAAAAAAGGAGGAAAATCGGAAAGTAAAGAACAATTTAAAAATATTTATTTAAGTATACATAATGCAAAAACAAGTACCCAAGTATGAAATATACCAGAAGCTAAATAATTTTTACTAAATATAAACAATTACTAGAGTCTCCCAATCAAAAAATGTTCAAAACAGATTCAAATCAGAAGTTTCTCAAATATCCTAATTTAAAAAAAAATCTAATAATATAAATGCGCATTTTAGATATCAAATTTTTAGAAGGCATTCCTACAAACAAATTTTTAATTTTGTAACACTAGAATTTCTTAAATGCAGTAAAATCTATACCTTAATAGTTTGTAAAGATACAATAATTAGCATTAGATTTAATTTTAATCAATGTCTAAAAACTCATGATTTAAATAACATATACTCTATATAAGGCTATTTTTTTAAGCCAACAATTAAAAAAAAATTTTTTTTAAACAGTAAGATTTCAGGACGAACTGGACGGGCTTTCTTCCAGTATCTGAGCCAGTGGGTTAGATTTCTACTTTAGACTAACAGATTTGTAACCATTTAGTTTGGTCTGAGAGCGCTAGAGTTTACTTTTATGTTACCCGACAGCTAGTCATCGGAGTTTACTACTTAATTACTACGATTCTGAACGGCTGCGAACAAAGCGGCGGAATTCGAACCCGTGGCAGCGTCCTGCCGATTCAGCTGGATGGCTGATTTTTATCGGGACTGCCGTTAAAAGTTACAATTTTTCATTAGTAAATTTTATCATCAACTTCAATACAGATGAAAACTTAACAACAAAAAACAGGTGCGGACTTTTTAACAATAATTAACTTCTGTAAGTTATTTGCAACAATGTTATTTTCTCACAGACACTGCTCATATCACAAAAATTCAGTCAATAAGATGAAGTATCGCTACAAATAAGTATAAGAGAGATTGAAATCTTAATACTGTTACCACGATATTAAAAAAATATCGATATATAAAACAGTATTACGATCGGTACATGCGTTCGGGGGATAATCTATAAAGTACGCAGGATGTTAAAACATAACTCTACCGTTTCAGAGCCCCCCATATTATGATATCAGTATTAACTATAATGGCCCATTAAAAAAATGCGCATTTTCCGAAACCGAAATCCAGAAAACGGTTGTTTTTCACCAAAACATACAGTTATGGCTTAGCTGTACTATTAAAACTAGAACCACACACGTTCTATGTTCCATTTGTACCGCGTCACACGGCTTTTTGACCTTGAAGCACGTGTTGCGAGAATCTACTGATAACGCTTTTCTCCTGCTCTTTGTCAAAAAAAAAAAAAAAAAATTGTGGACGTGGCAAAGAGAAAAAACAAATGAGAAAAGGGAAGAAATCTGATTTTCGTTAAAATTTAAATATATATAAGTTTAAAAAAAAAATTGCTCCTTTTAATTTATTCAATTTTTTTTTAATTTCTGAAAAAAAATCTGTTTAACAATCTTTTTTTTTATTTAAAAAAAAAAGAAACCACAAAAAATTTCGGATAAGAATCATCTTTGAATTCATTCAATATTCGACGCGGCAGTCCATTTTTTAGCGCATAGGCTCGGAGTAACATTTCTTTTCCCCCTCTTGGGTTCAGAAACGGGGTAAACAGATTTCTTGACACCACAATCAAAATATTCGGGTCCCCCTTTTGGTTTTGACACTTTGATCGTTATTCGTTAACTTTCAAACATCTGTACTGCCAATAAATCGCATTACACTTTTTTTTCTTTTTTTTTTGGGGGGGGGGATTTCACAGAAAAAAAAATTGAAAAACAAAGATGTTACCAAAACATGGAAAAGAAGATGTGTGCAATCCGTTAGGCCGTTACATAACTCCGTAAACGTTGAGAAAGAAAAAAGGAATAAAAGGAGTGAATGGCCCAAAGAAAAAAGGAATAAAAGGAGGGAATATGCGAAAAAAAGGAGGAATGCCGTAAAATAAGGAAAAAAGGAGAGATTTCTAAAAAAAAGGAAAAAGAGGAAAAAAAGGAGCGCTGCGGTGTCTGGGTATGGTTATTATAATATTGATTCTCTCCAATGATATTCAGGTATTTGTAGCAGATTGACAACATAACATGACAAATTACAGATCAGTCTCAAAATGTACAATGCAGCAACCACTCATAAAACAGTAATTGTGTATAAAAAAATATTGACAGCTGGGGGATAAAAGCATAAAGAACAGTAAAAATTCATAATTTTTATGCATAATTCATAAAGTTTGGCAGCAGGTATGAATATTCATATATCACTAATATTGTTATTTAGATTGTTTTACTGCAAATACAAATCTTTCATTTTATTAAATAACTGTTATACTTATTTATTATATAGATTAATCAATGTATGCATCTTTGTTGCATGAAAATATTGACTTCCTTACATATAACATTTTATAATATAAAAATTGTGACAAAAAGTTTAAAAAACATCACTGAAGGAAAATAGTTTCATATTTAGTCCCTTAAGTGGTTATACCCCTTAAAGGGCTAAAATAGGAAAATAAAAACAAACATGAATGAATGAATAAAAATTAGAGGCCATGAAAAATTTAATTTTTGCAACAAACTGAATTCGAATATAAAGGATATCAAGTTTTGTTAATTCAGATTAATAAAAATCTATATTACAAATAGGGTTTAAAAAAGGGCTTAACTAAAATAAATACATTAAAAGTATCAATAATTTGTTTTACTAATACTTTAACATAATTATTTAAAAGTGCAAAAATTGTAACAAAAAAATAATATCTGAATATTCATGATAGCTTTAGGTACAATTTTGCACTTTCAGATAATTTCTTAAAGATATGATTTGTATATTTACTGTCACAATTATAAAAACCATTTATTCATTAAATTACAGTAAATTCTGACAAAATCCACTTTAACAGAAGGTGGGTTTCTTCATATGTATCCCTCAAAAAAAATCTACATGGGCTTTTTCCCTCTTTGGTAAACCTTTTGCATACTGTATATTTTCGAACATAAGTTATCCGTATATAAGCTGAGGGTGCAATTTTCCTTCAAAAATTTACCTAAAGTTCAAAAACCTGTATATATACGATAAAAAAAAAAAATTTTTAGCATGTTCAAATATGTTGCCAAGAAGCCAAAAATGTTGCCAAGCAGGTAAATTGGAAGAAATATTTTCCAACCAAATTGCTTTATAGTAAAATGTTAGACCAATGCTCCTCATGCCTTTTTTACCTTGGCATTTAATTTTTAAGTACTGCGGATGTAGAAGATAAGTCGCGTCTCAGGAAAAATACAAGGACATCTCTTTGCACATTTTGAAAGTGGCAAAGAAAAACAACTAACATTTTAAGTTTAATTAGCTTCAGGCTGTCTTGATTTCACAAATTTGCATCAACTTATTTAGATTACAGTTGTGGGGCATGGGTTGATAACTGCAGCGCTAGACCATGTGACCAATGATATTTTTATTACTTAAATGCTAACAAGTTTAAACTCTGGTAATCCTATATAAAGATAACCTTCTTCATAAATTTAAAAAATAAAAGCTATGAAGAAAAAAGAGACTATGCTTGGAAATTTATCAATTCTTTCCAGCTTACAAAGAGTTATATTCATCAGAAGATTAGCCAATCTACTACCAATATAGTACTGTTATTTTGGAATGATATAAATCAGAAAAAGAGTCATTTTGAACTTATTTTTCAATTTCTCTGTTTTTTCTCATTTTAAAATATATTCAAACTTTCTTTGTACTTTGTTAATAATTTTCTTTTTTGTTATTTACTTTAAAAAAAAAAGTTTCATTTATTTCTACCAATTTGCCGACTTTTTGTCACCAATGTTAAAAAAACATCTCTAAAAAACACAATGTAATACACCTGTTGTATATAAGCCAACCCTCCCCCTTTAAGCCTTTAAAAAGCCCTAATTCTCGACTTGCATAAGGAAATATACGGTACATAAAATTAATCCCTTAATAGTCTCAATAATTTTTTTCCTCCTTTTTTTTTTTTTTTTTTTTTTTTTTTTTTTTTTCCTGCTGAGTTATGATTGATATTAACTAAATACATTTATGAAAATTATACAAAATGTTTATAAAACCTGGCAACTGATCCTTTTTGAAATGCAAGTGAAAGTTTTTCAACAATCTTTTCTTAAATGCTATGTTACTTCTTTATAAGGGTATTTATGAAGGCTTCAAATATTGAAGCTAAATACTTAAAAGAATCAATAATTACATTCAAAATCAATTGTCAAGTTTAATAGAACTGAAGCCTATACTAAGATAAAATTCTAGAACATCAATGCAAAACTACAATTTATAATGTAAATACTTCATAAATATAATGAAACATCTCTAAATATGGTATGACAATATATTTTTTATAACTATATACACACAAGATACTAAAATGTTTGAATACATACAATTCTATTTTCCAAATAACATTATAAATGTACAGCTCATATATTTACTCTTAATTATTCATTTAAGATAAAAAAAATTGGGTTTTAACAGGTAATTTCAAACAATCAAGAACACATCTTTTTATAACATTTAACTTTTTCAGTAAAAATTTATCTGAAATATTTTCCTTGCAATATTTAACAGGTTTTAAATACTTCCTTTTTTACTCAATTGTAAAAAAAAAAGAAAATAAATAAATAAAAAATAAAGAAATAAAGAAAAATAAATTTCTCTAAAATTAGAATAAAAAAACATTAAACATTAATATAATTGTCATGTTTTTAAAAAATACCATCAGTTCAATACAAAACAACACTATGTGCAAATTAATGTGTAAAAAGAAAAGTTTTATTATACTTACACTGCCAAAATATTTATCTAACAGCTCAACATATCGATGGATAATTTCCAGAGTTAGAAGTTCATTATCACACTGTTCAACAGCACAACAAAAATATAAACTGGCATATCTAAACAAAAGTTTTAAAATTACATCAGATGTGTATGTTAAGTGAATAAGTCTTTATTTCTTGAAAAATTTCCTTATAATTTATAAAAAGCAATACATAATTTTCACTCTAAATCTTCAGGTGTTAACACCTTTAAGGGTCGTGTAAATGCTGCTTTAAAAAAAACTACAAATTTCAATAGAATAATATACCACGAAGGTAATTACAATAGTGAGCAAAATAATTGAGAAATTATTTGCAAATTTTATAAGTAAGCAGTTTCAATTATGGTGTAGGATTATAAATTTGTATTTAAATCAAGATTGGAAAAAAATCATGATTTTTTTTAAAAAATAAAAAAAAATCAGATTTAAATGATTTTTTTCTGAATTCTAATTTTAATTATTGTTATGTTTTTATATTTTTTGCAATATACATGGAATAGTTTATTATAAGTAACAACTTATCTATCTAGTATATTCTACACACTGATTACCTAAAATTAAATACATAAATTTTAATCTAAATACATTTCATTATTTTATAATTGGATGGTGCAAACTAAATAAGATGTAAATTTAAAGAACAAATTAAATATTCATTTAATGCAAACTATTTATTAAAAAAAAAAAAAAAATTCACAATTATTTCAATACTTTTTTAGCAATGAATTATGGATTTAACTGTTTCAATAAAAACAATAGTTTCGATGTCGTATCCACTCCTAATCGGTTACGAAGCTTATAATGAACAATACCAAAAGAAGAAAACTGTCTTTCCATTCTAGCAGATAATGAGACGGCTGTTCTTATTTGGTAGACAAACTGGATTTCGAGTTCTGTAATACTCTCTTTACCCCCCAATTACATAAAATGAATTCCACTAGTCATAACTAGTCGTACCTACCTCTACTGCATACTTTCTAATAACAACCCCTAAATTCTTAGAAAACATGCTATCTATTTACACTTATTTACTTATTGGTATTTCTGTGCTGACTGATTCCCAATTCTCCTGTTTTTCGAATGTAGGTTTTAAGAGAAGTGAAAAAAATGATTTAAATCAATGATTTTTTTTTAAAATTAACTGATTTAAATCATCCCAACCCTGATTTAAATTATCGAACTTTTTTTATGACTGTACAGATGTATTACAAAATCAGAATTTAACATAGTATATATAATGTTTATGCTTTTCATTTATGATAAAACTACATAACTTAATATTTAAAATATAAAACTTCACAGTTAATCTTAGTTTTATTAAACAATGTGGTACTTTAGATTACAAGCATTGACAAAAAAAAAATTGACATCATTAAGTCGCTAAAAAAATGCTAAGGAATAAGGCAACCAATCAATATAGTTTACACAATTTTCAACATCACTATTACCTTTTGTACACAACTTTTAATTCTTTCCATTCCAAAAAAGAACACATCTTGGGTTTCCGAGCAAGAATTGTTGTAACAAGTTCACGGGTTATCTTTTTCTTAACTTTATCAGGGTGTGCAACATACCACTTTTGCAAGCGCAATTTACCTTGTCTACTAAATAGGAGCATAAACTGCATCTGAAATACACACAAAAAAAAGAAAGATTTTAGAATTCATGTTATCTATAAATTAGAAAACGTAGTTTATTATAATTACCATTTTGGAAAATCTTGCAAAAAAAATCCGTCAAAATAAGATGATTTTATGCAAAAGCTATACACAAGTATTTACAATTTGAGATGTTACAACTAAAGATTCATTTCAGGATATTGAAGTTGCGTCCGGTATGAATGAATCATATTGATTCTTCTGTAAAAGCTTTTGTCAAACACAGGTGGTTGCAAAATTCACCTATGAATGCCCATCAGTAATATTTAAAGAACTAAAATGTCATACCTAATATCGAATTAAATACCTTTATTTTGATTTTTTATTTTAAATAGTTCCACATTTTTTAAGGAGTAAACTCACTATGAACAAATAAGCAAATTCGTATTTCAATATAGAGAACAAAAACCCATTTAACAATCTCTTTTAACAAGGAAAAATTATGTTGTACCAAATTTTTTTCCCTTTAAATTTCATCTTTCAATGTTTTTTATTTTTTATTTTTTATTTTTTATTTTTTTTGGTATGTGTGGTTATTTATTTTTGTTTGTTTATTGTGTTAATCTAATGGCGCCAAAATCGTAGAAGCGATTGTCCTTTATTAAGAATCTGAGTTGTTATTGAATCCTTCATTCGCGTTTATTATTTACTTTATAATCTGGTAGTTTCCTGATAAGGAAGAGTATTAAATAATAATTTTAGGTTCGGTTTTTTTGTAATTATTACAAGGATGACATCGCAAGGAAGTCTTTGGGTTGATAAACATCGACCAAAATGTTTGTCTCAACTTGATTACCATAAAGAACAAGCCAATCATTTAAAAAAACTAGTAAGTAGTAATTTTTAAATTCACAAAAACATATAAAATGAAATATTTTTTCTCCTTTCAAAGTATTAACGAAGGAAAGGTATCTGGAATTGTAACCTCTCCCCCTTCCCCAGCGTAAGTACCTAGGCACTTACATAGTGCATCTGTTCCTACATAGAGTATATTTGTTAGGATTGCTTTATTAACTTTTAGATATCGGTTTAAGTATGACACTTCCCCCCCATAATGGTAAATGTCTACACCCCTGCCGTACTTTGTACATCGTAATTTGACAAATGTAAAGAGAAATAAAATGATGTCCTGCATATTAGATTTCTCAGTAACGGAAATAAACTGCATTGTTAATTTCAATTAGTATTTAAAGTAAATTATGTTATAAGGATTGTTTTCCCATATTAAATTGTTTTGCTTCTGAAATACGTAATATCATTCGGTAATATATTTTCTAGGAACATTGTGATATTCACGAATTTTCTTCATTACCCTAGTTTAACTTTTTAAATTATTGTATGCAAGCATATAAATCAGAATGCCTCATTTGTGTTAATATCAAGTTATACGAAAACATACTTTAATATCAACTGCATACCTGTGACAAATTTTTAGCTCTTTACTATTGACAAATATTTGCTAATTGGGACTAAAGATATTTAGAAATTGACTTTACGATGACATCAAACATATTTTTTCATCTACAGTATGTCTTCTCCTGATAGTACTTCAAGTGACAACAAGTAATTTCTTAATGCATTTTCCCCCCTCTGTTTTAACCTTTTCTCTGTCAACTTTACATTCTCTCTCTGCTGGCCAGTTACAGGATCAGTGAACTTGTATTTTTGATTTTTCATTCAGTGAATTATTTTATTTCATTTGTCTTATACTCCTTTCAAAGTGTAGACAGTCAAAGCTTCTTTAATACTCTTTATTTGAATTAATTACTAAAGGAGATTTTGTAATGAAGATTCCCTAAGAAACCCAGGGAAAAAAAGAAAAAAATTGGGATGAGGGATTTTGAGATGCAAATATTTTAATATATTTAAAGTGGTTTTCACTAAAATTCATGCATTCGCTGAGTGACATAATGTACTTAATGCAGATTTTACGATTGTATTATCATAATTTTCCACTCTACAGCAAACCTCAATAAACAAAGTAGCTGTGTGTCTCCTATCAAAAAATCATTTATGAGATTGAAGAATTTTTAAAAATGCTATGTTTAATTAGTATTTAGTATTGTAAAACTGGCATGGTAAATTTTATGTTTGTCATCTGATAATTCCATACGTTTTCCTTCCTAAGTATTTGGAATGCTTTGAGGACATTTTATCCATGGTTTTACTGTTTTTAAGCCCCAGTGGTGTTGGAGTATCACTTCGCGTTCCCACGCCACAGGTCCGAGGTTCGATACCCAGGCTGGGCAAGGTTGATTTAGCCTTTCATCCCTTCAATGGATAGAGAAACTCAGGACCAAGCATGTTTGGGAATTAAACACTAGAGGTTCTGTGTAACGCTGACCACCTAACCGGAACATATGCTTTGCACCCCAGGGCCCTTGGTCTAGAAAACGGAGATTGGCACCATAGGCCCTGGCCCCCTAGGGGCTGTTGCACCAAGGAAAGTTTACTGTTTTAAATAGACTTGGCAGAGTGGGCCCAGCCCTGAGAAACCTACCTAGGTTTCTCTGGACAGGCCTGTTGAACAATGGCCGATTGGTTAGGGTGTTGGCCTTCGGTACCGGAGTTCGTGAGTTCAAATCCCACTGTCGCATGGATGTTTGTAGCCGTTTGGAATCAGCTTTAAGCTGTAGGTCCCAGTCTCATTAGCCCTCATCTTGCAAATAGTAGACCGTAGCACTCCAAACAAAACAAAACAAAACCTGGACAGGCCCACCATGAAAAATCTGCTTTGGTTTTGTACAAGATTTATAATTATTTCAAAAACTTTTAAATTACAATAGTTTAAATAAATTGCATGATTTTAACACTGTTTCATTCTTAAAACACAATTTTTTCTAAAGTGTTTCATTTTTAAATTATTGATTATAATTTGACTTTGTATTTTCATCTCTTTTAGAATTTGCTTTAGACATT
Organism: Pardosa pseudoannulata; assembly: GCA_032207245.1. NCBI lineage: Eukaryota > Metazoa > Arthropoda > Arachnida > Araneae > Lycosidae > Pardosa > Pardosa pseudoannulata. Next base: position 21,848,834 of record CM063510.1, read on the forward strand.
TATTTTGCTAAGAAATCTTCTATATAAAGGTGCATAACCTAATATGTGTGTGTGTATATATATATATATATATATATATATGCAAATTAAATTATAGCTTGTAAAAAAATAAAGTTCATTGAGTGAAAGAAATTTATGTTAAATATATGGTATACTATTATGCTTTTGTAGCAATTTATTTTGATTTGGGCAGAGAATAAACACTTACAGATTAGCTTCACTTTGGTTTAGTACTAGTGTTTCCAATTAGGCCTGCTACTCAAACAGAAATATCCTACTGCTACTAATTTATATCAATTCTATACAACAGTATTCATGTTTTCGACGTCATTTCATTATGTTAGAGTTTATTTTCGATAGAACATTCTTTTTCTTCAGCAGCGCTACAGCCTGGTACAGGCCAAGGTTTTCTCTGTCTGCTTCCTCCAAATGGCACGACTTTTTGCAAGGTTTCTCCATCTATTAATACCCAAGATCTCCAAATCTTTCTCCACACAATCCAACAACAGATAGAACATTAACCAATACAAAAAAATATATTGGATTAACCTGCCTGTTTTATTTATGTGCAGTATTTTTATCAAGCTTTTCAATAGTGTTGAGACTAGACTCTTGGTTTAAGGACATACAGCTGTTAAAGAAAATTAAACTGTTTTATTTAAAAATTTTTGAAAATAAAGATAACTAATATTTTTAAATGTCAAACAAAGAATGCAAGAAACTAAAAACAATATCAGATAAGTATTAGCAAATACTCACAAAAACCAGGCCTGGGAAACCCTAGTTTTGAAACACTCTAGTATAAATATTAGAGTACTTTACTAGTTTGGGGAGCACCCTAGTAAAAGGTTAACAAAAAAAAAAAAAAAAAATCAGCATATTGTTTATAGAACAATGGAAATTGTAGTTCTACAAGTAGAAAGCATGATGAGAAATATTTCAAAGCAAACCCCTAACCCCCCTCCTGTCTTTAAGATATTCATTTTAACAAATGTCTAAACCTAATTTGTACTATAAATTGTAGCATTTTTTATATCAACTAACATTTGGTTAATGGATAATAGAAAAGTACCTGAAATAGTAAATGTATTTGTAAATAAGAAAAAAAAACACTTTTACAGCTGTTAACTTGGTTTTAGTATAAATTAAAAATACAGGCAATCTGTGAAATTTATAAATTAAAAATTATTCTAAATGAAAATTTATTTTAAATCAGGCCTTGTGTACTTAAGATGCAAATTTAGTCTAATTGTGAAAGGTAACAAAATTGAATTACATTAACTTTTATGGAAAATTTTGAAGAAACTATAAGACAGTAGGCCAAAATATATTAATAGCTATGAGAAATACTATCTTGTTTTTAAAGATTCTTTTGGTAAAGAGTTAAATCGAGGCTAGATCCAGCCAAAGAACTGCTGTGTTCAATAATGCTGACTGGGGCACATAAAATAGGTTTATAGTTATAATGCTCAAACACGCTTTAAATGATACTTAAAAGATGGCAGGCTAAGCCTAGTTGTTCTCTTCTTGGTCTGTGCTTCTAAATTACAGGAAACCACTTTGAGCAAAAAGTTGTCTTTCACCCCAGTAATGCTCTTCAAAGAACAAGTGCAACTTTTTACTGTAATTCCCGTAGCTTATGGCTCATGTACTTGACTTGTAGCGTTAGAAATAACTAAAAGAAGCAAATCTTTAATTCCTGAAAGATTCTAAAATTAAATCAAAATTATAAGTGTCAGTATCATACAATATGTAAATAAATCATTTAACATATATTAGGATAATTTTTTTAACTTCACATGCTTACTTTAATGAAATCAAAATATTTTTATTCTGATTTTAGGTAAATAGTGGAGATTTCCCTCATATCTTGTTATATGGTCCACCAGGAGCTGGTAAAAAAACACGAGTAATGTGTTTGCTCCGAGAATTATATGGATCCGGTGTTGAAAAATTAAAAATTGAACATCAAGTATTTGAAACACCATCTAAACGAAAAGTTGAAATCATTACAATTGCAAGCAATTATCACATAGAAGTTAATCCTAGGTAATTTTCCAATTTTATTAACTCTTTTAATCATTTTTTTTTCAGTATTTGTATTCATAAATACTTATTACATAACCAAGCTACTAACAGATTGTAATATTTTGCTTTATAATTGTATAGACTAGTAGGTTTATGTTTTTATTCTTTGTTTTTAATTTACATATCAAAATTCTTTGAAGGCAAATTTGATTTTTCATTGAAATATTTAATGCAATTCATCTGCAAACATTGGATTTTGTATGCAATAATTTCTCTTATTGATGAATGCCAAAAAGTTTTTATGACAAATGTATTATTTTACTGTTATTTGTTAATATAGTGATGTGGGAATATATGACCGAGTGGTTATCCAAGAATTACTGAAAACAGTTGCACAAACTCAACAGTTAAACAGTCAAACCCAAAAAGAGTTTAAAGGTATGTTTTAACGATTTTTTAATCTACAGGGAAATAAATAAATTACAATTAAAATATTTCTTGATATTTAAAAATGAATATGAAGATGTTTATTAGTATATAAGAATTATCATTATCAAAACTGTTAGATTCTTTATTTAAACTTCAAAATTTAACTAATTCCTGTTGAATGCTGACTTATGCAATATTTATAAAATGCTGTAGAATTCAGCTACTTTTTAAATTTTCTTAATTGGTATTTTATAAATTTCTCTTGTGAATAAATACAATTTGTAATAAGTAATGCAGTAAAAATATTTAATGTTTGTTGCTTATATATTTCTACTGCAAATTTGCAAATAGTTACTTTCAACTTACAGTTTTAAAGATATTTTCTTTTTCAAAGAAAATCTTAGGTTTTTTAATTTTTTTTTATGATTATGTATTATTCACAAAAAAATTTACTTATTAGTTTCTGGTTACACTTAATAACTGACAATAGGATATCTACCCAGTCAAGTATAAGATTCTACACTACAAAATCCCTTTTAATCATCCTTCAGGAGGAGGATTTTTCTCACAATTCTATACAGATCTATGGATGATTCTGCTTCATGGTGAAATTCATCCCATTATCACAAATGTTGTAATAATTAAGTTACACTCACTAAAGTGGGAGACACTTAAATTCCTGCTTGAGAGTCCTCCCTATGTGATTTTCTTGTTTTTATTCCCTTGGGAAAAAAGTCCTTGATAGGTTAACAGTTCCTGTTGTGTATAAAAGTATAGCAGACAGTTTAGGACTTCTTCAATCAGCAGAAAAAAGAGGAGTCTTACCATAAGAGTATATCCAACTAGGTGAAGTAGTAGGATAATTGCCTGAATGCTGAATGTTATTTTGCAGAACTGACATACCAAATTTGGACTGTATACTCTTTGGACAAATTTTTTTATCATCCTGTTTTGTTAAATAGGCAAATTTTGTAAATTATAGTTTGATATATCTAAATTGTTTTTTAAAGAATGGTTTGTAAAATGTGTGTAATTCATTATTTTGAATAAATAAATATACAATAGAACTAAAAATAAATTAAACATTTCTTTACTATAAATGATATAAATTTAAATAAGTTCCATTTTTTCAGTAGGATTTATACTCTATATTTTATTTATTAAATTTTAATCGAAGTATTTATACTAATACTGTTGACAGCAAAAACAATATTTTTTACATAGTCTTATAATAGATAAAATTATTAATCAAACTTAAAGATGTGTAAATAGTTATATTACTTTTAGCATGAAACTCTTGAATCCAATAGTACTGCATTTTTTATTAAAATTTATTTTACATGTTATTTTAGATGTATGTTTTTATAAACTTTTAAAATATTTAAATGAATAAAAAGTAGCACATTTTGCATTTTTTTAAAGTATGCCTTTATAATTTTTTTCTTTAGCATAATAGTTGTTGTGCTAACTGATAAATATTGTATAATTTAGTTGTTGTATTAATGGAAGTTGATAAGCTTACTAAAGATGCTCAACATGCTCTCAGACGCACTATGGAAAAGTATATGGCTACCTGTCGTATTATACTTTGTTGTAATTCAAGCAGTAAGGTCATACCTGCTATTAGAAGTCGTTGCTTGGGTATTCGAGTGGCAGCTCCAACTTCAAATGATGTAAGTATTTAGTTTTATTTTGTCTTTGTATGCTTAAAAAAATACACCTATTTTACAAATAAAACTAAGCAAAAATTTTTACTACTAAATTTTATATACGTATAAGTATATATAATTTCCGGGGTTTGCTTGTCAATATAAATAAGATGCAGTCATTGTGGCATAAAAGGCTCTTACTTTTAACTCAAGTTAAAGCCAAATACTTAGTAAAAAAAAACCTTTATTTCCATGTTAATCATGGATAACTGATGGATGTGTCTTATACAGACAAGAGACAAATGTCCACCTGTTTGATCTGGGAAAAGCTTATCCTAAGAGGAAAATCATATAGATGATTTCTTATTAGGTAATAATTTATTCTGTGGTATCAAAAAATTAGGTTTGGGAAATTTTGTAATGGCTTCTGCTCTTTGAGATAAAAATTTTAATCCTTGTTCTAAAAATATTCTCATAGGACCACACCAAAATTACATTTACAGGCTTGCAATTCCTGTCACTTTTCTCACCTTTAGTCACTTTTTTTACAATTGATCACTTTTAGTCACTTTTTTAAGTAAACAGTCACTTTTAGTCACCTTTTTTCATGGTGTATCACAGCAAAAGTCTGTTGTTGAAAAAAGAAAATCTGAATTAATAACAAAATATTTTAATAAAAGACCAAAATTGTGATGCTCTAATCTTATTTTTCTTATTAAAATGTAATTAGTCATATGGTTTCCAGAATTTAGTGATTTTAAAAAGTCGTAAAGAAGTTCCTAAAATCTACATTTGTACTGAAATGTACATTTAATACATTAAAGTAATTTACGTCAAAGCACACACTTCTCTTTTTCTTCACAATTTTTGTTTAGATACTCTAATCTAGCTATGTACATATTTTAAAACATCATTAATATATGCAGAAAATTGTGATTATAAAATTAATGTATTGTATGCATTCAAATGTAATTTATAGGTTTTCTTAAATAAAAAGCAATGTTGTGTTAAACAAAACTTTTAACCTTTTTTGTATTTGACGCTAAAATCATGTCTTGCATGAATCATTTGATTTAGAGTTAAAATAAATTGAAAAATATTAATAATAGCATCTGTAATCAAGTGGAGAAAAAAGATCGCTTTTTTTTTTTCATTGTTTAGTCACTTTTTAGTCACTTATTCTGTATTGTCACTTTTCTCACCTTTTTGAAAGTACCTCAGCAGTTGCAAGCCTGCATTTACTTATCTTAATTCTTAAGCCATAATTACTTAATCCTTCAAAAAGAGATTTTAAATGTGTTACAAGCCGAATTTCATCTTTAGATGCTATTTATATGTCATTTACAAAAGCATAAACTTCTGATAAATCACAAGTTTTTATCTAAACTTCATCCTGTTTAATAGAATATCACTGTTTAATAGATTAATTTTTTGCACATCAATAGATGTAAATCTTCTTTCTACTTCATTTATCTTTTTTTTTTTTTTTTTTTTTCTGGTTTATCTTGGCAAGATTTTTCAATAATTATAGACTCGCCATGTTCTAACAATTTTGTTTTTATTTCACAGTTGCAATTTCTTAAAGCATAATTTTTGTCATGGGTTTTATTATTTAGAACTGGATTTTTTATAATAATAAATAAATAATAAGAGAATAAATTAGTACATTTTCAAAAATTATTAGTTCAACATATTCTTTTATTATTATTATTTTACATTGGCGTACCCTAAATATAAACATTATCATTTAAATAAGTTCAGATATTTCAGACTTAGTTTTTTTATATTTAAAACATTAATACAAAAAAAGCAAAGGATGAAAAGAATAGTTTTTATTTAAGTGTTACTAACTTTAAATTCAATTCAATTTAATTTCATAGAATACTGCTAATTTTCATCTGCTATAAATAAGCTCATTAGATTAATAAATCCACATTGAATTTACAGCCTATTGCTGTTTCATTGAATGTAGGTTTGCTGTACACTTTTCTATTTCTTTATTTATTCTTTTGCAATAACTACTCTTTAATCTAACTAAAGATTAGGCTAAGTAGGATCAGATACAACATAGGTTGTTATCCAACTTTATTGTCGTTGTCAACTAAACGTTACCAAAATAATCACAAAATAACAATAAAATATATAAGAGAGAAAAACAAAATTGTAAATGTTTAAAAATTAGAAGAAATTTAAAAAATGAAAGCAAATTTATGAGTCTTACATGTGAATTAAATCTGTGCAAAATTAGAAAAAAAAAGCAACAAAATTGAAAAACATGCCAATGAGAACCTACACTGCATCTGCATCATTTAATCTATAAATATTATCTCTCTACATAAAACAGTGTCTAACAGTGTTCTATTTATTACAGATGAAAAATAGTCATGTTCTATGAAATTAAATTGAATTTAAATTTAGTAACACTTAAATGAAAACAATTTTTTCCTCCTTTGCCTCGGGATATTAATGTTTTTAAATACAATAAAACTAAGTTTGAAATATCTGTATGTGTTTAGTTTTTATAAAGGAATACAGTTTGTTGAATTTTCCAAATTCTTTGATATTCTTTAATGTTCACTGTCTAAATTAAAAGTTCTTCGCAATCTATCACGTAGAATGACAGCGTACAAAAGTAAAATTTGAATGATACTTTTTTTTTTAAATTATTCAAAATTTGACTTAAGCATTTAAAAACCGCGTAATTTAAAAAATCGAAAGGGATAAGGGGTAGAGATAATAGATTAAATTCTTTATAATAACTTTAAAAAATCCAACTAATTAATTTTGACAGATTCTTGGTATTCTATTACATCATAAAACATCGTAAAAAGGAACTCTATTCTACATACCAAAGAAAAGAATCTTAAAATTGGGTATGTAATAAATTTTTTTTAAATGTATTTGAAATAAATTATTACATTAAAGATATATATTTACATGTATGCATATCCATAACATGTTGAGAAATTACTCTTATGGTACAGATAGTCAGAATTTGGCATCATTATGCTGTATTTTCCGGGCAATACTATGCACTTACATATTTATAATTGGGATTCTCTGTTGTTAATAAACTATCATATTTGTCAACAATCTGTAGCATACGAGTTTATTTAATATTTTTATAAATTTTTTTATCTATAATAGTTGATTTAAACCTTTATTAGTAAAATTTTTGCTACCCAGACAGAAGGGAAGGTGTGAAGCAGCTAGTATATATAAAGTTTGAATTGCATGACTTGAATTTTAAGAGCAAATGTACAAATTATCAAGAAAATAAAATGAAATTGAAATAAAATAAAATTGAATCAGTCAAAAGGTTTTCTTGCATACCATTTGTTTGTAAAAAGTTTTTTGGAATATTTGTAGTTAATGACATCTGAAAAATTCTTAATTGAAATTTCATTATCATATCTTGTAAGCTTTTTTAACTAATTTTACATTCAAATCATTTTAGTATCATTATACGTTTGAGAATAGTGATCAATTTCATAGCTAGGTTATATTTTTAAATTCTTATTTGTATTTTACTTTTACGGATTAAACAGTTATGTTTTGAGATGAATTAATATATTTTTATTAATTTAATCAATGTATTTTTATTCTAGATTGTATCTATACTACAAAATATTTGTCGCAAAGAGTGTTTATCACTTCCTGATGAGTTAGCATCTAGAATTGCAGAGAAAAGCAATCGAAATTTGCGTAGAGCCATACTTATGTGTGAAGCATGTCGTGTACGGCAGTATGTATAACCTTTACTTTAAGAAATCATATTCTTGTTTATTGGCATAATAAAATTCTGTTTAGTAGATTTGTATTAGATTTTGCATTGCTTATTAGATTATTCATTATGATATTTTGTTATCTGGCATAAAATATAATTACAAATTATTTTCTCATCTCCTGAATCTAAATTTCTGTAACTGATTTTTAATGGTTATAGTTAAAATATTAAAATATTTGTTATATTTTAAACTTCTGAGTACAATACAGGAATATTTGCTTAGTGCAGTTCTTTTAGCAGTAAGTTCCTATTTTAGTACCTAAAGTCTTCATTTTTCAAGCAATTATGTCATGCTATTTCTTTTATTGTAATTTTTTTCTCGTTTTGGGTTGATTGATTGAAAAAATTACAATCTATTAATTTGCTGCAAAAGAGCCACTTTTCATTTTGTGGGATATTCCCTTAATTTTATGAATTACTCCTTAAATGTAGGGAAATTTCAAATTTTCTACTCAAATTAGAGAATTCTCCCTAAAATTATGAAATAGAGTGTAGGAAAATAAAGTATTTTCTAATTTGCAACTGTCTTAATCTTCATTAATATATATAAAATTTTGACAAAATATTCTTAAAAGCTTATTAATATACTTGAGAAAACACATTTTTAGATGCAACAACTGTGAGTATAAATGCTTCATATCATTTTTTAAATTTTCTCTCTGTTTTAGTTAGATATATAGAAAAAATTCATTAAAATAATCTTATTTTGCTCAATAAATGTTAAAGGTACATTAAAAAAAAATTTCTTCTGTTTGCAAATATAATATTTTAATCTTTTTTTTCCTGATTTTTCTTTTTATTTCATTTTAAATCCATGTTTTTCCTGTTCTTTTCTAGAAGAAATTTACTTTAGACCTATTAATTCTATTGTTTGTAAAAAATTTATGATGTCCCTATTTTTAAGGTCTATGCTGCTAAAAGCATTGTTAGTGCAACTTTAGTCTGATTCTGCTGTAGTATAACTAGTAATTTGAGTAATATTCATTTTAAAATTATTAGTATTAATAATCTTAAATTTAATATATTGATTTTAGGTATCCATTTTCATCTGACCAAGAAATTGTAGAACCTGATTGGGAAATATTTTTAAGAGCTACTGCAAACTTTATTGTACAGGAACAAAGTCCCAAAAAGTAACTTTTACTTATTTTCTTTTTTTATCCTGTTTATTCAAATGTTTTCAAGACTTCTAAAATAAATTTTACATAAATAAGTTTTTACTTATTGAACATTATGTGTTTACAATTTAGTATGGTTTCTCTTTTAAATGTAAGTAAAGGAGGAGCAGTTTTTTTTATCCTTTTATCTTACAAAAGGGTATGCCTGTAAAATAGAATTGGTTGATGTATCAATATATATTGTGAATCGAAAAATCAACATAACAGGCTAGTTTGTGACACAAATTTTCAGTACAACAACATAACATTTTCAACATAACAATGTAGAAGATGTTAGTTTACTACATTTCTACCAGAGAAATGTAGAAAAAATTATTTAATTGAATCTAGTTACTAAACAGAGCTATATTATTGCCTTCTTTGCAACTTGTAATTTTTCTCACAAAATAAAAATTTAAATATTTTCTACCCAATTGTTACTTTAAGCATGCATAGAATAAAATTTAAATGCTTCACTTGTTTAAATTTCTTGTTTCTTTATAACACTTTATGATAAGTAATTTTAAATTATTTTATAAAATAATTTCGAATTAAAAGTACTTTTTAAAGTAATTTTCTAAAATGTTTACTATTTGGCATATTGTATAATGATATAATGTTATAAGCTTAAAACAAATTTAAATATCAAAATGTAATTTCTAATATTGATATATCGTTAAATTGTGATATAGAGCTGGTTACATACCATAATGTAAGATTTTCTGTATCACCCAATCCAACTCTCAAAACAAATTTAAGAATTGTAGTAAATTGCATAAAATGAACCTCCCTATCTAGCCTTTCCTTGAAATTTAAAAAAGAATGTATTATTTTATTTTATTGTTCTTTTATTTATTTGTTGTATATCTGTCTGTTATATCACAATTTAGCTCTAACTACTAAATTACATTTATAAAAAAATTTTACAATATTATGTTTACATGTTGTTTCAACATTACTTGAATGTTTCAAGTACAATTTCAAATTAATCTTTTCATTGTTAAGCAAAAAAAAAATTATTTATAGATTTTAATTTATAGCAATGACATATTTTTAAATAGATTGTAGGTCTGGGCTGGCAATTTATATGGCACACCAGCCAACTTTGGTACACTAAAATTTTTTTCTTGCATGTTAAAAAATTTTGAAATACCAGTAAAAATAAATAATATTTTATAAATATTCTTTTTACCATAATGAAATGATGTCATGCTGATAGAGATGGCAATTACATGATGCACATGCCAAGTTTGGCACCCTATAAAGTTTTTCTAGTATGCTAAAAAATTTGAAATATTGATAAAAATAAATTATTAGTAAAAATATTCTTTTTACATTATAAAATAATATTAAGCTGATTTGAGGTTGTATCAGTCTGAAGAAATAAGTCTACAGTTGGCACTAGATTCCATAAAATGTCATTTATATAATTAGCATTGAGATAACAATCACCCATTATAAATATTTTTAAAACTTAATAATTTTCTGATATTTTTATATAAAAATGTTGTATTCTATCACTATGTTTTGTTTACTATTTATCGCAAATTTTATATTAAAAAAAAAATTATACAGGTTAAACATATACAAACCTTATATATTGGCACTTGGATAAAATCCTATTTTCCAACCCTGCTGTAATTAATACCTTCCTTGCTAATACAGTTTCATCTCTTATTTTTAAACTAATAATTTTTTGTTGCATAGTTATATACTTTTATATAATTTTTTTCTCTCTTTTTAGATTAGCTGAAGTTCGGGGAAGATTATATGAGCTCATGTCTCATCTAATTCCAACAGATATCATATTTAAAGTAAATATTAATCAAATTTGTATCGTAGAATTTTATTAATATATTGCCATTATTATTGTGTGACCAGATTAAAGACTTCCAACTGGATTTCTATAGAGAGAGAGGAATGGAAAAAAAATTCTTGATCCACAAAGAGCTATTGAGTTAGTGAAGAAGAAGCCATATTAATAGCCTCCATATTATTATGGAATTAGTAAAACTGCTAGTTCTTGAATTCCAAAATAAAATGTCTTTAAGCATAGATTGCTTATCATATTGTTATATAATTAAATATATGAATATTTGTGTTAATTTGTAAATATCGTACTGATAAACTACATCTGGAACAGTATTTAGTACCAAATGCTTTGTATTAACTAACACAATGCTCTGTACAAATACCACAGCTGTCATGAATGTTATTCAGATTTGACTTGTAGTAGGTTTCAATCTAATTTATCATACATAGTAATAAAGTTAATTATAGTGAACAACCATTTAACTTGATAGCTAATAATGAATACTTACAATTAATTGTTCTATCTCAATGGTACACTCTTATTCATTCATTTTTCCCCTTTACTTAAATATGTCATTAACTGCTTTTTTTTTTTTTTACCTCTGCAAATCTATACTTAGTTTCTTGTTTTTATGTTGTAGGGTCTACTAAAAGAACTTGTGAATAATTGTGATGGCCAACTAAAAGGTGAAGTAACACAACTTGCTGCATTTTATGAGCATCGACTACAGTTAGGAAGTAAAGCTATTTATCATATAGAAGCATTCCTTGCTAAGTTTATGGCTTTGTATAAAAAATTCCTTGAAGACAATATGGCTGATGTATATTAAATTTTCAATCTTTAAAACCACATGTTTTTGTTCTTTTCTTATTTCAGCACTTAAAAAAAATGTGTTAAAGTTGAGAGTAACATTTTCCTGTAATGAGTTTTATGTTAAGTGAAATATATGTTCATAGCTTATTTCTTAAAAGCTATATGTATGTAAATATAAAAAAATTATATTCATTATTATTGAATCAATTTCTGTTTTATTCAAAAATTTAATAAACTTTAAGGTGTTTTGTAACATTAATGGTTATTAAATAACAGTGAAATAGTACAATAAAATTTTATTTTTGTACACATTCATTTGTGTGTAGTGGTAATTGTAAAAAGGGTGATTTTTGGTGGGTATACAGTGCAAGCAGGCAGCAAAACTTGGGGCATCAAATTCAGTAAATATCTTGTAAAATAGAAGCACCTTAGAAAGACATATTACATTATCCAATAATTATTTTTTTATATATCAATTTAGTCAACATGGTAGACTACCATATTATTATCACTTTTAAAGTAAAAATTGTACAAATTTAATATGTATTTTAAAATTATAGAAAGCACACAAAAAATCTGCACATGGGGGCTTCACCCTAATTGTAATCATTGTTTATACCAAATAATTCAATTTCAAACCATATTGTTGTGAATAAGAGAAAATAGCATTTTGGAAAGACATAGAGCCATGACCGCACTAACCACAAGGCTAAATGTATGGCAGCCCAATGAAAAAGCTTTTTGAAGGTAACAATTTTTATTGGTGTTATATTTTATTATTATTTACTCAGTTAATAGTTATTTTTATTTAGAGTCTTTTCATGATAAAAAATAACCAAATATATTTGTGCATATATTTGTTTTGAAGTTCGGTAAAAAGATGGGTGTGTTCTTAGAATTTCCCTGGTAATTTAATACATTGAACCCAGTAACATTGAGGCTGCTATAGTGCTTGTAAAATCTATTGGCACTTCAAGGTCACACTTTCTCACTTCCCCAGTCATCAGTTGCTATGGTAGCAACCAAGAAGGAGGTGCATTCACACTTATTTTCAGCACTTCAGTTGTGGATTTGATTCCGTTTAGACAACTTGCTTTTCTCTCTTCTCTGAGATAATTATTTTGCTCTTATCTGATATTACTCTGTCATTTTTTATCTTTTTATTCATTATTTTATTTAAATTTTGCTTTATATTTATATATTTTTACTTCGTAAAACATTTCCTGTAATGGCTAGTTTTGACCTAAGAAAACAGTCCAAAATACTCGTATTTAGCGTATACAGCTACTTGAAAGGTCTTGTTGAATCCAATGCAGATGCTACAGTTTTGGAATTGTTTTCTCAAACTCAACAAGCAACTGCTGATACCTGTGGTATTTCCAAAAGAACAGTTCAAAGGATTTGGGCCGAAGTCTCCAGAACTGGGACAACTATTACTCCAATATTTGAATCACCGATTAAAAAAAAAAAAGATTTCACATAAAAGGCCTGTAACAGAATTAGATGATTTTGACAAAAGTGTTGTGCGGCAAACTGTACAGGAATTTTATGACATGTTATTTGTATAATGATTAATGACAAATTCAGAATCTATGCAAACAAAATTGAAAAAAACATGAATTAAGCAACAGCAAAACCTTCACATCTCTAGAATTTACACTGAACTGTATTTTTAAACATTGTTCTCCCCGATTCCGAAAATTTCATATCTATATATCTACCCAGGTATGTACTAATGCTAGTCTTGTTTATAGCATGTACCTGAAGTTTGATATATAGTCAACTTTTCAGATTGCAAACTAATTGCTGTAGGAAACAATACATCAACCTCCAATCCTGTTTCAATGCCATTCTTCCGATGACTCCATTCTTAAAATCTTCCATACTTGTTATTGTGGTCGGAAATTATTGGGAGGTTTTCAGCTGCTTTAAGATGGGTGTCAGAACTAAAATTGAAGATTTTATATATCACCTCTTTAAAAAATATAAATACAAGGGATTCCATTTTCTAAATTACTCTTTATTCTATAAGAGAGTTTTTCCCCCAACTTGTAAGCAAGATGAAAAGTGATCTAGTTATATTGAACCATTTAAGTTGTAAGTAATTCAATATTCAAAGAAAATGATAATTGTTTCTAGTCGGAAATTTGGTATTCAGTGCTAATACTTAGTGTTATTGCTGTTTTACAAAAGCAGTGATACAGGTGTAAAAAAAAAAATTCCGCAATTCTTTTTAACATGTAAAATTTTTCCCTTTTTATTTCCTTCCTTTAATATCTTTTTTGATTCATATGTCTATCAATGATTACCTGAAGCAAACCTTATTCATGTGCATCTTAAGTTATTACCCTAAATTTTTGGAGAAAATAAAAGTGTTATTGCTCTCATGAATACTATAACATGAACATTGGAACTTGACATACTCAAAAAACATACATGATAAATATGGGGGTGTGAATATTCCATTGCTGAGAAATCAGGAGGTGAAAGAGATACAAAACCAAGAATAAATCCTCTCATCCTGGAGATGAACAAAATTGAGAAATTTTCTAGTTTGACATCATAAATGTTTCCCAGCCATCATAAGTTTTAATATTTATGTTATTCACTGTTAAATAATTATGCTGCTACTTCCATCAAAGTTCACCACATTTCCTAAAATATCCTATTCTGTTTGTTTATCAAATGAGTCTTGATCATTTTTGATCGACTGAAAGTTTTCAGAATAAACAAAAAAAAAATTAACTACTAACTAATATTTTTTTTCTTAACATACAACAGATTTAAATGTGTATATATGTCTTGTAGGACATATTTTCTATATTACTGAAATTGGCAGTATGACCTAGTAAAAACTTTTGCTTTATTAAAAAAGTATGGTTTTGGTTGAACAATATCCAAACAGGTAGAACACTACCTTTGAGTATTATAGTTTGTTGGTTCAAAGCTTATTGGTTGTAGAGTCATTGCAACCATTGAAAAGCTGCTTTCATTGGTAATATTGTGTAGCCATAAATTGATAGTAGTGTTCTAATTTGTAATTTGGCTTTTTTCCTTTCTTGTCTAAAGTATTGTTCAACACGTCTAGAGCATATTTTTTTTTCACCAGATAATGGTAGGACGCAGCATTTCACAGGGGTGTTTGTGCTCCGGGAGCAAGCCGGAATTTCGGCTTTTTTTAAATTACCCTTCCGAGTTTGAAAATAATCATTCCTTTCGGGTATAAATGGTATTCAATGAAGCAAAAACATTAAATGCTTCTCGTTTAAACTTTTGTTATCGCTTGTGTTTCGTGTGTCCATATGCAGAAAGCGAGTATTCTATAGACAGCATTGCTAATCGTCTGAAGGGTAGCCGAGAAGAGGTGATTCGATGATAGAGTTTTAGCCTTCGAATGGGTGTTGATTGAGTTGTCTAAGTGTAGCGTTGCGAGGACAAATTTTTGCAACTTTTTTTTTTTTTTTTGGGGGGGGGGGGGGCCCAAAAAAAAGTTGCAAAAATTTGTTGTATTTTGTTGAAGGTATATTTGAGTGGTCAGAAGAGAGGGGAGATAAACAATTAGAAGGGGAAGTTTCCTGAATATATGGAATGAGATTGGTTAATTTCGTAGTGAATTAAAAGAGAAAATAAGTTTAAAAAATTGATATTGTGATACAACGCTTGTTTTAATTTTAGGCGTCAACTTCGTTTCGCGGCACTGCAGTCTGTTTTTCTCCCCTCTCCCAACGCCAAACAAGGTTTAATGAAACCAGCATTTATTCCTCGGATTCGGCTCTTCGGAACCGAAGTTCATGGGCTTGAATCCCACTTTTACCATCGATGTTCGGTGTGAGTTTTAAGAGTAATTCTCAGTCTAATATAGATAAAAGTTCCAAACAAAATCGAACATTTAAAATAGGATGCTGCCGTGGATTCGAATCTCACTACTGACGTATTTGTAGCCGTTCAGAATCGGCTTTAAATAGTAAATTACGATCGCTTAAGCCGTTGTGTAACAACAAAAAGTAGACCATAGAGCTCCAAAACCAAACCAGTTACAAATCTCTTAGTTAAAAGCGGATTTGAATCCACTGGCTCAGATACCGAAAGAAAGCGCATCCTTATGAACCTCGCCTTGAAATTTTATTACGTAAAAAATGTTTATTGTTCACTAGAAATTCACTAGGGAAGAAAAAGTCTTATACAAGGTGTATGTTATTTAAATCCCGACTTTTTTAAACCTTAATTAAAACGAAATTATCTTAACTTCACAAATTAAATTCTGCAGTTACAAAATTAAAAATTTGTTTACAGAAATGCCTTTTAAAAATTTGCTATCTGAAATACGCTTTTTAAGTTATTAGGGTATTTTTTTTAATTAAAATATTGAAAAACTTCTGCTTTGAATCTGATTTAAACATTTTCATTAGGAGATTTGAGTACTCATGTATATTTAAAAAAAATATTTGATTTCCGGTATATTTCTTATTTAGGTACTTGTATTTGCATTTTATAAATCAAAATAATATATCTTTAATAGTTCTTTACTTTCTTTTAACTCTCTTCTTCGTTGTACTTTTTTTCCCTTGTTTTTTTCTCAAATATTTTAATTGTGTGTCTGGTAATAGTTGAATCTTGTGCTTATTATACCAATTTATTGGAAATAAAATGTATTTGATATCCAAGATTTAAAAATACAATTTTAAGAAATCTAATTTATTTCCCATCAAAGCTTGAGATTCATCAAACGAGATGTGCAAGTTTTTCATATTAACTGTTAAAATTAAGGCAGTAATTTTTTTTTTTTTTTTTTTTTAGTTTTCTAACAATTACATTCACTACTTGAAATTTACTAACAATACAAATCCAATACTAGTAATACGTAATTATTTGTTATATTTAGTTAACTTTTTTAAAATTTTTGTTCCGGATTTTCGGATTAAGAAGATAACGACAATAGGGAATAATATAAAGGATTTTTTTTTTTTTTTTTTTAATTTAGAAGCACAATCACATCTGATTTCATGATCATAGCCCATGGGTTCAAATCTCTATTTACTCTCCGCCTAGGTGCGCAGCACCAAATGTGTGAGTTTATTTATAGTGGAACCCGCTTAAGTTTTCCAGGAAACCATGGGTTTTAAACTTTTTAAGCGCGACAGCTTAAAATACATTATGAAAAATATTTTAATCTAAATTTTTTTAGTAGTAATTTGTTTATTACTTCTAAATGTGCTTTTATGGATACGTAGTGATATTTTACAATTATAAATAAATTTAATGCTTTAATTTAATCTAGAATGTATATTTTCAAAGCATCTAACCTTAACCAAGAGTAATATTTGATTTATTATTTTAAGACAAAAAAAACACATTGAATAGAATTATACACTTAAAGAACTAAATAATTTTATATTAATTTCCTTGATATTCTTTATTTCTAAGAAGTCATTTGATTTGTTTGCAACAGATTTATTACTGTAGTTCACAATTTTCTTTCTCATTTCGGATGTTTCGTAATAGACTCAGTTGACTTCTGGTTTTAAATGGTCATACTTGCTAGGCCTGACAAGCAGAGCAAAACTCCGTATTGGAACAATTATTAATGTAAAGAAAGGCTGTTAATTGCTAGTTTATCATTCAATTCTTCCACAAATATCACTTTTATATCTCTGTTCGTTAAAATATTAATAAAACTCCTCAATTAGGTTTATAGAGAGTGAAACTTTATGCGAGAAAATGTTAAAAAATAAAATACTTAAACGTGGAAATTTGCTATTATAAATATATTACTAAAATTGGGGCTACAGTAATAGAACATTTTAAGCGGGAAAACTTAAACGGGAACTTCTTAAGTCTGCTTCACTGTGTACGTGTGTATTTATACAGGGTGTCCCAAAACGACCGCACTCTACACAGCTAGATTCCTCGTTGGGAGTACATAAAAACTGCCCAAAGAAGCGTTCCTGTACGATCCATAGTTTACGAGAAAAATACGAAAAACAAAGTATGACGCCACAGTCGGCGCAAGAAAAAAACGCTATTGAACATATCAATAGCAGTTAATGCACGGACATACTCCTTCACAGTTCGTAAGGCATTTCCATTACATCGCTCGTACATCAGGTACATATCGCAGTAGTCACCAAAGGAATACATGGCCACCATATGAAGTCTACCGGTAGCTCTGGAAAATTATCTTTTAGGGCTATGAGCCCTTTATCCCCGATGTTAATTATGAGCAAGTGGAATTATTGGAAGTTGATAATTGGCTGATATTATAATGACATAGGAAAAGAGAAAGAACACACAGCACTAACATTACAATAACAATTTTAAAAAAAGGTATCTTCATTAACCCTTTTTTATTTGGGCATGAAGATATTTACAAATGAGTGGAAAGGAATTATGTACAGAAAAAGTTACGGGCGAATACCCTCCGGTAATATTGTAGTAGCCCTGGTGACATTATGATCCATCTGGGGTTTTCAGATGGATCATAATCCTGAATATTGATTATTTCTTCGTTTCGTATTGAGTTCATTTTATTAAAAAAGTTAGTGGCAAGTTTTTTAATATCATTTCTTATCGGTTCAATGTTGAGATAAGCGTGTATTAGGTCGTTGCGCAGGTAGCGATTGGCCTTTACTATGGAACGGAGGATTTTGTTTTGGATAACTTAGTCTCTGGATCTGAGTATATGAAGCCGATCCCCAGACCGGGGCTGCGTAGAGGAGTATGGGTCTTCATACAGTCTTATAGAGTCGTACTTTATTCCCCATTCCCATTCGATCATGGTACAGGAGTCGGGCGATAGATTTTTTAGGCGAGTCTACTATCTAAGAATAACCCAAGATGTTTAACTTCTCTCTCAAAGTAAACCAACTGTCCACACATCGAGACCGGGGGAGGTGGAATCGAAATTAAAACTAAAAAAGATTGCTGTGGTTTTAGCAGAATTGATCTTAATTCTCCACCTTTCGAACCAATGGTTTAGAATATTAACGTGTCTTAGAAGGCATTTGTGCATGTATCTAGTGTTATTTTTAGCAAGTATTGCCGTGTCGTCCGTAAACATGGCTAGTGTCGTGGCATACCGCTAAGGTAAATATTGAATCAGATAGGTCCATATTTTGAGCCTTGAGGAACTCCAGAATAAATTTTGTGTGTGAAATAGTATTGTGTGTGGCGGACTGAGAAGAATATATCGAGAAGGTATAATTGTATCAAATGGATCATGGCATCTGACAATTTGTGTTTAATTTGTAGATGAAGCCACTGAGCCATACTCTGCCAAATGCCTTCTCGATGTCAAAAAAGATAGCTCCAGCATGCATTCGGTTTCCGAATCCATCATTGATGAATTCAGAAACACGAAGCAACTGGTGTGTAGTAGTGTTGTGCTCTGAAGCCATATTGGGAATTGTTTATGATGTTATGCGTGTTGTAAAAGGAGGCGATTCTGGTGCATATAATGTGTTCAGTTAGTTTACTAAGAGAGAAGAGGAGACTAATTGGCCTGTAACTTTTAGCAAGGTGCGAGTCACTGCCTGGCTTATGAATGGGGACAATGGTAGCGATTTTCCAATCGTTTGAGAAATATTTTAACTCTAAAATTTTGTTTATAATATTCACTAAAATATTTGCATAATTAATGGGAAGGTTTTAAAGGGCTGCATTATTTGTATTGTCAATGCCTGGTGCTTTCCTATTAGGTAGGTTATTAATGACCTCTACAATTTCTTCAAAGTTAGTTGGGGGGATGGGCTCGTTATCGATATTTTGAAGGGTATTAAAAAATCTATCATTAATTTCACAAACCTTATCAATAGTTACGGGGCAGAAAACGTCAAGGTTTGGGCAAAATTGGCTTTCATAACAATTTGCAATAGTGTTAACTTTATCTTGGGTATCGGTTATGATAGTACTTGTATCATTAATAAGATGGGGGATATTTTGAAATGAATTTTTTATTTTCTTAACATAATTCCAAATGCTGTTATCGTTGAGTGCAAGAGATTCTACAAAGTTATTCCATCTTTTCATGTTCATTAATTAGTTTAATTATTGCATTAGTCCTATTAACCCTTTCATGGGCTATTTATTTCTCACTCCATGTTTCCAAACTTTAAAAACAGAACTGCTAATTTTGTTCAGTCGATCGAACAATAGACGGCAGAGCAGAACCGAAGAGGAAATCAGTCTTCCCGTCGTTGCAATAGCAAGACCAATATATTAGAATGGGTTTTGCGCTTCCCACAGTGTATTTTGTAAGATCCTGTAGGTGGAAAGTAATCTTCCCACGGCCTACGAAAAGGTTAAGCGATATTTTAGTGTTAGGGTCCCTAGTTCTTTGCCATTGCTTCCTAATTTCATTACGATGTTTGATCTGTAATGTAATAAATAATGGGAGTTTAAAGTAATTACTTATAGGCGTACTAGTTTTCGCAGTTACAAGGGCGTTGGTAATAACACTCGTTAAGGATCTCACAGATCTGTCTAAATCGTCGGAGGTGAGTCAGCAACCATATTATAATAAAAATTCCAGTTAATGGGGATGGAGGTGCTAATGACAGGAAGGGGAGAGTTAAGGGCAAGTGTGAGGATCATTGGAACATGGTCGAGGATAGTGCATCCTCGACACTAATATCACAAGACAGATTAATATTAAAGCCAGTCAATAGTAGTGGCTTCACCAAAACTACCGTACCTGGTGGGGGAGGGGGGAAGAAAACAGGTCAATTACTTTTTACCTAATAATATTACTAGTTTGTTTACTACTATCCTCTATATTTGGTTCAGAGTTAGTTGGATTTGTGTCTTCAGGATTATCCAGATCCATACTATTTTCCGATGGGGAAAAACTATTACTTATACCAACAGATTCGGATCAGCATTGCATTTCTTTTTTTTTTTTTTTTTTTTTTTTTTATATATATATATATATATATATATAGATTTACTAACTTTAACTTTCGTAAAACCATTACCGTTTTCTTCGTCAGAAAGATCGCGTTTATGCTTTTTAGCACGACCATCATGTGGGTCATTATCATTAATATTACAAGTATTATTTATACTCATTAGATAGGATATAATATCAATAATATTCTCAATCACATTAAAAACAAGTTCATCATTTACAACATCAGCCAATATCAACGAAAAATATTTCCACTTACTGTGTATAAAATACAGCTCCACAGCACAGTCTTGATTCTTGCTTAGTCCTGAGGCAACACATTCGAGTCCATGAATCACACTAACAATATCAGTCCAATTCTCAATATTGCTGCGATTCACTTCTTGCCTCGCCTTGAACGCTTTTAACCTATTAACAATCTCCATATAATCTTCAATTCTGAAACCAAGGGAATTGGCCTGACCTTAATTTAATTTACCTTAATCCATATCCATGCTGAAAAGAGATTAGCAATGCGCAGGAAAAAGCTGTATTCTTAAAAAAGACTGTTTAGCCTTAACAAAGACCGTTTGGTTTAATCTTGAGAAAGACTTTTTGTGAGTACAGAGTAGTCACAGAAATCTATCAATAAATCACGCAGATACACCACGTGGAACGCCGGAGCGATGAAACACGTCCACACTGTACCTGCGCAGCAGGAGGAATGTGAGTTGACTACCGATAACTGCAAGATGCAGCCTTTTAAATATCAGTTCAATGGCGGCTTAACGTCATTCCATGGCGCGCTCGCATGCATGACGCGATATACTAGGCGAACGTTTTAAACATTATCGTCTGGAAAGATATGCAAATACTGTTGTTGATGTGTCCAATAAAGTGTATTTTTCTTGCGCCGGCAGTGACGTCATACATTGTACTATTATCCATGTAGTGAATGCAGATACACCACGTGGAACGCCGGACCGACGAAACAAGTCCGCACTTCACCTGCGCAGCAGGGGGAATGTCATGAGTTGACTACCGGTAGCTACAAGATGCGGCCTTTTAAATACCAGTTCAACGGCGGCTTAACTGTTTGGACAGTAACGATCAGCAGGTTTCCACTAATGTTTAGCACAGTAGCATGGCCTAACTAAAGAGTGAGTTTCTTTAAAGAAGTTACACAAAAATATGAAAACATCAAAGTTTATTTTTTTCTTTCTCAAAAGAACGTAAATAAAAACAGTTAACAGTTAAAAAACAGAACATCCAAAACAGTAGGCCGATAATGCAAAAAACTAAGGGTCTTACTCTCGATGTTGCTAGTCGGTTCGAACGTTCGTTTTGACGTCACGTTGACATCATAGTGATCGTTTGCTCGCTTAATGTCCGAAAGTTCATGTCAAAGTGACGTCACAACGAACGTTCTAACCGAACAGCAATGTCCAGAGTAAGGGCCTAAGTTGCAAATTAAACATTCTGGCAAGTGACTAATTTATGTAACTACCGATGGAAAAAAACTATATCGAAGAAACAAAAACAAAACGAGCACCAGGCAACTACAGGGTAAAGCTGAACGTAAAGTGCCCCCTTTTATACTCCTTGATTTCGTAAACTTTACAATTATTCACATGCTGAAGAAAAAAAAAAGACCATGGAGCATACAAAAAACGATTTCCAAAAACTGGTCTCACATGGACTTCAGACGTGAAAAATAAAACAACATCAAGTAACCAAGATTAAAAATAGTTAGAGTTAAATTCCCGTGATTTATGTTAACCTTTATCAGATTGAAATTTAATAGAAACCAACTTAACCCACTTAACTTAAACACACTTGCTTAGTGTCAAAAAGATTAAATTATGATTAAAAGTTTAGCGAATTACAGGGAATGGGATCCATGTATTTGGTAACATTTTTTTTTTTTTTTTTTTTTTTTTTTTTTTAAAAGTACAAAATAGTCACAGATATCGATCAGTAAATCACGCAGATACATCACGTGGAACCCCGGAGCAATGAAACACGTCCGCCCTGAACCTGCGTAGCAAGGTGAATGTGATGAGTTGACTACCGATAACTGCAAGATGCAGCCTTTTAAATACCAGTTAAGGTCATTCCAGTTAACATTGGCTTGACATCATTCCATGACGAGCGTGCATTCATGACGCGATATGCGCACCGAATGTTTTAAACATCGTCTGGAAAGAAATGCAAATACTGTTGTTGATATGTCCAATAAAGTGTTTTTTTCTTGCAGCGGCAGTGACATCATACTTTGTTTTTCGTATTTTTCTCGTAAACTATGGATCGTACAGGAACGCTTCTTTGGTCAGCTTTTATGTACTCCCAAAGAGGAATCTAGCTGCGCAGAGTTTATGTGTTCGTTTTAGGACACCCTGTATATATATAATACATAGTACTATATACAACGCAGCCTGCCGGAATAAAATACTCTTTCAAAGCGGTCCCACAAAGTCTTTTGGGACGAAAGGACCTAACTTAGAAGTTGCAATTTAAAAGACACCGTTTCCTAAGGAATTTTACTAACGAATTTAACCAGTAGATTTATATTTATAAATATAAAACTTTTTAAAGTTATATTTTCACGTAAAGCAATAAATATT
>CM063510.1:21877014-21939514 GCA_032207245.1 Pardosa pseudoannulata
AATCTTCGGGTATCACAAATGTGGATGATCCTTAAGGGACATATCTAACGATCTGAAGTACCCAAAATCGACAGTGGCCTATGTTATTAAGATGTGGAAAGGGAGAGGTGTTTGTCGGAATGTGCCCCGAGTCGGCAGACCAACGAAGCTGGGAGATTGAGACCGACAAATACTGTCCAGAGTACTTCGGAAGAACCCCACCCAACCGATGGCCCTCATCCGCGAGGAGTTTCTACAGGCATCCGGGAGTATTGTTTCAATGAATACCATCCGTAAGGAAGCACATCTGCTTGGTTTTCATGGTCGTGCTACTGTCCATAAGCATTTGATCACAAAGTCCAACCGCGCTGCTCGGTTAATGTGGTGCAAAGCACATCGAAATTGGACCGTAGATCAGTGGAAATGGATACTTTGGAGCGACGAATCAAAGTTCACCCTTTACCGTTCGGATGGCATGTCTGGGTCTGGCGTCTGCCTGGAGAACGTCTCTTGCCAGAATACATTGTGCCAACAGTCAAGTTCGGCGGAGGTGGCATTATGGTCTGGGGGTCTTTCTCCTGGTATGGCTGGGACCCTTGGTCTCCATTCATGGTAAGCTCAACGCCAATGCTTACTGCACTATTTTGGATGACAATGTGCGTCCTACGTTGTGGCAGTTTTACTTGTTGGATCCCTGTTACTTTCAGGACGACAATGCCGGTTGTCATGTTTCGAGGTTAACCAAGGCTTGGTATGGTGCCAATAGAGTTCATCGAATGGACTGGCCTGCCCAGAGCCCAGACCTGAACCCTATCGAGAACTTCTGTACGAGTTGGATCGCTGAATTAAGAGGTGCACTACTCGTCCAAAAATTGGTGAAGGAACTTGTATGTCTACTCCAAGCCGAGTGGAAGACAATACCACTAGCTGCAATACAAAGACTTGTGGAAAGTATGCCCCGGAGGGTTCACACTGTAATTGCCTCTCGTGGAGGTTCTACTAACTATTGATTTCGAATAAAGTTAGTTTTTCTTTTCTATCACAGGTGTCCAAATACTGATTGGTAGACAGTGTATATATGCGCGTGGATGTGTTCAAGGCCGTAGCCAAGGGGTTTTACCATTCAATTAATTACAGAATATTTTGAGCTAAATATTCATGAAAAAAAAATCATCTGAATTTTACACCTGTCAACTGTTTTTAATAAGTTTTTTACGTGAAATATTATTATAAGTATTTGTGTGAAAAATTAAGTTACAGCGTTGGTTTTTGGACATTTGCTAAAATATGTAAAAAAGAACAGCATAAATATATTTTTTTAAAAGAATTTACATAATAGTCTGAAAGGACGTATTTTTTTACTTTTGCATGGAGCTGATGAAAATAACAGGTTTCAGATGTAAAAATAATAGGTATTTAAAGCTTAAAGTTCTTTAAAAACATATTTGTTTAGTTATTTTTGCTGATATTTTTTAACCTTCAATTTAAATGCATCTCTACTGCAGTCATTTAAAAAAATGAAAACACATTTGTTTGCAATATTAACTTATGTATGGGTATTGCTTGGGATGAAATATGTATTTAAAGTTTAAAATGAAATAAATTGATGAAAACATTTGTTTTTGGTCTGCATTTCTATTCTCCTTTTCCTTGCCAATCGATTTATGCTATTTTCTTTTGTATATTGTTCAGGCTTTGCATATTAAAAATGATCACAAAGAAACACAAAATTTCGTAATTTGTCTTCACATTTTTCCTCGTTACGGTCCATCGAGAGATGGTAGAATGGTAGAGTGCTACTCTTCGGTATCGGAGTTCATGGGTTCGAATCCGACTGGTGACATGGATGCTCCTATCCGTTTGGAATATAAGCAGGGAGATCTGGTTTCATTAGCCCTCGTGTAGCAAAAAAGTAGACCGTAGCACTCCAAACCTAGTTATGGTCAATTTAAGCATTTTAACCTCTCCATGCAAAAGTAAAAAAATACGCTCTTTCAGACTATTATGTAAAATTCTTTAAAAAAATATTTATACTGTTCTTTTTACATAGCAAACGTCCAAAATCCAACGCTGCAACTCAATTTTTCCCACAAATACTTATAATAATATTTCACGTAAAAAACTTATTAACACTAGATTTATGGACCGAGCCAATTTGACTCCTTAAATATTTGATCACTATATATATATATATATATATATATATATATATATATATATATATATATATATATATATATATATATATATATATATATATATATATATATATATATATATATATATATAAACTTTACTATCACTTTTCAAAAACATACGTTGGTTTTTAGTTAAGTAATAAAATATGTGTAAACTTTCATTCCTCTTCCCCGCAGACCCCTTCATTTCGCATTATCAAACATAGTAATAAACATAGTATAAAGAAATATAAAGTATAAAGTATATAAAGTATAGTGTAAAGTAAATATAGAGAAGAAGTCGAGAACACTTCCATTCCAGTGACAGAAATTCATGCTACTGATGCACGGAAGAATTGTCCAGTTCAACAATCATGCAAAAGAAACAGATGTGTGCTAAATGTAATAGAAATGTTTGCGGAAAATGGGTTTCAAAAACAGATTTTATATGTAAAAAATGTTTTCCATGAATTTTTTGATAATAAACATTTCATTTAAATTAATTTGGAACTTTTTTTTTTTTTTTTTTTTTTTTTTTTTGTATGAGTCAAGTTGGCTCACTTCAGTAAAAATAGGTATATGATCAACATCCTTAAATCTAGTGTTTTAAAAAGTAGTTGACAAGAGTAAAACTCAGATTTTTTTTCGTTCATGAACATTTAGCTCAAAATATTCTGTAATTGATTCTGAAGGCCGAACGATGGCCGATTGGTTAGGGTGCTGGCCTTCGGTACTGGAGTTCGTGGGTTCGAATCCCATTATGGCATGGATGTTCGTAACCGTTCGGAATCGGCTTTAAGAAGTAGGTCCCGGTCTCATTAGCCCTCGTGTCGCAAAAAGTAGACCGTAGCGCTCCAAACCAAACTAATTCTGAAAAAATCTAAACTGTCGCTGATTTCATACCCAATTCCAAAGTTAACAAGGTCTGAAAATCTTCTTTGAGATAAGTACTAATAGCTGTTGATTTTGTTTAGTTAGAAAAACCTACGTCCCTCGGGTGAAACACACATATTAGAAGAGTTAATCAGACTAGTTTTTCTTATTTTATTTTGGCAAGTTTGCACCAATTAGCTTTTTTACTACATGCCAAGCAGGGCCGTAACTAGGGCATGGCAAAGGTGGCATTTGCCATTGGCGCATCAGTGATAGAACGCCGCATCGTGAAGAAAATGTGACACGAAAGAAGACGATTCCCACCGAGTATAAAATCCAATGTGGTTAAAAAAAATTGTGAATTTTCTTATTTTTTAAAATACTCAGACATCGCTCTGGACATCGCTCTGGAGCTCTCTTGACTGGCTCTCCTGGGCCAAGCCCTCTAAGCCAGCACTTCTGTAACGCATGGTCCTGAGAAATATCAGATAATTGCAACACGATATTGAGGACTGGATACTAACAATTGATTACGAATAGGTATAACAAAGATAAGGTTCACGAGATCGGTGAAAGGAAGACACAAAAATTTACAATAAGTACAACAGTAGCAAGTTGAGAGAAATAAGTCCAAAATATTAAGTGTACTTGGCATAGTTAGTTAAAATGTGTTACGTTTAGCACATTAGTTACAAGAATAATAATAAACATTTTTTTAAATAAGAGTTTTAAAATGCTCAGAGAGATTAAACTTGTTATGGATTCTTTCAAAATGTTTACCAAACAGTACTAATAAGCCTTCTACAAGATCTACACGATGTAAGTTCAACTGGATTTTCTGGGCCAAGCCCTCTAATCCAGAGATTTCTAATAGTGAGCACAAAAATGAAGCGAGCAGAGAAATAAACAACTAAAAGGGGAAAGTTTGGTTTGGCTTGGTTTGGAGCACTACGGTCTACTGTTTTGCACACGAGGGCTAGTGAGACCGGGACCTACTGCTGAAAGTCGATTCCGAAAGGCTACGAACATCCATGCCACTGTGGGATTCGAACCCACGAACTCCGATACCGACGATCAGCGTCCTAACCAATCGGCCAGCGTTCGGCAAAAGGGGAAAGAAACACGTATAAAGGAAAAGAAAGATTAAGGATAGAAGACAAAAAAAAAAAAAAAATTAAGTGGCCAAGGACATTCAAACAAAATTACGTGATAAATGAAATAAAATATAAGAATTGAAATTAAAAATAAAAATAAAAAAATACATTAAAGTTACAACAGATGTAAATAACCATGCAACAGATGTAAATAACCTAGCAAGAAACCAAATTAGGGGCCAATGGAGGGGGCCTGGGTAAGGCCAGAGAAGAACGCAAATAAGCGTTCCTCAGAGGTCTTAGCCCTGGCCATATTACATTTAATGTTCTTTAATTGAGTTAAGATTTCGTTAAAATCTTGAATTCCCAACATACTTTTGATTTCGTTTAATACGTTAAGAATATCGCTGAGTTGGTTTGATGAATTAGTAAAAGAGTTAATATTATCAGAATTAAAATTTTGAATATTAGCTATAGAGGTGGGCTGAGATGGGACAGTAACTGGTGCTGAGGTCACATTTGTCAAGAGCGCATGAGCGAAAGACTGCGATAGAGGTTTGGGAACTGCATGTACAGATGAAGGGATGACAGTTTTTACCTTAGGGTATCTAGGGCAGCAATGGTAGTTAGCGGGGTGAGAGTAATAAGCCTTAATATAAATCCGGGTACTCGTATTAATTTTTAAAAATTTATACTGGTTATTAAAACTAAATTTAAATTTAGGTATTCGCCAATTTTTTATTAAAATTCAATGTCCAAATAAAAAAATAATCCCTTTAAATTAACTATTCAGTTCGTCAACAAAATAAAACCCCCAAAATATTCACAAACATCTTAAATATTAATAAGGTAAAAGTAGAAGAAATTATTAAAAATTAATATACTAGGAACATTATAGAAATTTTAAAAAAGTCAGTTCATTCTGAATATGTGATATAGAAGTAAAAAGCAAGTTTATATATATTTCTCACTTAATTTAGTGGTAGGGGCGCAGACCGGTTGTTTGCCACGGGCCCTAAAGGACCTAGTTACGGCCCTGAGCCAAGGCACGGAGTGTTCGTTCGGCTTTGCGTTCAACTAATTTGTTAGTGGGGCGTGGAAAAAAACGCCAGTTTATAATATATAACGAAACGTCTTTTAAAGTCATGTCCACCACTTCTTAACCCCTTGCCTGTTGAGAAAAACGTGTGAAAAATAGTAATTTATTTTCTCTTTAATTTTGTTCTTTATTACCATCGAAATCTTAGAAATAGATTATTTAAAAAAAATTTGTATACGAAATAACTACTATTTTCAATATTTTCACATATATAAGAAATGTTATTGGATTACAGTAATTTTTCCTCAAATTACAACAAAATAAATCAAATGACATAATTTTCTGGATAGATATAATAAACTAATAATACAATATAATCATTTATATTAACTGTCATGAATTCCATGTTCCTCAGATTCCTTTGAATTTTGCAAATCCTTTACAGTATCCGAGAAACAGCGACAAATGAGGCGAAACTGCCGAACTTATAGCGGAAAAGTATCTCTATTGAAAAAATGGCAAATTAAATATGCATAGGACGAACTGATTTCGGGCTTTACGGAATTGAAATACCGTTTTTTCTCTTGCCAGAACTCGGGTGCCGAATGATGCCCGAATGGTAGAGCGCTGCTCTTCGGAACCAGAGTTTGTGGGTTCGAATCACGTTGCTGGCATGGATCTCTGTAGCCTTTCGGAATCGGCTTTAAACTGTAGGTCCTGGTCTCATTAGCCCTCGTGGGCAAAACAGTAGACCGTAGCTCTCCAAACCAAACCAAACCAAGCCGGAACTTGGGTCGAGCATTCCAAAATTAGCACATTTGCGTTGCTCGAACTGAATTCGGGCATCTCAGACAAGGGGTTTATAATTTAAAATTCACATATCGGTAAAATCAAGCCTTTATTTTATGTTTAAAAACCATCATGGGTCAAACATGTAAAAAAGGGTGGTCACTTCGTTTTTTAAGTCGCATTCTAGCGAGAAGTTGTGAACTCATACATAGGGTGCTACTATATTGCAATCCAGATACTTCAAAGGCGACATTCAAGTCATAATGACGACTTCTGTCGTCATTAAAACGTGGCAGAAGGGGAAATTTATGGCATCAAATGTCCATCTTTGGCGACTTCTGACGTGATTATGACGCAGAAGTCGCCTGTGTCATAAGTCGACCGCAAAAGGGCAGCACCCATAGCTAATCAAGGAAGACAGAGAAACTTTCTCATGTATATTGTGACGCCTTCAATGTTCTTGAGTGAAGAGGTAGCGTGAAGAAGGATCACAGTCGTAACAGAATTGAAATCACATTTATTTTCTGGAGTAATACTAGTTATATACACAGGGATTTTAATCTCCCAAAACAAGTTGAAAAGTAAAAGAATGGTTCTTGCATAACATTTCCACGACGATCACAGTTGGAAAAAAAAGATTAAATAATCTCACAAAATGGGGAGGTTTTATCAGGGTGCAATGCAAACCCAGTCTATCCCCCTTTCGGTATCCGAGACCCTGCCGTTCCTTATATGAGCGGACTTTACGAGATTCCCGAACGTAATCACTAAAAAGCTGGCTCCGGTCAAAAATCGCGGAAGTCTCCACGAGGTCAAAGCACCTACGTAAAAAAATGTCGAAAAGCCCCGAGTCGCAAAATTCTAGGCTTTTTATACCTGGGGGTCAGTTACGGTCTCGCCAACCGCTTTTTGATCATTTACGATTCCAGTTACCTGAGAACTCCAGCTGAGGTTACAGCTAGTTTTTTTAGTTGAACTCTCATTCGCTAGCTGTTCCGATTTTGGAATTTTCCATCAAATCATCCGGGGTTATTACCGCAACCGATCAGGGGCATGACACCTATTCAACCGAACTGTAACCATCCCAGACATGGCTTCGCCGCTCTCTTATGTAGCCGGGTTGAAACAGGAGGACTTCAGATCAGCTAATTTCAGTAGGTTAGTTCTGGACAGAGGGGGGGGGGAGATCTTCCCAATATATTTGTATCGTTGTTACAAATGTCACCTGGACGAGTCCAACACCTGATCCAGAGGCTACATGAATTAAGGCTATTGCAGCTTTCGTTTAAAAAGCACATCTAGAATGAAAGAACTTTGCTGAGAGTGGGTAATCGTAACTTAGAAGGAGGGACCAAGTAGAAGATTCTTAGGCTTAACCTGGAGGTCTTCCGCTGTACATCTGAAGGAAAGATAAAGGGAATAAGTGTTTCAGTAGTAGATATAGGATTAGACGAAAGAAAATCTTTTCTAAAGGCAGAGTGTATCTCAACAATAGTGCATCTGTTTCCCATAAATTTTGACTTTTTGATCTAATAAATATCTTACTTAATAAATACTCCAGAAAATGCAGCTGATGAAAATGTATTAAAATGAAAATATGACTAACATTTTCAATAATTTGTGTTGTTATTTCTCATGCGACATGAACAAGCCAAGCAATGTGAGCTAGAGGTTGCACGAATTAAGGCAAATGGATGCGTCTTTCGTTTGAATAATGTTGCTAGGGAGAAAGAACGGTTTTGTGTTCAAAGTGGGCCCACGTAATTTAGAAGCAGAAGATCCCCACAATTACGTGCCATTTCCAGAGGTATCGTTTGAATTTGGACGATATTGTGATCACAAACATACTTTATGTGTTCCAGCTGCCATTAATGAGAATGGTGTTTATTTCAACCACTTTAGTCTCGAACCCACAACTCTCTGGTTATGAACTCGGCACCTATGCTGAAAGAGTTACCGTGGCTCTAAACATTTTGTAGTATTGATATCATGGCTTCAATACACATACTTAGAATGTACTATTTCAAAAATGGATGAGATCATCTGGCTCTCAACTTTGGTAAGTGCTGTTTCTGTGCACATATTTCGTGTGATAACCCTTTGTCTGTTCTGTACATTATATATAATATACACATCTAATACTTTATACGCTTGCATATCGTATAAGCTAAAATAATTTGGTGTAGGGTCTTAAATTTAGTTAGACGTATGAAATTTAAAGCATTATATCTAATGGACATCATATTATTCTTTCACATAGGAACAGTTAAAGGGTCAATAAATTTGCTCCCGATTTTCTTCATAAATCACTTTACGATAGTTTACGACTTTATACATACACACACACACACACACACACACACACACACATATATATATATATATATATATATATATATATATATATATATATATATATATATATATATATATATATATATATATATATATATAGAGAGAGAGAGAGAGAGAGAGAGAGAGAGAGAGAGAGAAGTCATGTAGAGAAAATGCGATTCCCTTTTCAATCTTGAATAAAACCGGGGAGAAGAAAAAAATGCCTATTTTTTGTTTATTGAACTATAAAATTTTATCTCGCATAAACTTTTCGAGTTTTAAAGTTATTAAATTTCTGTTTCAGAATAATGTAAAATAATCGCTAACTGCTGGTTAATTAGAATATCACCAGTCCATGTAGTTCGTTGTTAACAAACTACCGTATAGAAAATTTTTAATTATTTTCTCAATACTAAACTGTATTTCACCTGCCACACTCTCAGGTATTGCTATAAAGTTCAAATTAAAGATCCCTGTATTCGTGTAGTGTGTTTAAATCTCAGTGTTAACAATTCACTTAATTAAAATGAGGTAAGTAGGAATGAAATATGAAGGCACCGATGCTTCACTCAGAATTCACATATTTGTTTACATATTAGATGGTGAATGGCTTAGCAGGCTACTGCATGTATTGGATGTTTTTACTTTCAAGGAAGTCATCGATTAAGACCGTATTGTGATAAGGCGCGTTATCATGCATGAATATTAATCCAGGACAGACATCACCCCAAAACAGACTCAAAAGGTCTTCGTCTCTATCTTTTAGCAATTATAGACTCTCTCAAAAAGCGAAGGTCTGTGCTATCATCAAGTATGACATCTGCTCACATCATTACTCCCCTTGGCTGAAATATGATACTTTCCCTTGATAATTTCTGAGTGTAAATGAGTTTCTAGTTCTTTCAATATTGTTATTCTACGAGAACAAGTACTCAGGCTTAAACAGGACTTTTCACTGAAATTTATAGCGTTCTAAGCTCTAGTGCTAATGCATCAATCTTCAGTTTAAGATCTTAAACTGAAGATTGATACATAAGAGATTCAAGTTGGCGGAATAACATAGTGTTTGTCGAACGATGACTGACTGGTAGGGCGCGTTATTCTTCGGTACCGATACCAAGGAATCCGATACTACTCCAGACATGGATGTTCATAGCTGTTCAGAATAGGATTTCACATGTAGGAACTAGTATTAAACGCAAACGCTTATATAACAAAAAATGGACTTCTAAAATAGCCCTACCAACCAATTATAAGTCACCATTATGATTCCTGATGACAACTGAGACTTATAGTTCAATAGACCGTTTTTATTTTTGCTTGATAAAACTAAGATATCAATAGACATTATATCAAAATATTTGGGGAAAAAAGAAGTATTGATAAATATGCAGAGACTTAACAGATTTGTGCTCAGTAAAAATGTTTTAATTTCATTTATAAGGTTAAAGACTGACCTCAAATTTCTGGTCTGAATAGTTGGATTTAACTAACGATGGTATATTTTTAAAGGCTCCAGACACGTCTAATCTTTCCAGTTCATCATGATGTATTTGAGTCCAAAAAAGGAACATGGGAGGATCATAAAAGTAATGATCTCGATTTTTTGCTCTGATGAAAGCAATTTTCTGATACAATATGCTATATATGAATATATAATTTCACTAAGTTGTGACATTTACCATAGTACTGTTATTTTTCATTGATGAGATTTGAAGATATTTGAAGAAAGTTTTAAAAACTCTTCGAGATAATTCATTGACAACTCATTCCGGTTTTACCAAAGTGTATTTTCCAGTTAAGTGGGCAGGTTTCGCGACAAATATGTGTCATGTCTGTATTGATGACCTAACCATGAATTAAGTCGAACCCCATAGATTTGTATTTTAAGTCTTTTTTACGGGCTTCTGTTTTCATTTTGCACATTTTATTATTTTCTGTGGTGGCTGATTAACTTCCGTCCTTCTAACATGTGGAAATTACGGGAAATTACAGATAAAGTGTAAATACTTTTTCCTCATGCATCTTTCACTTTTTTTTTTTAAATATAGTTTTATGTAGTTAAAACTGATTAGTCTGTGTTAGTAATACTGATTAAAATAATTCTAATTTTGTATTTTTTTACAACCAAATGCTGTTTTAACTAGTTTGACTTATCAAACTTATATCTCTTAATAGTTATTTTAAACTTTGTTAATGATTTAAAAATATAAAATCAGTCAAATTGCATTGCTCCGTTTAATGGTTTTCAGAAAATGTATACGTTTAATTGTGTCCCTATGTTTTACGTTATACTTTCATTTCGACATAACTTGTTTACTCAGCTTGTAAACAGATAACTAGGTGATCTTGTAATCGTGAACTTTACCACCTCATTACATTTTTAGCATACACATGTACTATCTTGCTATCGTATGATGGGATGAATGACTGACTATATTTCATGGATTTAGATCTTTAATGGGTCAACTCATTTATGATGAAATATTAAATGGCTAAAGGTATCAGTTGTATATATGTCAACTAAGGCCTTCAAATAAAGGGGTTGTGTATTGTTAAATAGTCATCTTAAATTAAGGAAGCTATGTACTAAGATCATGTATTTTTGGAAGAAAATGAACATTATAAATTGTACCATATGAAACAACGTTGTAGTACCTCATTAGAACCTATGCATTGCATTTAAATGTACTTCTAATAATTTTGCATTTTAGATCACTTATGTACTTAGTTAATTTGGAATGACATAAATGTTTATATATATTTGTGCATGCTATCTTTTTAATTAAACTAATTCAATGCATTTTTAGGAAAATTCTACCCTGGGATTTTTAAAAATTTGAATTGAGTTGTCAAATATTTAAATTTATTCCATTATGTGTGTTTTGTTGTTAAATTGAAAGTAGTAAAAGTTTTATAGTTTGTGTATGGGAAATTTTCATGAGAAATTAGATCAGTTTGTTAGAAAATTACAAAAATTAATAAAAAAAAAACAACTTAATTGCAGTACTAATGCTATATCTCTGTTTTGAATTATTAATAGAAGAAGAATAGGGGAGGAGGGAGGGGGCTTGAACACACATTTCTACATGCCTATCTCTTTTTCTGTAAATTGCTTTGGCAAGTTTGCTTTGCAATTTACTTTGTTATTCTAAATAATTATACTTTATTTGATATTATCAATAATGGGAAAATGAAGCTCTATATAGGCACTAGGAAACCTATGATAAAAATTGTTTTTGTTTCTAGTTGTACAAACCTAAGTTTTCTTTCAGAAAAAAATGTCTTCTATATATGTATGTATGTATATATATATATATATATATATATATATATATATATATATATATATATATATATATAAGGATATGCAGTTCAATGTGCAGTAATTATTCTTTAGTAGAACTAATTTTTATTTTGTATATACTTATAATATATTTAGGTTATTATGTTATAGCTTTTGAAATTGTTCATTTGCAACTGTACTGTATACTTAATTTAAAAGAAATTAAGAAGGTATTAGTTTAACTTGAATTCACCAATTCTTTAATATGTGTATAACATTTCACTCAAATTTGTTGAGATTCGGATAAATATTTAATGATTCACAGTTTACTTTTGTCACATCTTTTCCATTTCTTTATAAATGTTAATTAAATCCCATCTATTTCAAAGTTTACAGTTAGATTAGTATGTGTAAAAGTACTTTTTGAAAAACCAAGGAAAAAAATTCTGTAGAAATTTTAGTTTACAATAAACATGCATTCAGTTTCTCAAGAGTTCACCGTAAACATTTGAAATTACATTAAATGGGAGTTCAGTTGGGACCATTAAAAAAGTTCATTATAATTGAGTTCACTATATCCTGGTAACTTATTCATTATATCAAGGTTTAACTGTATCTGATATTAAATGTGTTCATTTTGGATAAACTCATTTCTAGATTGTTGTTATTTATCATAGTGCATATTAAATGAACAAAATTTTTGTTAAAGGGAAAAGAAATTGATTGTAATAAACTGTAAATAGAAATAATTTCATATAACAAGACATACAATATTGCCTTAAGAATTTAATTCTTTCATAATTTATGCTTATTTTGCTTAGCTTTTTTTATATCTATATAAAAGTAAATCAAATGATTGTTGTTTTAAAAAAGTATTTAACTGACCATTTTTTTCTGTTTTATTCTAAATATAGCACTAATGTGGTTATGAACTATACTGAAGTTGAAGCAAAAGTTCGAGAAGCTACTAATGATGATGCATGGGGCCCAACTGGTCAGTTAATGCAGGAAATAGCTCAAAGTACCTTTACCTATGAACATTTTCCTGAGGTAATGGGAATGTTATGGAAGAGACTGCTACAAGACAAAAGAAATTGGAGGCGGATCTATAAGGTAATATAAATTAATACTTAGATGATGAAAAATTACTATGCTTTATGTGCTGGAGAATAATAAAAAAAATCAACCTATTTATGATAGAAGACATTCTTATATTCTTTCTGAAATTTTCATAGGCTTGCTAGATAAATGTTTGAAAAATTATTTCATTTTTTAAATTTCAAATCTTTTGTCATTTCTTAAATGGAAACAAATTCATGAAATTATTCGTAATTTATAAAATCCTTTTGGTTATTTGAAAGTGTGGTTATGTATATTATTGAATGAGATTGTCCAACAAACATTTCATATTTAAGATAACCTCACATTTTGCACATTAAAGTGAAATTGCATTACATCACTGCTCGTAAACACCAGGCTGTAAATAATTCTGACAAATCTACTGTTTTAATAATGGACAGAGCATAAATGGGTTAGTTAAATTTGTAGACTGTGGTATTAGTATGTTTAAGTTGTTATCCTGGTATAACTAGATGTGCTAATATGTATGTGTTGATTTTCTGCATACTTTACTGCTTTCATCATAAAGTGTAATGTATGCAAAAACCAAGGACACATTTAATAAATTGTATTTATAATTTAGTTCAGTTATATTTTGTTTTGTATCTTGATATTTGATTGTATCTTTTTTATTGAATTAAAAACCAGTCCCAATTTCAATGTCTGATGATCTTACAAAATCTCTCATAGAATCATCTTTTAGATGATTGAAAAGTTTTACTATTTCAATAAGTATCACAGAATATCATCAAAATGTCAATTTTCATATAAATATGATAAAATGTATAAGATTGGTTATATTTTTTTCTTAACTAAGAGAGGAAAACATACTCTTCAAAATTGTATACAATTCAGTCATAGACTGTGTGTATATGTGTAAGTGTAAGGTGTATTTTTCAAATATTCTGATCTTCATTCATATGGTAGTCAGTGATATGATAGTTCATATGATAATTAAGTGTACTATGCTATTGTCTAGGTTGTTAATATCAAATTTAAAATGCTCATAATCACTGAAATTTTATCTTTATACATGACTTTCATATTTTAAATATTTAAACATTATTCAAACTGACAAGAGCTATTTCTGAGGTCCTTAATTGATCTCTTCCTAGTAAAATTGTGATGACTGTAGAATTGAAAACAGCCTTTCAGTGACTTATAACATGTTACTTTGTAAGTATGGAAGTATTATAAAACATTAAAATTCATCTATATTTGATGGAACCAGTACAGTTATAGGAATTATCTGCCTAAGGAAATTTTAATATGTTGATGAAGTTAACATTAATATTTGATTGTGCTAATATTTGTATTTAACTATTACTCTGTTAATTTCATGTTTCAATTGCTTTTTTAAAAGTTCTATTCAGAGTAATATTTGACATTGTAATTTAAATTTACAATGTAAATCTAATTTTTACAGGCACATTTTTGTACTTTTATTACTCAACTCTTGTCTAACTATTAATGTCTTACTTTGCTACTTTTGTTTTTAATATATTAGAAATTATTTGTGATCTTAATTTAAACAAATGTTTTCCTTTTACTTATGTATTATTTGAGAATTTATTATGTATATTTTGAATGTAGTAATAAGTATGGATCAGTCAGTTCCCTCCACTGAGTTTCACTCTCATTGATAATGTAGCATTTTTATAGCTGCAAAACAATTGTGTTTAATTCTTCTCTATTTGTGCCTTATTTATGTTGACATTTCATTTATTGCTATATTCTGGCACAAAGGTTTGATTTTCTACTATATTAGAAAAAATAAATGTATAGTTTGAAGCTATGTAATCATTTTGAATTTCCAATAAACTAATAATTTTTATTTTTTAGTCTCTTTTGCTACTAGGTTATTTAGTTAGAAATGGATCTGAAAGAGTTGTGACAAGTGCTAGAGAACATATTTATGATTTACGTAGCCTTGAAAATTATACACATATTGATGAATTAGGAAGAGACCAGGGTGTAAATGGTAAAAATTTATCAATTTATTAATATATTTAAAAAATAACTTTAAAATAAATTTTAAAGTAGTTTAGAAATCTATTGCATGATTTTTTGTAGCATATTTTCTTTCTCTAAATCTGTTTTGTATTTCCTAATTATATTGACCCTTTGTATCTCAGCAACCTCAAATTGAAAAGTAGTTGCTCAAATGATATTTAAAAGGCTTTTTATCATTTACAAAATTAAGGTTTCCTTTTCAATTAATGGTAAAATGTAGGTATGTTATTTTATACTTTCTTTTTTTTTAAATCTTGTTTTTGAAAAATGTTAACTTAAAAGGGAAAAGTAAAAGCATTATGATGTAGAATTAAGCCTGAAGGAAATAAATGTATATTGGTTATTTTTTTTTTTGTCTGTATATAAAATAAATTTTGTGAGCAATATAAGGCTAAATAAGGTAAATTGTTTTAAAATCTGTTTAACTACTAATATATTTTTTACTTTTGATACATTTCCAAAGTCTTCAACAGCTATGCATTTTCCTTAATTATTACGGAATATTTGTAGTTACTAAATCACAAATCACTGCTTAAAATTATTTATTTCATGATTTTTGTGATATATTTTCTTTCTCAAAATCTGTGAAACAAAATGCATGGCTTTCTGTTCTAATTTCAGTCTTATGTACATTTTATAATTTAACATTTTGTGTATCAGAAATATATATGATTTGATAGTGCAGGGGCCCCAAATCATTCTGCTGTCCCAGATGATAATGAGGCCCTGGTCATACAGCATTAATACAATTGTAATGAGGATTCTTTAATTAAAAAATATCTGTAGTAAAATAATTTCTTTTCTAAGAGTTATAGTGAATTGCTATTTGTCTTGCTCATTTTTTATTTCTCCCCAGTTCGTCAGAGAACCCGAGATCTTATTGAATTTATCCAAGATGATGAAAAATTACGAGAAGAACGTAAGAAAGCTAAAAAAGCAAAAGACAAATATGTTGGAATGTCTTGTGATTCTTTAGGGTATAGGTAAATTTTGAATTATATTTTGTTTGCTCTTTTTTGCTATAAGAAAAAAAATTGGCTATTTTTTTTCTAACATATTGGTTGATAATCATGTAATTAGTAACATCTCTCTAAAATACAACTAAAACTCTTTTTTTTCTCTTTTATTTTGTATTCATCATATTGCTAAAATTGACATCTTAAATCAGAACACTAAGTATGCCTATTGTCTGTGTAAAGTCAAGGTTTTTTTCCATGGGGAAATAGCTTATTTATAAATTTTTATTTTTATTTTATTTTTGGTATATTCAGCTATTTTTTGCAAAATAAATTTAAGTCATGCATCTTTAATTCAATAATAAAGTTTTAGAAGGGAATAAAAATTTATTAAATTATTGCTTACTTTTTTGTATAATAGTTTATTATTTTTAAGTTTTTAACCTTAAGACCAATCTTATAATATTTACAAAGAGGTAATTTTCAATTTTAAGTTGTTTTGCTAATGGAAATTTAAAATTTCAGTATATATAAATAAGACTTATTGCATAGCTTTCTCCTTATTTTTAATTTTGAAATTACATACCATGACTTGAAAATTCTATGAAAATTTCTCTGTATTGTTTTAAGAAAATTTATTGTGATTGATTATAGTAGTCATATTTCTTTTATAAAAATTGTTAATTTCAGTTTTAAAAATTATTTATATATATAGTATGCTTTTCTGTTGTAAAATATGTTTAATTTTGTTAGTGGGAGGTATGGTGGTAGTAGATTTGATCATCTCCCAAGAAATGATTTTCAAGATCCAGGGACTAGATTGCCACGTTTTGACTTTGGAAGGAGTCGAAGCTTTGAAGATTCTCCAGACCAAAGGTTTATTTTCTTCTGTCTCTCTCTCTTTTATATTTTGTGTTTATCAAAATAATGGGTGTACTATTTAAGTATAATTTGCTTCTGTATACAAGAAATTGGAGTAGACTGATTTGTATAAGAAAATTGACAATTCTTGTTAATTTAATTTTTAATGATACCCATAAGGTTTTTCATATATTATACACAAAAGTATGTAAGTAATAAGTAAATGGTAAGTTTAACATCTTACATTTCATTGTAGTTTATACAAATACTTAAAATGCATTTTTATTGATTTTTGTTATATTTGCTGTATATATACATCATATTTACTTTTATTTTTTTATGTAAGGTATAACATTGATCTATTTATATAAAATAAAATGTATGCATATAATATAATGAAATAATGAGTTAAAGAAGTTAGATTCATTGTTTATTTTCTGTAATAATTTTTCTGGAGATTAGTAGACAATAGATTGTGTAGTGTTGTTTAATTTAGAACTAAATGAAGTAAATTTTTTAATATATCTTAATTTAACTTTAATTGAATACTTTTTATAACTTTCCTACATAGTAAGCATTTTAAGTTACATTTACTTGTGGGCTATTTTTTTTTATTGGTAATATATAAAATTTATGTATCTTATATCTGTTAGCTCTTAAAAGAATGCTACTCCTTAAACTTTGAATTTCAGCAAAAAAAAAAAAAAAAATAAGTAGTCTATTGAGGTCTAGATGACCATGGGTATAAATTTTTGCAAACATTGCACTTACTGTTCGTGTGTGTGCCCACAGTGTGCAAGGTGTGGTGGAGCGAGCATTGCCATGAAATGCACAGTGAACTGTAAATCCCTGTTTTATAGGTTTTTGAGGAAAGTACTGTTTAATAGAGCTTTGTCCTTCAAATTTAATCAGAGATTCATCTATTGATTAGTTTTCACTTGGAAGAAAAGCATGTTTAGAAACCTTTTAGAAAGATGAGTAAGAAGCAGGCACACTTTATATAAATTGTCAAAATTCATGTCTTGCAGCTTCAGGTCCAAAAAAATTGTCATTTAAATGCAAATTTAAGCAAGAAAGATTATTTGCAAAAATATTGTTTTGACACAACGAAAGAAAAAGTGAGACACCCATTCCAGACAAAATCTAAGAGTGAACTGATAAAATTGCTCTTTTTCTTCAAACCTTTGACATTCTTCAAACCCCTGTCCCCCACCTCCCACACACATTTCTAAGTGGACCTAAACTCATGTACAAAAACAAAAAGTGAAAACACAGCTATGTTTTCAGTTTTCGCCATTGAAATACCATACTATGCCCAGAAGCAGCATTAAGATGGCACTGCCACTGCACTAAACAGTCAGTGTACCCAGTTTAGGACCACCCTAGTAATCAAACTTTTTTTTTATTTGAGAGCTTTCAAGGTATAAATTTAAAATTAATATAGAATTAATAGATTGGTCTATAGCCAACATGTTAACATTTATTATTTTTTTCAATTGATCGATATATTTTCAATTGAGTGATATATTTTTATTTTTATATGTTGTATTAAACTGTATTTGGTGATTTAACTCTATAAATAAAAGGAAATTCACAAAAAAAATCTTAAAAATTTTTCAGATTTTTGATAAAAATCTTTAACTGTAAATCATCTCTGTTGGTTTGTTTGAAATAATGTGACATATGAATAAAATAGAAATTTCTGAATTTTTGTAATTTTATTGTAATAATGATAAAAATGCATATCTGGTAATAAATAATCAAAATATTTTTACTATTGGGTAGTGCAAAATGATTAAACAATTTTACAACTTCACTACCTCCCCTCATCCCCCCCCAAAAAAATTTTACTGAACTTAATGGAAATTTAACATATTTTAAAAATTTGTTTTATTCAATCTCAATATTTCTTATACTAAATATGCTATTTTACCTAATGTCTTTTTATTCACTTTTTTTCACGTAGTAATGATGAAGATAGAAGATCAGAAAATGATGATAAATTAGAATATAAAGATGATGAAGCTGCAGAAGTAAAAAATATAAAAATTCATAGTAATTCAGACACTAAAAACTCTTCTAAAGGTAGTCGTAAAATAGATTTAGGTGCTGCTGCTAATTTTGGAAAAGATCAAAATTCTGTTGTAAGTATTTACTTGGATTACATATATTGTAACTTTTTTTAAACTTATATATACAATGGTTATGTTCTTTCATTTTTCTGGATTAAAAAAAATGAAATAAGGGAAGAATAGGGCAAACATCTGAACAGTTTTATTAATGTTTAAAAAAGCTTAATCCTATCCTTAATAAAATGTTCTTTCATATTTCATAAGTATCTGTGTATTTTTATGTGTAAATACTTGTTATTTGTGCCAGTTAATAATCTTTAATTTTATATTCATGAAAGAAAATATAGGCCAGTTTAGTGTTTCCCCAAAGTATGTTATAGTTATCCCTATGGGATGAAAAAAGTTTCAGGGGGGTAAGGTTACACCCTCGTGCACTATGCAGTTTACTTTTTTCTGACTAATATCGAAAATAATGAACTTAAAGATTGGGTTTGGTTGATTTATCACTTTGATATAAATGATTAAAATGCACCGATTTAAATCAAGAATACTTGTTTTCATACTTTATGATTTTTTTTAAAGCATGTTTGTTTTGTATAAATAGAGGGCTTCACCAGCAGCATTAGAAAATTGTATAATTACGTAATTCGTATCCTAGCATTTTCCAAGGGAAAACAAGGTTTAAATATACTTCCTTTAGCAATGAATTTTCTCAACAAATCAGATTCCTTTCATGATTTTCTCTTAATCTAACATGAAATCCATAATATTTTATCTCATACCTTAGCATTTTGCTAAGGAATAATAAGGGTTAAATATTCTTCCTTTAGTAATGAAGTTTCTCACCAAATTGAATTCATTTCAGGATGTTCTTTTTATCTGACATAAAATCCAAAATACTTTCACTTATATGTTTTTGTGTTTATTTAAATACTAGTGCTTTAAAAATGGATTTGATAATTTTTATGGTTGTAAACAGTGGAAAAAAATGTGAACTCTTTGTAAGAGTTTGTTAAGGAGAAATAAAAATAATCACATTTCTTGTATTTGTAATTTCATTTGACATGTTTAATCTGTAAAAGATTTTAAAAAAAATCAGTGAAGTCTGATTTAAATTCCAAAATTTAATTTAAATGAAAAAAATTTGATTGATATTTTTTTAAATGAAAAATCAAGATTTTTATCAGCTGTGTTTAAATAATAAAATATTGAATGAATAAAATATCCACTTAACATTAATACAACATCCATCCCAGAGAGTATATCATATGTGGAAGAAGAGCAGTTGTTATAATTAGTTGCAGACAAGACTCTAGAAAAATAAACACAAGGAGAATGCTTTAACATCATCTTTACCCGAACCCGCAACCTTTCAACCCCGCATCCATCGCTGCTTTTACTGACTGAGCTACCACAGCTCTCTCATTGATTATAATGAATGTTATTTATAACTTTCATTTATTTATATTTTATTATGAATGAATTATATTTTTCATTTATTGTTTTATTTATTTTTGTTTAGTATTTTGTTATTTTGTTTCTTATAACAAATGAAAAAAAATGAATATATGTTGAATTTTTCTTTTGATGAGGCATTCTAAGTGTTACAAAAATTATAGAAAGGGTACACCTATGTTGAAAATTTGGAAAACACTGGACTAATGAATTAGTTATATGTAAGGTGTACATAATATTAAAAAGTCATGTATATACATGTATGTGTGTGTGTGTGTATATATATATATATATATATATATATATATATATATATATATAATGCATATAATCTTGATTTATATAAAGAAATTCAATTGAAATCAAGTACTAAAAAATCAACTATGTAACATTAATAAAATTTGCATTTTTATACATGAATAACTTGATGTCATTTGTTTTTATAGAATTCTACACCTGAAAAATCTTTATCTTTGATTGACACATCCCCGAAACATGCCACAAAAGATGAAACTGATTTATTAGCTGGTTTGTCTATATCATCTCCAACTAATGCTAATGGTATGTTGACACATTTCTCTATATGTGACTTCTGTAATTTTAAACAGTGCTTTAATTCAATCTAATTTGAATTTTAACATATTTCAGACTCAGCAAATGGTGATTTTGCAGATTTTACACAGTTTAAAAGTGCTGAAGATACATCGTAAGTGTTGACTTTTATATTATACCTATTTTTATGCAGTATGTATTAAATTTCTATTGTTTTTTTTTTAATATTATTTCAAAATGAGCCCTGCTTACATTTTCTTTTAAATAAAAAACATTTTATTTTTCAAACTTTGAAATAAGAGACTGTTCATTAATATATTTTCTAAGATTTACATTTTATTCATTCATTTACTTTATGTAAGTATTTGTTGAAAGAATTCAAGTTGCGAACACTCCTTTTAATTCTGAGATTTTGTGACTGGAAAAATAGATATGGAAGAATAAGAATGGGAAGAGGATAATTTTTAATAGATATTTTAAGTGTAATAATATTGATACATATGTGTGTGTAAGGCATAAAAAGTTTTCTTCACTAATCACACATGAAGTTATAGGATATATTCTAATTATAAAATCTAATCTAATATCCTTTATTGTCACTCAAAATAGAGAACCGAGGGGCATATCTAACACAGGCAAGAGACAATAGTGTATCTAATGATTTGTGAAAATGTTGCTTTAAAAAGACTGGGAAATTTTGTGGATAACTTCTTAAGAGAAAGAATCTAAAATCTGTGTCTTTTGTGGCTTGCTAATCAATTGTGGTGAAAAAAAAAATACAAATAACAGCATAAATATTGGGAAAACTTCAGCTTTTCCTGGGAGAAATGACAGCTAGTTTAGTAAGAAT
This sequence comes from Pardosa pseudoannulata, assembly GCA_032207245.1. NCBI lineage: Eukaryota > Metazoa > Arthropoda > Arachnida > Araneae > Lycosidae > Pardosa > Pardosa pseudoannulata. The sequence continues at coordinate 21,898,464 of CM063510.1, forward strand.
CTCAAATGGCAGTTATTAATTCAGCTTTGTTTTGATAAGTGTGGAAGGAATGAAATCTCAAAGAATCCCGTTTAGATTAAGAAAAAATTTGAATTGAAAGAATTTTGAAGAACTTTAGGGGCATTTTCGATATATATAGTGCAATTTCACTTTTTTTTTTTAAAAAATAAAGCTGCAGAACAAACAAGAATATTGAAAGTATTGAATATTATGCCTTGAATATATATATATATATATATATATATATATATATATATAAAGAATATTTAAGTCTATTTAAAAAAATTACACAAGGATGTCACTTCTAATGACAACTATTATTTATTAACCTTATTTTTAAATTATGCCAAAATTAATCACAATCTGCATAACAGACCATTTGGTATTGTTTTGGTATTCATTTCAAAAGTGAATAACATATCCCTTCGGTTCAATCCTATATCATATATCATGCATCCAAATATTCTAGATTACTCTTCCATTTGGTTAATTTCATCCCTTATTTTTTATATCTACAGTTTGGGGGTAAATATCTAAAACAAAATTTTATTTATCTAGCTCACTTAATTTTTGAGTTTGTGCAAACGTGCACATTGCATCTACATGCACACATATACAATTCAGAAACCTTTTTCAGTTTAGAAACCATGCTTTTTCTTACCTGACTTGAACAGTCATTAATATTTGGAGATTGAATTTTTTGATGACAATACTCCTCCTGTCTGTGTACTTGATGGTATGCAAGAAATAAAAGGAGTATTGATGAGTTATGTTGAACATTATTTTTTATTATCAGGAACTGTAATCTAACATACCTGATGTCACATTTAGAAATGAAGGTTTAAAACTTCACACAGGATGGATGTTTTCTGATCTGTGTGAGCTTAGCCCTCTTATCAGTGGTACTATTCATAGATATTAAAAATATCATATATGCAATGGAATGAAAAATGGTATACTGAGTTAAAATTAATGTTGTAAGTTTTAGGAACTTGCTACATAAAAATTTTAGACTTAATAGTGGAAAAATAAGGGTACACAAGCTCTGCTCTAAATGAATATAAACACAAGGACTAGAATTATTTTTCATAAGGGTGTACTGAAACAAAGTTACAATATATGAGCTACTTTTTTGTAGTGCAAGCATGTTCTTTTAAAGATTATTTTATAGTTTTTTTTTCTATTGAGAAAGATGCTAGATTATTTCAGCTCAGTAATAAGTGAATTATGCCAAGTGAAGTAATTTTCATCGATATTAGAATTTGCTGCAATATCCCGAGACCAGTAGTAGTCTAGAATGCCAAGGATGGGGTCTCCCTTCTTCATGCAGAGCATAAGAAAGGCATTGCAACTAGAATGAAGTAGGATTGTTTCTAATCCTCCTTCATTCTAAGTAACTAGTTAGTTACTAGTTAATTTCCTGTGGTTTACAGAAACCACAGTAACAGCACAGTGAGAGACAATGAAAGTTATTCTAGATCTCTGGTTAAAATGGCCATCAGCCATCTACAATTTTCAGACTTGGCATAGTCACATTGGGCTAAGTTTTGTAAACATTCAGTGCTAATGTTGGCTGAATGGTTAGGGTGCTGATCTTCAGTATCAGAGTTGTAGGTTCGAATCCTACTGTGGCATAGATGTTTGCAGTTGTTCAGAATCTGCAATAAGCAATAGGTCCTGGTCTCATTAGCCCTCATGTTGTAAAAAAGTAGACTAGTGCTCCAAACCAAACCAATGCTAATGTTGTTATAAAAATTTAAAGCTACGTTTTTAAGAAAATTTGGAAGAGTATGTTTATCAGGCAGAGAATTTGTGATACTTGGCTGCATATGGCGATACAGGACTTGCATATGTTAATAGTAGTCTAAGATAAGATTTATAAATGAGAAATTTATTACTAAAGCATAATTTGCTATTTTGAGCAATTAAGGGAAAAGAGCTTTTTTAGCTGCTTAAAATTTAATTTTAATGTTGTGTATGCATTGTTTCCAAATGAGTTTTTTTTTTAAATCTAACATTACACAGCTATTTTAGTATGTTTGACCAAGTTAGTTGTATATTTCCTATAATAGTAATATTACTGTTGTAAGTAGTGTTATTTTTATTTGAGAACATGGCAACTTTGCATTTGTCTGTGTTAAGTTTGATTTTTCACTTTTTCAGTCAGTCAGTAATTTTACATGATTATTAAGTCTTTTTGGCATGCTTGTGATTTTTATTAGTAGAGAAGATGGCAATGTCATTAGCATAAATTGCATAATAGATGCTAGTTATCATTTATGTAAATGTTAACTAATATAGGCCCTAGAATTGAACATTGCAGAACTTCACTATAAATTAATATCAGAGAGGGCATTATTAATTTTAATTTGAAAAGTGTGATTATTAAGGTATCAAATAATTTAATAATATTAGGGAGAAGTCTATTTTATGAATTAGCCCATCATTCCAGATGTCTAAAGATAATGCAGCAGTTGTATTTATTTATTTTTTAAGTGTGATAAGATTTTCATAATCCTGTAGACTTGGTGTGATGTTATGTTAGAATGGAAGTTATATTGATACAGGATAATAATGCTGTTTTTTATTGATGATCATTAATTTATGGGAGATGAGGTTTTAAGTAATTTTACTAATTGTACAGAGAAAGCTCTAGACTTGTTTGGATCAGAATGATTTTTACTTGCTTTGGGGTTTAAATATTACTTTTTAGTATCCATACTTAAACCCTTTTTTCTTAACCCACTGTTGGTGTGTAACAGTGATCAACTTGGAATATTTGTAAAACTTAGAATGAAAAGAATCATTGCATCCATTAAGGATAAAATTATTTTTAGAGGAACAAACATTTAAATGTATTAAATGTGTGCTATATTTTAGTCCTTGTTATTTTTCTTTTAAATTGGGTTTCAAACCAATAACAATAACTTTTTTATATGGTTTGTGTTTCTATTTTCTTGTATAATTTCAAATAATTGTGTTTGTAGCTAAAATATTTTTTTTTACTCTACAACAAATGGATATTTTTTACAATTAATGATATTGTATTTTAGCATAATTAAAGTCCTATTTTAGTATACATGAGTAATGCAAAGTTTATTTCAGGCAAGAAAATTTTGCTGATTTTGCTTCTTTCACTTCTCCTACTCAATCAAACTTGACTTCAGGGAGTGATTCATTAAGTATTCTTGACTCTAGCCCATTACCTGCTACTCCTGTGTTACAGTCTATACAACCAGGTCTTCCATTTACGCCTGTTAATGCTGCGACTGTCTCTTCACCATTATCTCCTCCATTTAGTGCCTCCCCATCTCCAATGGTATCACCAGTTAATACTATGTTTCAGCCTGTCATTGCTGCACCTGTAGGCCTGATGCAAGCCCCTGCTGTCCCTCTTGCCCCAATGTCTCAGCCTGTGATGATGCAGCCTCAGATGTCTAGTTTACCACCTACTAATTTAGTTTACCCTGTAAACTTTATGGGAAATGGAGTATTTTCACAAGTAAGTTGATTACTTTTGACTTTAATTTTGTCTTCATGTGTTATTGACAGACATTAGGCTTTCTTAACCATAACTTGAAAGGGATAAATGTGACTGCCTATTTGTATGTAATTCCTCCTCCCCATTTATTTATTTTAAATTTGTTTGCTTATTTTTTTTAAATACTTTCTGACATTTGGATGTCTATGCTTTTGTGCATGCATGTGTAATCAGCTTATATTAAGAATTATTTGAGATTATGTCTATTTTTTGATCTGTGGTAGTTTGTTAGATTTTTAAAAGGGGATCACCGATTACAGTTTGTATTAACAGAAACTGATGCAAGCTCAATTATCAAATTCAAAGCTCATTTATCTCTGAGGGGGAAATTAAATTTATTCATAAGCTACAGATAGTATGGACATATGCTTCAGTTACCAATTTTGCTTGTGGATTCCATATTTGCAATACTAAAGAAATATGAATGTTTCACATCATCACTTTTGAGTTCTGCATATTAACCCACCATGAGAAATCTCGTCCTTCTTCCTTGTCTCTCTATCTGTAATGTGAACTTTTATGCTTGACAGCTTCTTAAATAAAATGGCAATGCTGTTTTAAAAAAAAATCATTGTTTTTCTCTTGGATACCATTGTTAATACATTTTGGATTTAATATAATATAGTGGCAAAAAATCAAAGAAATTTCAATGTTTCACACACACACACACACACATATATATATATGTGTAATAAAATTATGCTCCACTAGATTTTTATTTATAATTAAGGCATTTTCTTCATGATACTCCATAACAATTTAGTGAGATAAATACTTTATTTTTTCTTTAAAATGTATGCAGAACATGCAAAATTGGCTGCTGCACCATTTTTATTTTAAATCCCACTCCAGTATGTGGTGGTTAATATATTATGTTTAATGAAGAAAGTGAAGGTCCTCACTCTGCCCAAATAACACTAAAATAATATTGATGATTCAAAAGAATACATTTATTTATAAGCTGAAACTTTAAGTAATGTGTGAGACCACCAGACTGAGATAAATCATTGCATTATTTTTTTTTATATATCTTTTGTGTGTTAATATATTCTTTTATAAATGTTCCATTTCACGCTAGTTTAGACATTACATGTGCATACCTGGATACAGTAATTTAGACCTTAATTTCTAACACTTATCATTAGTTTATTTTTTGAATTTCCATTTAGCACATCAAACCAATTGATAGTTCAATTTACTCTATGAGTGGAGCAAATTATCTACCCAGATCAAAAGTGTGCACCCCGTAGAATTTATTAAATATTTGAGAAGAATAAAATTAAAAGTGATGCTATGGTTCACCCCAAATTTTTGCATTTTATAGTGTCATTATCAAATTAATCTATTTTATTTGGGAATAAAGATATGTCTGTTTTCAAAAGCATGAAGTTGTATATGTGGAGCTTGTTTAACATGTAACAACTGTTTTGTAACATCTGTATTCTAGTTCTTAACTGGGGTATCTTAACCATATAAATTTTTCATTTTTCATTTTATTGTGGCACCCCTGGCATACACTTGCAACATCTAATTTGAGAGCTACAGTTATAGATAATTTCTATTTGTATAATTAGTTGAACCACATAAGCTCCAGCATTTTAACCCTGTAGGTTTAACCCAAAACCAATATTTAACATAATGTTTTTGTTTAATTATATCGTTATCTCTTACCTGTTAAGCCATCAATAAATTAAATATTTGGATTTGTTTACAGAGATGGTGTTGTATTAGTTTCCAATTTAAAAAGTAAATCATTCTAAAAATGTTTTTCATTTTTTTTCTGGCAAAATGTTACACAAAAATTCATTTTTTAACTATTTGGTGTGTAGCATTCCTTTTCTGGGACAGAAAAAAAGTTTATAGAATTTTTTTTTAGAATGATTTTTTCTTTTTTATTGAAGGCAGAAGGTAATCCTATAAAAAATTACCTAACTTTTTCACATGTCTTCTATAATGTATAATTTAATTATTTGGATCATCATTTTATGACTTTTTGAACATTGCATAAAATATTTTTCAGTAAGTACATCAATGTAAGCCATTATGAGTACCTTTTCCTAATGTAAAACTTTACAGTATTGTATTTACATATGATAGCAATTAATTTCTTAATACAAAACTTTACTATTTTATAAAGGGCATCTTATATTTTAAATTGCAGCTTGTCACTAAGTATGACAAAATGTCATATTTAAAGTTTAAATTTACATGTTTTCCTGCATCTATAATATCATATATAAGATATTCACCTGTATATATATATATATATATATATATATATATATATATATATATATATATATATATATATATATATATTCAGCAGAAATGATTCAAATATTATGTTAAATATAGCAGAACAATTATATATATCATAAGAATACTGATTGAAGAACTTTGATTTAATCCTTTTATGTCACAATTACCTTTTCTTTATCATAATCAGAAGCATGTATTGAAGATGTTTGTCTTTAATACCCCCCTTTCTTTTTTTACAATTTTCAGCCTACTTCTTTGCCTGTTATGTCAACTACATCTGGTGTACCTGCTCATTCATCTTTACAAGATTTACAGGTATATATATATTATAATTGAATATAAAAGTAAAGTTCTCATTGCTTTTTAAAAAAATTCAGGTACTTTAACTCTAATCTAGGGTAAATACATATCAGTAATGGACCTGCATCTCATGAGGATATCAACATAGTTTTATATTACTAATACTTAATACAGAAATATTTAGCCATTTATTTAAAAATAGCTAACATGATTTCGAAAACAAGGAACTTAAGGCTAAAGAAAATATCGTACAAATGTGGCATGAAATCAATCATGTCTGTTGAGAAATCTCTTAAACAAAAATGTTTCTCAAATAATTATTTTGTTTAATATTTAAGAATTATGATCTGTTTATTTAATTTAGGTAAACTTTTGCTTGTACTTAAAAAAAAAAAAAAAAAAAAAAAAATTGAATGTCATTTAAAAGGGTTTGTTTTAATGATTTTGTCTATGTTGTTTCTATTGTGATTATTGATTATACCTTCCCTCTAATCTGTAACAGAAACCTCGTAATACATGGAGTGATGCTTTAGGCACTGTAAATATAAATGTTGATAATCTTGCCCCTGCCAGTAAATACGATAAACAACCAGCTCCAAGTATGAACCAGCTTGCAGGTAATTTTATATTTGGCATCGTATAGTATTTGTTACTGATTTGCAGAAAATAAATTACAGCATTTGTAAAAGTTGTTTTAATTTTTCATCTTTTTTGAAAATATCTAATATATTTCTGTGCATGGGTTTAAGAATTTGTATTTTTTTTATTAATTGCATTATCAGTGTTTTATTGTTTTGTTCTAGTAGTTGCATTGTGTCTATGTTGCTATGCAAACCAGGTTTGAAATATTTTTACGATGAAGTATGTGTTGTTGCAGAATGTTTAAGTTGTCAGTACTATTTAAGATAAAGAGCATCATAAAATATCAGGTTTTAACTGTAGTTTAAATGTGTCAAGATTTATTTTTGATTAGATTTTTTTCAACTGTAGGAGAAATATTGCATGTTTTATTGCTATGTGTATATATATTATGTGAATGTATGTATGCATGCATAGAGTATAGGAAATAAACTTAAAAATCACAGAAATACATAATTTATTTTATAATGGAAATATTTTTTATGGCATCTTAAAAGCACTTTAAGAAGTGCTATGTTTAATTTAGGAGGATTTTCCTTGGATACTTTAAAGCAAAATTTAACTTGTTATGTATCTGTGTTAATCAGAAAGCATGATTCTGCAATTTTAAATATGGTCTATGTATTACCATTATAATTTAAGGATTATTGTATACATTTGTAGCGCATAAGGTACTTAAGTACTCACTGTCTTTTTTATTTTTTGTCTCATGAAGCCCTTCAAATGTTTTATATAAATGTTCAACTGTTGGTGTACCTCTTGTGTAGTTCATTTGATAAGTTGATGTTTCAGGTTGATTTTGCTTATTTCATTAAATATGAGAGTGTGAAAGTTAGAACTATGATCCTGAACCCCTTTTGCCTCTTTCTCTTTTTGTGTTTCTTTGAGGATGGCTGAACAGGTAGGGTGTTACTGTTTGGTATGACTTCATTAGTTTGAATCCCTCTTCTAACTTGGATGCTTGTAATTAGACAGAATCAGTTATATGTAGTAGTAGTAGCCCTTTTGATATAAAAGTTATGTCATTTATAAAAATCCGAAACACTGTTTTTCACCATAATTCAGAATATCACCCAAATCCCTTTCACATCCCCTTCTTAATATATGAAGTTTAATTCTAAAGGAGCATTCTATTTCATATGCAACAGTATTAAAATACACATTTTCTTAAAATCAGTGCTATTTCTTTGCATTATTTTTATTTATCATTTCAGTATTTAATACAAACAGAAAATGTTGTTAGATTTTAAAATCTGAATACATAAGAAATTTTAAATTCATAAAGTTACTGTGCAGATTAAATTAATTTAGAAATCTTGTAGAATAAATTAAAAGTAATTTAAAGTGTTATGGATTGTAATGTTGTATAGAATATCACACAGACATGCCAACTACTCTGGATTCTCTAGAGCAGCTCCAGAGAAATGAGAAAGTTTGATAACTCCGGAAATTTCTCAGATTTCTCCGGAAAATAACAAAACTTTTAAATAGCTAAAAGATTACAATTCAGCAATTAAATACAAAGTTTTGCAAAAAATAATGCTGAATATTACTGTTTTAGCACAGTAATGCTGCATGTTAAAAGTTTTCAGTATTATGCGGAAAAACCAAACTGAATTTAGGTCAAATTTGAGTAGACAAACTCTAGAATCCCTGATGATAGAAAAATAGAAATATTTTAATCAGGGTCAATGTTGCTATAAGAAACACTGTTCTGAAAAATTGTTAAAGATAAAAAAGCTACTCAAAAACTTTTAAATGCATACATTTTAATTTATCCTTTACAATTTACTACTGTCTAAATATTTTAAATTTAATTTTAACTCAGAAACCAATAAAATATGTACTTATGTATAATCTGTAATTAGCATGTTAAAATTTCAAACCATGCTATTGCTCCAGGCACAAGTGCCTGAAAGTTGGAATGTCTGTATCACATTTTTCTGAATAGTGGATTGCTGAATGATAGCTGAGCAGGTAGAGTGCTGCTTTTTGATACCAGAGTTTGTGGGTTCCAATCCCATAGCAAGTATAGATGTTCATAGCTGTTCAGAATTTGTTTAAGGCAGTAAGTCCTGTCTCATTATCCCAAAGTGCTTATTCTTAGTCTGTAGTACAGTGGTTCTTAAACATTTTTCTCCATTGGACCCTTGGCATATGCTCAAGGCACCCCAGGATGCTGTGGAATCCAGTTTAAGAACTGAGGATGTAGTCTGCTTTATCTTCCACAACTATTTTTTTTTTTTGGGGGGGGGAGGCAAAAGTCAATTAATTTTGTTAATTAGTTTATTCACACAAAGAAAAACATGAAAACAAAATTTTTAGAATTGTAACGAAAACATATGCAAAATCTCTGAGTATTTTGTGGGCATATATTGTTGGGAACTTTTTTTATTTTATGTTCATATCGGTATTTGTTGTTGCAAGTTAAATTATATTTTCAAGAGCAGAATCTTTAGTAGAGTTTTTGTATATTTTGATTTGATGTATTTCATGTTGGAAAATGCATGGTTGTAGATATTGTACATATTTCCAAACATAAGAACCCAATATACAGGATATTTTCCTTTATCCAAAAGTTTGAAGAGCTAGCTCTATTCCTGATGCTTCACTAGATGCAGTAAATATGTCATCCTGAATATCACCTAATCCTGTTTGATACTTAGGATCTATCAAGTTAATATTTAAGAAATTGCTAAAAATTGAAACTGTTTAAAAGTATTAAATTGAGAAAATCGTGTATTAAAATTTTCAATAAAAATATCTAGTTTAAGCCCAAATTTATTAAAAAAAAAAGGATTTTATGTTTTTATAGATATCTTTGATTCAAAGAGCAGCCATTTCAATGAGGTAAATGAATAAATATGTGCATATTTGTTAAAGATATCATTTAAATTTTTTTTTAAGAAAATGGATATTCTTTGTGGGTTTAATATAATAATAATCAAAATGCCACATGTTCTCCTTGATTGCCAATTGGACACTGCTTATTTATGGTACTTACATGCTTTTCCCTGAATACTAACTTTCCCATCTTTTAACTTAATATTTAAGTTAGATTAGTTATCAGTATTGAAAAAGACCCCTTTTCTGTTTATTGGCTTCTATTTTTTCTTAAATATTGCATGCTTGATATATATTAAGTACGCTTGATTTTAAGTTAAAATTTTATGACTTGTAGAATATTTAGAATACTCTATTCTCTACTTCATTACTTAGGTCTTAAGATTTTATGTCATGGAATAAGAATAGATATTTTGGAATCCTACCTTTTCAAATCATGTTTACTTTGTATTGATTCATTTCCACCCACACATGTACACAGCTGTTGTAGCAAACCAAATTTTAGTACACTGCCTGTAATTGTAGTAAATTTAAACTCGTCATGAAATTAATGTATATTCTATTTCATTCCATAACTGTTGTTGATTTAAACTTTCCTTGATAGCTTAAAACAGTTTTGGAGGTATCAAGGAAGAAGTTTGTAACTTTAAAAAAGTGTACACTCAAGATATCTTAATGTCAGTATAGTAAATGTTTATTTAAATTTGTGGTATTGCCTTTATTTTTATAGGAGTGAATATGAATGCCATGAACATGAACAATCTTGCTCTTGGTATGCAAACTATGTCTTTAAATCAGCCCATTATAGGTAAATAACATAAATTGTTCGTTTAATAGGCAATTTATTTATCTATGGCGGTATACTAAGTAGAAATCTTCATATGGGAATAACTTATGATTTCTTCCTTTACTTTGTTTTTTATTGAAAGGAAACCTATTTATATGAAAAGTTTTCATATCCAGTTTAATATTTACTCTATGGCCAGTGTTTTATATCTGACTAGTTACCACTAGTGAAAGATTTAATTTTAAGGATCATACACTTGTTACCCTTAAAATGATCAGTAAACTTTCATGTTTTGTGTCCAAATGACCTTTTTATTTATTTTCTAAAGTGAAAGAAGACTTCATGAGTTTCGCAATGCAGTCCTTTTTAAGTTAGACCATTGTGTATTATTAGAATTGTAAAATAGTAATATTTGATGTAATCAATATTGAAACTTTATTTTAAAGGCAAAATTCTGTGTATGCCAAGCTCCTGACTAGTTTAATAGGTTTGAGAATTGTAGTCATTTATAGCAAGTAAATACCAAAACTTTACTCAGTATTTTTTTAAACCTTTGTAATTTTGTCAAGTTAGAAATCATGTTTAAAAATTACTGTAATTTTGGGTAGATAATCTGCACTGTTATACGCCGTACACATAATTGTTAAAAGAAAATTAATGTTCAGTAGTTAAGATACCATGGCATATATGCTGCATACATAATTGACTAAATGAAAATTCATCAGATCATCAGTTGTCCAAACAAGTTTAATGCTCCTTTGTCAAGCAATTTTGCTTAATGTTGCTTCTAAAAGCTAACACTGACAATCTTATTTTACTCTGCTCTTCTGTCATTTGTATAAATTGCCTTCTTAAACAAGCTATGACACCAATTGAGTGATATTTTTAAAAAATTCTTGGCCATTTTCTAATTCTTCTTTCTTGGATTTCCATTTGCTGGATGCATCTCTACCATAACTTTTAATTCTCTCTCTGCAACCTGATATTTAATTCCTTTCACAAACCTGCTATCTAATTCCTTTCACAAACCTGCTATCTCTTAAAGTTTTGCACAAATAGAGAATACAGAATTTTTGGCCATTTTATGGATTTTAGTGGCAAATGTGCAAATAGCCAGATTTTCAAAGGGGAGAACATTAATATTTCCATTTGTGCTTGCTTTTGTGACAAGAAACAAACTCTTTTGCTCAGCCCAACATGGGTTGTAGTGCCTTTGTGGCCAGACTGCAATCAGTATTTTGTAATCTGCAACAAGAAGAAATCCGTATTGCAATTCTTAAAGAAGAAAGTGTTGATACTTAGTGGCATTTGATTGGAAAACAACAACAACAAACAGAAAACCAGTGATGGATATTTTAAATATAAGAAACTCTTGGATTTTGTGCTATTAATTTTAACAATTCCCCATAGTAGTGCAGAGTATGAATAGATTTTTATCCATGTCACAAAAATAGCCATACATTTTTGTTCATCATTAATAAAGGAAACAATTGAGAACTTGTTTATTTGCAACTTAAGACAACATGAACCATGTTTTGAACCAACATTTTTGGTTATATTTATTTTAAGGATAGCAAAATCTGCATCAATAAATATAGTGCAAAAGTGATATTTGTACATATTTGAAACAGGTAATATTGTCATTAATTTTTTGCTTAATGTCATTTTCATCGTCTTAGAATCCTGATTTGAAATTATATATAGAAACTGAATATTATATAATATTTTTGGCTTTCTTTCATACATTCCTTTTCATTTGTAGGGTATAAGATTGTTGCATTGATCAATAGATGTTATAAGTTATTGCAGGTTTTTGGACATTTTGGGGTTACCAGGTCTGATGTCATTGTCTGCATTGCCTAAAACTTATAAGTGGTTGTATAATTTTTTCTTTGTGTAGGCACTGTAAAAATAAAATAACAATTCACAAGCACAAATGATAATGTCATCCCTGCAGGGAGTAAGAAGTGTCACAAAGCAGTGAGAAACTTGTAAGTATGAGCACAGAATGGGCTGAAAGCATAAAAAAGTTTTAAAAAGTAGGTCATTTGAAAACACAGCCAAAACTGCAAAGTTTAGCAGAGAGCATATGAATTATGGTGTTTTTATGCTGAGTGCACCCTACCTTAGACAAGTATCACTGTGAGTTTGAACACTGCCATAGATTAACCTGAGGTCTCATATAATAAAATAAAATGTAGCAGGGATTTCTGCATTAAGCATTTTGCTTGTATGCAATCTAAACTAGTAAAACACATTATTTTATGCCAGGGAAGTTCTAAATACTAAGGAAAAATAAAATTCCTTCAGATATTTAGAAACGATGGTCATTTCAAAATTGCCAAACTGCAGAAAGTATATACAATATGGTGACTTTATACTAAGTGCATCCTATCTTATACAAGTTTTACTGTGATTTTGAACACTGCCCTCAAGCAACTTGAGATCTCATATCAGTAAAAAGAACCTTTGCAGTCATTTCCAAGTAATGCATTTTGCTAGTTTGCAATCTAAACTAGTAAAAAGTATTTTGTTTTATGCTAGCGTAGTTCTAAAAACAAAGGAAAAATGAAATTCCTTTTCAATATTTTTGCTAATATAAGTTGTGGCTTATCTACCTGAAAAGATGTTATCTGAGTGTTTTGAGTACTGTTATTAGTAAACCCCAAAACATATAAAATGTATGCTGAATTGTAATACTAAAACATATTTGGTTTTTGATTTTAGTTTTAGCTTTTGCAATTGTTTGATTTTTTTCTTTTAATTTGTTACATTTAAACTACACTTCTGTCCTCTCATTCCCTTTAAGTGCTGCTTTATAAAATTTTAATTCAAGAGTTTTAATTTTCTACCTTAGCTTTAGTGGTGCTCATTATTTGCATAGCAACATTTATGTATCTTTTAAAATGAAAAAAAAAAAGTATTAAAAAGTTTCTATTCCTATGAAATATTTTCATGCTGATAAGTATATTTCATCTCATATTGCATGCAATGTTTGAATAGTTTACTTGAAATTTTATATGTGACAAATTTAGTTGTTTGGGTCTCTATTGCAAGAATGTCAATTTTCTGGAACTAAAAAGAGAAAAAAATGCATGTATACAATGTTAAGACATGTATTTAAATGTGCATAACATTTAATGCATGTTGCATGATATTGTAAGTCCCATTAAAAATATAAAATGGTATAATTAAGATAAAAAAATCTTTTTTAAATATAGTAACTTATTAATTTTTACCATTAAAATTATTGAAATAATTCTTATTAAAACTTATTTATGTTAAGAACAAATATTGAAGTAATTCCAAACTTGGGTTAATCCATTCTAAACCTGTGTTGCATATACATATATAAAATCTTGGCTTCCTCCACAGACCAGTATTATGCATTCACTATGAAGTGAGATTGACATCAGATGCTTTCTGATCCATTTACACCTCCATAAATTCGAAACTATTTAACTCTTACAAATCTCCAGATGACATTTTACAGGGTTTCCAACAATTGGGGAAAATTGGATATTATGAGGGAAATAGTACAATTAAAAAAAGAAATCCTTGTGCATTTAAAAAAATGTTTATTTGTTGTTAAATGGAAAAATGGAGAAATGATTAAGGTATGTCTACGTTTGAAGAACTTTTTTCTTTAAACGTAGAAACTAGTTCATGTTTTTACATTTTTAGATTTATTTTTTATATTATCATAGAGAATTGCACTTAAAAAATTTATTCCTGGAGAAGTTTTTATAAAATTTCTAATAAATAAAGAAAATTTAGTAAAAAAAATCTGTTTTTTTTTAAAAGGTCTAATTTTTTTAATAAATTAAATTACTTCAATATTTTTTGATGCAACATATTTCTTATACAGTGGACTAGTGAATCGCCTAAAATCTTTGCTGAATTTACACTAGGTAAAAAGTTTTGGTCCTTCAAAATCATACACATTGAAATATAATGAATTTCCATTACCTTTATATCTAACTATGAATGTAACATCATTAAAAATTATCCAAATTTAAAGCTTTTAGGCCATTTACTAGTAAATACTATCAAAATCATTCATAATAATTTTCAACAAAATATTTTAAAAACTTTTTGAGAAATCACATTTCAAGTTTCAATATATTATTAAAAATACCGTTCTGAGAAAAACGCATTTGAAGTTTATGAAAGCAAAAAATTAAAATACATGTTTAAAATTCCCCACACTTTCTTGCTTCAAAACTTTCTAATTGCCAAGTTGCTAATTATTAAAAATACTAGAAAAATGTTTAACTAATCTTCATGAAAATTTAAAAAGTTTTGTCCAGAAAATGCTCTTTAAAAGGCTTTAAATTCACAGCTTCTGGTTCTGAAGTTGCTACTTCCGTTTTGTTTTGACAGCTGTCACTGATGTTTAAACAGCTGTAACTTTTCTTTAAAATGCCGTAGAGACAAAACAAAAACAGATTTAGAAGTCTAAAAGTTGAAATTTTATAATAGAGAAATAAAAAAATTATGATTTTTGGCAAAAAATGTTTTTAACATAGACGGATACCTTAAGGAGAATATTAAAAAAGGCAACTGAAGCTGTAAAGACGAAATCAAAATGATTAATAAGCAATTGGAACAAAAATGTCAATCAAAGAAGCTAACAAGGAAATTAATGCTGTTTGTCGTACAGATTATTGAATTATTCTGGACAGCCCAAAGATAGAAAGAATATTTTTGAGTTTTAAATGCACTGGGAGTTTGTTTATATTAATATTTATCACTTTATTTAAATAAGTATATCTAAATCTAATTTCATAAAATAATTTAAAGAAACTATATTAAATAGTGTAAATCAGGAAAGAAATAGAAAATTTCAGAGAATTATTAGGGAAATATCAGAATTTTAAACAGTTTCCACCTAAACCTGCTGTTTTATCATTATTTTCAATATATGACTTGATAATCTCTGACATTGTTATACTTTACTAGTGTTTTCTTTATTTTTAATTTAAGTTTGCCGATTAATTTGTTTAGATAAATATGCAGGTGGCATGTAAAAGTAGTCTGAAATTTGAAGAAACTGGGAAGTATCTGGTTAGAAAAATTAGGTTATTTTAGCATTTATGTATGGAATGTTCAGACTCAGAATGGGGATGCCAGTTTTTATCCTATTGAATTACCACCAACAAAATATATAAATGTTTAAAATTATAAAAAAGAGGCTCTTGCATTTATACAGTAAAAAAAAAAAAAAAAAAAATGTTCTGGTTTTGATTGCTATTCATGTTAGGAAGAATGTACTTATTGGTTTGAAACATTAAAAAAGATGAAGGCATCATAAAGTTTTAATATGTTATATACTGTAAGTGTATTGAAGGTATTGGAAGAGGTAGTTGTATAAAAGCTGCAGTATCCTGCTTTATTTAAAATTTTAAAGTTGCTTAATTTTCAAGTTTCTGGATAGGGCAATTCTAAATGGAAATATTTTATTCATAAGAGAGATGGGGATGAAAAAGGTTGAAAGCTCTCTTCTTCAGAATTTAAATATTGTCTTGTTAACCAATGCATTGAAAAGTAAATAAAAAATAATAAATACATCACCAAATACATACACCAAAATAATAGGCATTTCTTACAGTACCTCTTACAATTCATTAAGATTATTTGGAAAACATTTTTCTAATGAAAATTCAACAGAACGAATAAATATTAATGCAGAATGAGTAATGTGGGACTATGCATTAATATATGCTTTTAGAAATTTCATACTTTAGAAGCATTTTACTTATATTTTGTTTTTTTTTCTAATGTAATAATTGTATGTAATTTCTGAATTATTTTTTCACTTGAATTGTATAACTAATTAAGTAAATAATTTCATGTTTTATAAACTTATTCCATATAAGATAAATAAGCTTCATATGATAAATAGTAATTCAGTGTATATATTTGATTCAATTTATTAAATAGGAAGAAATGTTTAGAGTTAATACTTTTCTTTCATTGAGCTTAATTTCAAAACCCATTCAGGCTTAAAATGACAATCTGTTTTCTAGCATGTGGTCCCTTTCTTGAATTCATTAATTTAACATTATTATCAAAAGTTAAAGTATTATAAATTTACCAATGTTTGAAGTATAATGATTTTTTGTCATTCTTATTTAAACTGGTTTAAAGAAACTTTAAAACAATCTGAAATTGAGAATTTTGATAAGGATAATGAATAGATGTTTTTGACATTTTGTAAGAATAATGAAGAATTTAATCTAGCTAGCAGAAAATGAGATTCGTAAAGGTGTAAGAATGACTTCATGATTCTTTTGCAAGATAATAAAGTCATTCTTACACTTTTATGAATCTTATTTTCTGCTTGCTAAATTAAATTTGAAAATTGATTAGATACTTAAAATTTAGGAGGCAAAGAGTTAATTTCCATCAAAGGTCATGGTCAAAGTCCGACTCTTCCTTTATGTACATTTGTAGAATATTTATTTTCAAAAAAGATTTTAAGGTTGATTTAAATCTTATTTTGCTTTTAAAACATGCTATTAGTATAAACCTCTTTGCAGCTTGCATTTATCACTGTATTTCTCTTTCGTTTATAAAGAAAAAAAAAATAGAAATAAAAAACCTTTTATTCCTAAAGGTAGCATAGTGGATTTAACTTTATTGTTTCACTACAAATTGTTTCTAAATTTCACTTTAGATTTATTTATAACTAGACCTAATTGTTTGAGGTGAATATTTAGACATATGTATTTCTTTCTGGAGGATAATTCTCTGAAAATTATGAAACTCTTTGAAGTGATCACATATGTATTTTTTTTTCTAAGTGCAAGTTAACCACATTTGTTTATTTCAAAATAGCAATGAAATCTTTTAGCTCATTTGCACATCTTATTAAAAAATTTCATCCTAATGCAGTAGGCATTTTGTCCTTCAGTTGCAAGTATGTTGGTCTTTTAATTATGGGAGTACCATGTAGGTGGCTAACACTTCCATGATGGCCAATATGTATGATGAGGTTGTATAAACATTCAACCTTTCATGAATTGTGTTGAGACCTACTTCTGGAAACCTTTTATCCTATGTCAGATTTTGGCATAACTGCCGATAATCTCTTTGGGCAGCGTAATACAGTTCACTAACATTTATAAAGCAATTAAAATCATTGGCAGCAGTAATAGCTACCACATCATAAAGTCCAGGATAGGAGTTCAAATGATCTCCCATCATGTTGGTGTGCATCAGGCTTAGTGGGCAGACTGGAGAATCCACCAGCGCAAACCTAAATAGATGTTTTCTTAAGTAGTCATGTCCAGTCCTTATTCTGAAGTGGAGAACACAATCCCCTAGTCTTACCTTCCACAGACTTTAAGATATTCTCTTGGTAATGGATGTTAAATTTCACTCTAATGATTCTTGTGCAAACTTGTTTTATTAATATTTCTGTGTGAGTAGCTTTTGCTCCAACAAGGTTCTTAATTAATATAAAGAAAGGAAAAAGTTATCATACTTGAGCTTTTGTTGATTATAGTTTTCTTCTGATAAAAGGTGAATATTGTGATTTCTGCAGTATGTGTAAATTATACTTAAAGCTTAGATCAGTTATTTGTAAAATTAAAAGTGAATGATTAAACTTACATGCTATTATTAAATGCCAAGCATCTAGTTGAAAAATGCAAGATAGTCATAATCTTAATTTTTCTGAAATGTATTTGATTTCATTTAATGTTTATAAATATTTATTTCTATTTTTTTCTCTAAAAGTTTAAGTGAAGGAATTTAAAACATTTAAAAGCTATAACCCATCATTCTTGATAATATAAATAAAATAAAAAAAACAACGAAAATGGTACAATTAGTTGCATATCATAATGAACCTGTGGTAAATTATACTTGGAGGTTTGTACTCACCTTAATTTTGTTTTTATGCTGATAATTGTTTTCTAAACATAATCTGATAAGCATGCTTTTCCAATTTTTTGTAGGTCCTGGTGCTACTATGCCTGTTATGAATATGACATCTAATGTTGTAGGAGGTATGATGTCTCCACCTGGAGTATCTCTCCAAAGGCCAATGTTCAACAGTCCAGGAAATCTTGGCATTAAATAGTGCCATATTAGTGATACTTTTTATTAATTATCAAGAATCAGTCCACAGAACTTGAGCAAGCATTCTGGCTAATATTTCTACCAGTTTCTCTCTGTGTGGATGTGAATTATCTTGTTTCTCCAAGTTCCTGCTCTCCTGTGGAACAAAGACTGCTTTTATAGGGACTATAAGGTGGTTGGGTCGTGTAACACTAAGTTTTGTGGGATTTTAGTTCTATATATGGGTCACACACATTACTTGGAATTTAATCTCAAATTAGCTATTAGTTTACTATTATCAATTTGATGACACGTTTCTTACGATAATCATTTCTTTAAAATCCCTAACAGCTGTTTCAAAACAAGCTTTGTATTATGTATAATGTAAAATTTTATAACACATGCATGGGTTCCATTCTTAAACATTCTGGAATTTATATTTTAAAAGTCCTCTGGATAATATCATAATACAGTAAGTTTGGATAAAGTTTTTGAACAAGGAAAATTTTGATGAAGGCAAAGTTTACAATTAAAATTAATAGTTGTTTCAAAAGCACCTTTTTCTTATTTAAGAAAAGTTTAGCTGTATTAACGTGTAATAAAGGATTTAAATCATTTTCAAATATTTTCATGCCTATATTTGTGTTTATTTGTAAAAGGCTATAAAATATAAAATTTAGTAAAATTTATTATTCATATTCCCATATTTTAAGAATAATTAAGACATTGAATAGTTTTACATACTTAAATTATGATTTAATGCCTAATGTGTTAAATTATAAATTGCTGTGCGGTTAAACCTTCAAAATATGTTTTAGTTTTGAATAACACACTTTTTTAAGAAGTACAAGTGCTTTAGATAAGTTATAAGTATTTCTGAATTGAAAGTTTTTTAAAAAGGCAGGCACCCATGTATGTCCCCCCCTTTTTTTTTCTGTGTAATGTAATCAAGAACAGGTTTATGTCAGTAAGATACATCTCAGATTTTATTATATTTATCTTTAAAAGGTGATACAGAAAGGAATAGTGGGCTAGATTAAATGCTAGCATTGTCTTCATTGTAAATCTGATGTCACAAATTTTAAGCCATGTTTTTAACTTTTAAGTAAGTAGTTCAGATGATTTCAGAGTGGTATGTATTGTTAATTATTTTATTAATCACAAATTTTTATAAGCCAATCGAATGATTTAAAATATAATTACATACTTGCCAACTTTTAAAAAATATCGTTAAAAAAAGTTGCTAAATGCTTATTCAACATTAAAATTTCTCTGTGCTTATGAAATTCTTCATTTTTAAGTGACAAACAATTCATGCAATTCTAATCAGAAAATTTGTATAAAATTAATGCTGTGGTTATTTACTTTTACTGTGAAGTGTCTGAAATTTGGTCTTCAAAAAATCTTTGAAATGCATTTTTTATCTGTGCCTTAAATAATAATAATAAAAAAATCCTGCAATTTTATTTTTTGCATTTAGTTTTTTGCATAGAACGACATTTTAAATAATTTTTTAACAGCTGTTTAGTGTATAGTTTTATTGAATTTCTAATCAAATCTAAGAAATCATGGCAGTAGATAAAAATGAAAAAGTAATTATGAAGCAAGATCTATAAAAGTAATATTTAATAATGTTAAACATTAATTTTTAAAATTAAATCATGCTAAATGTTTAATAAAAGAATAATGTATTACATTTGTATTTGTTGCCATTCACTGATCCATTAAAATATATACAACACATTTCAGCATATTTGATTTTGCTCATCATCGATATAATTGTTTATAGGCCACTGTTTTTACTGTACTTTATTTTTACTAAAACATAATGAATTAATGCATAATTATGACCAAACGGTTGTTTGTTTTCAGACTAATTAAAATAAAAATAAGCTTTTGTTATATATAGTTATATTGAAAAGAAACTGACATTTGGTGATCATTTTGGAATTTGAGACAACACTTGATGTATGTTTACTACATCTTATTTTACCATGCATCGTTGATAATCATATTTATCACTTTCCAAAATGATTTTTTGTCTGTTACAAAATTTTTGTGTTTGATTCTCTGCACAACTTTTTGTTTAAATAAAGAAAAAAAAAAAAAAAAATCTGAC
Source organism: Pardosa pseudoannulata (assembly GCA_032207245.1). NCBI lineage: Eukaryota > Metazoa > Arthropoda > Arachnida > Araneae > Lycosidae > Pardosa > Pardosa pseudoannulata. The sequence continues at coordinate 21,919,020 of CM063510.1, forward strand.
CTATATTTTTTAGTGGAAGAAGTGTTAAATATCTCTTTGAAAATGTTTTTTCTTTTGTGCCGTAGAAATGATATATTCTGAGAATAGGGTTTTTCAAGGTGTTTTATAGTTTTTAAAGAAAAATTTTGGGTATATGTTACAATGAATCATTTATTTGATTATCTTACTGGTTATACGCTAAGCATTTTCAAGCAATAGTCATCAAAGTGAATTTAACATCATAGTAACTTTCACCACTACAATATAAAGTTACTGATTATAAATTCTGTCATTTATACATTAAAAAAAGTGTTTCAAACTGAGAAGTTGGTGTGTATGTAATTGTATATAAGTTAACATTTTTGAGTTTGTACAATTTACGAATGATTTTTTTTGGATCCCTGATCTCTGAAAAATTTATACTGATCAGTATTATTGGTAACTGTTTCCTTTTGGAGTTTTTAGAGCTTCAGAAACTGAAATTTTTTTTTAAATAAAAAAATATAGTTATATATTCTAGAGAGACAATACATTTATTATTTTCTCTGTTTAATTTTAGATCATGTGCAGCTAATAATTTTAATATTTTGTATATTGTCAGTAAAATGTACTCGTTAATAGAGCACTATAAATTATACTTTATTAGGTGTTTGTATTTATTTAAATAGAATAAAATGTGGTCTAGTAAAAATATTTGAAAATTTAGTTCATAAGAGGAGGTATAATTGTTTTCTGTAATTAAACATTGTTTTTCTCAGAAGAAAATATTTTGACTGAAGTGTTTTTCCATCAGTTATTGTTTTATGGTAATCTCTCATTTTTATGTTACATTCATGTATTCTTATGTTGTATCTATTGATTCAAATAGGAAAATATAAAAAGATAACGTAACTAAGTCATTAAACATTAAATATTGACCAGCTATTTCATTACTACTATATGAGCTGCTTCATCAGTGCTGCCTTAGTGTTGCTATAGCTTGTTAAGTCTTATGTTTTTCCACACAACAAAATAGTTCATTTTGTAGCTTAGCAAAGAAATAGTTGTGTGCTGGTCAACTTTCACTTTAATATTTTGTGCCTTGGTCATTGTCTTTATATTTTTCTATATATTTGGTACAAAGACTGTCCAATATTGATTCAATTTTTCATTTAGTTTAATTTTAAATTTAACTGCATAGATGCTAAGATATTTGACTAATTTTATATTACATCTGAAATTCTGTTAACTTTATATTTTGTTTTTATGTTTGTCACCAGAAATATGCTTTTGAGCAGGAAAAAAAGTTTGCCTTCAAAATTGTATTGTATATTTTGCATTTGTATAGAGTGACAGCTTTGTTTATTTTCATAATATATAGATTCATTTTTTTTCCATCATTCAGATTTTATGTGCTAATATATATGAAAAAAAAAATGCAGTTGCTCAATATAAGCTTCAACAGCTTTGAAAATTTAGTGTTCTGCTGAAATTCCAGATTTTCAGTGTTTTACTAAGAAAAGAAATATTTCAAGTAATTATATTTTAAATCTTAAAATTTCTTTCTAATAAATTGAAAATAATATATCGAGATTACACTGTCTTATTAGTTTAGTTTTTATAAATGTCAGCCATTTTTAGTTAGTTTTTTCTATGTTATCTCAACCTCTTACAATGTGAAATAAATAGGTTTTATTAAAGTCTAAAGTGTATGTTTGAAAGGTCATTCAGGGTAAATAAAATGTACACATAATGGACTCAATGTGGAGTATTTGGAGTAAAGTATTTTATTAGACTAAAAATTTTGCTAAAAACAAACCTTGCTTTCTATTTATCATTTTTTTTTGCACATCATTTTTGCTATTAATTTTATTAATTTTTCAACAAACTTGTAAATATTGTAGTTTATATATATATAAAATGTGATAATAGAGGTCAATCAATTACAAGCTAACTTTTGAGTTTCAATCATTCATTATCTGAAAATAAAATGACAAATCCAGAGGTACTTTTTGGGGTACTTTCTGCAAGTAATGTTATCAGATGTAAAAATTCATAATTTGAATTCTTATGATTTATTCCTAGAGCTTTGTTCATATTATGTTTCAATGTAAATTTACATATGCAAGAGATAATACTACTTATCGTGATATTTGTTTTGATTCATGGTTGTTCTTGCCTGTTTGTTTTATTGTGTTCATGCTGCATGGCTTTAGACTGTAGATACAACTGCACGTCAAGTGCAGGTATGAGGAATGCATGATTTCATCATTTGTTATTGTTGAAAATGTTTCTTTGGTATATTGGGTATTTGTGTCTGAGAAAAATATATATTCATGAATGTATAGAAAAATGTACAGAATTGTTATTGTTTTTAATTCATCACTTGATTTCTGTAGTTAATGAATTTGAAAGAAAAATGTTAAGAAAAGTTATCTAATTTCTTAATTGGTTCTCTAAACCTTGAATTCTTTTAAAATAAATAATTATTTGGTTAATTATTTTGTGTTTGTATTTCTTTTTTTTTTTAATTTTTGTTTTGCATAGGTCAGCCTATGTCTATTGCCTACACAGAACTGTAAAAAATTGCTATTAAACAAATTTTTGTAAAAACTTGTATAGAATGACTATTTTTTTGTTATGCCAAAATGTACTTTATATTTCCGAATATAACCCGATCCGTATGTAAGTCTAGGGTACGATTTTCCTTCAGAAATTTACACAAATTTTTAAACCCGTATATAAGCCGAAGTGGGAAAAAAACAATTTCTAGAACGTTCAAATGTGTCAAACCTTTATCGCCACAGCATTCCGCGGTGGTAGAGGATCGGCCCACCTCGAGATAAATACAAGGGCTTATCTTAACACGTTTTGAAAGTAGGGAAGATAAACAAATTACATTTTAAATTTTAATTAACTTCATGCATCTCGGTTTATTTCACAATAAGGCGATTTCACGCAGCAGGGCAAATCTCAATTTATGGCATGTCTGGCTTTAGTTTCAAACGGAACGGAAGTTTATTGTTTGTCTATTGGCTGCTGTACATATGAAAATGAATGGGGAAGGGCAATAGTAGTACGTGACGTAGCGACAAATTGCTCTATTTGCACTAACTTATCTAGATTACTGCCGCGGAGCATGGTTTGATAATCGCAGCGCTAGACCATGCGACCATAGCCTTGGATGACGATGGCTTCGGAGGCGGTTTTTCTCCAAAGATCAAAGGCAGCCAGATGCGCAACTAAAGTTCGCAGTAGACCCTGTGGACGAATCAGTGCGCTCAGCTTATTTAGTGGCCCAGCGTGTGGATGCGACCCGTGAACCACCGTTCGAGGTCACCATCAGGAAGTGGTGAACAACTGGCCATAGTGTGGAGGCTACATTATATTTACTTAGACGTTAACGACAAGTTATAATTCTGGCAACCCTATATAAACAGAACTTTTTCTTCAATTTAAGCAGCATAAGCTTAAAAAAAAAAAGGAAACAATGTTATGTTTGATAATTCAACGATTGTTTCCGGGTTACGTAGAATAGCATTTATTAGAAAATTAGCTGATCCGCTACCGTTATAGTACTGTTGTTTTTGGAGCGATTATAACACAAAAAAAGTTATTTTTTTAAAATTATTTTTAAATTTTTGTTTTTTTCATTTTAAAATTTTAATTTATTTTTAATTTTTTAATTTTTTTTCTTGACTGTTTTTTTCTTCTTTTTGTTAATTTTTGTCGATTTGGTGACATTTTGGCGCCAATGACAAAAAACGTTGCTGAAAAACACGTATTACATCTGTTTCATGGACCCACATATAAGCCGACCCCTCACTTTAGGTTTTTAAATAGTTTAAAAAATTCATGGCTTACGCACGGAAATATACGGTAATTAGTGTGAGGTGTCTCATGTGTGAAAGCTCGATCCCTTACACCCTTGTATGAAGGGTAAGAGATGTTAGCAAAACATGTTTATGTATCAGTCAAGTTAAACTGTTTCATTGTAATGATACAGCTTTCTTTGACTTGCATAAAATATTATTTACTTTTTAGTTCATAGAAATGATCTTTGCTTATTAGGGATCCAAACGACTTTAATTCGGAAATTTCACTGATTTGATCATATTTATGTTCCTATTTTCCTAAGGACATTTCCGAAGGAATGGGAAAGTCTGTTATCCACTGGTGGGGCTGGTTAGATAACTGCACATCTTAGAGGGAAACTTTCTTTACTTTTAGAATTGTCCTCTTATAAAAGTGGGAGTTTGGACAGTAGGTCCGTGGTTGTGAAGTTTGATACGGATTCGGGAAAGCTGGAAATTGTTTTAATATCTTCAGATTACGTTAATTTAGTGTGAGAAGAAATTCCAACCACCAGGACAAACTATGGCCGTATAATTGAGTCACGCTACACAGTATTTATCAGGTCTTGCTCGAAGAGTTCATAATCGTCAAAGATTATAAACTAATGAGGATCGCACTAAATACCTAATATATCTAATTCCAAATGTTAATCAACAAACCATACAAAATATCACTATTAAGACATTAATTTCAATAAAGCAATCGTGAAATTACATACCAAAAGTATCTCAAAACGTAAAAAGCATCAAACAGTTATGAATGAGTTTCATTTAATTCATTATAAATTACATTGTTTAGTCAGGCAATCATTACTGTGATCAATTCTTGAATAATTTAGTAGAGGTTCCGAAGTATCACGTTTCATATATATATATATAGATGAAAAAAAAAAAAGTTGCCTGAGAATAGTGTGGATCACCTAAGTAGTTACAGTGAAAGTTGGGAATATCAAGCTTACCAGTTTTATGATGGTATTTCGGGAAACTGCCATGACCCAAAACAAAGTAAAAGTAAAGAGATCAAGTCTATCAGTCTGAATATTACCATGCAAAATTATACCAAAGCAAATCTTCCCTAACTGCTATTTTTATTCTTTTGGAGCTCTACAGTCTGTAGCTACGCTTTAGCTACAACCTATTGCTCAAAGTGGATTACGAGCGATTCCGAACACCAATGCTAGCAGAAGGATTCGAACTCATAAAATGCAGTATCAAATAGCTGCGTCCTACCCCTTTGGCAATCGCTCGATAGAGCTTTTTGTATTAATTTCACTTACTACTTCCAGATAAAGCTGTTTATTGCATTTCAGAATTTAATCATAAACATATAATTTCGATACTTTTTTTTTGCTTTATTAACCAATGGGGGCTCTCTCTACTTTAGCTGAATTTTTATCACATTAATCCTCTGAGCGTGAAAATAAGTTATTTTTACTCTTCGAAACTGAAGTTCTTCTTTTACGACGGATAGTCAAAAAATAACTTCTGTTGGGGAAATGTCCTCATTAATTATTGCTGGAAATGACTTAACATAATTTGTGAGTCTTTATTTAGAGGAGGTGAAAAACCCAACATTTTATTAAATCAACCCTTTAATTGTGTCATCATTCGATATTTTATAAATTAGAATCGATCCACTGAGGAAAGAGAACCGCATCTGAAGGAGGTTTATTTTATTTTGTAGCTTAAGCAGGCAATTTTTTTACCTTAATGTTTACAAAACTTATAAGACTGAAATATAAAATAGAGCTAAAATGTCTTATTAAGGTGTATTCAGGTACTTTGAAGCATTCATGAGTCGAAACATGAGAATAAATTTTTTTCAGTATTAAAAAAAATGTTCAAAGACTGCATATAAATTTTATTTTTACCATCTGTTTATGTTGAGATATCTACCTTTCATTACAAAATATATAAAGTTCATTATTTAAAAACGTAATACAGCTGGTTTTTTAATTAACAATTTAATCCACAAGTATTAACGAAGATTGTGAAATTTAACACAGACACATATACACTGATCTACTGGGTCTCTCAACCTCACAAGGCATTTTTCCTGGTCCGCATGCGGAGCCAAAGTTCTAGCTAAAAACTAATTCTCGCTTTGCAACAAGATTCGAAATATCCCATTAGAAAATTTATTGGTGTCGCGATACCGTTAATAGATGGACTTTGATTTTTCACCAAGAAAAAAAATTCGAAGTTCCCGACGCAACCAATGTCTCGATACCACCAACGTCCCGATTCAACTACCTACTAGCTTGACCTCTGGTGACAGACAAGACTTTTTGACCTTTGTCGCTCTCGGATATGTATATGCATGTACGCAACGTACTGACTTATTGACTGTTAGGTCTGACATAGCTGATAAAATACTATAAGTCATACGTGGAACTATATGATTGGATTACCCGTATATCGTCATGAGTTGGGGACATTTCTCTAAAAGCCTAGTGCTTTAGGAATGCTATTGCAAGTACATCTCAAGTAGGTTATACTGTTCAAATGAATTCTTTTGCCACGAGCATATTAAGATGGTTATATCTATGCTCAGATTTATCTTCTCTTATTAAACTTCTCCCATAAAAGGCATCCTACAACGCAAATGGGTGAATAGAATGCATCGAAGTTTTGTATATGAGCTATACACGAAATGCGCTCACGGAATTAAAAAAAAGTTCCAAAATGTCCACCAGAGGGCACTTTTTCGGAAAAAACATGAAATTCAACACAGTAAACGACCAAAACGGAATACAGAAACAATATTAACATTTATTGATTAGTTTCTGATCGCCTTGTCATCGAATCACATTAAGTAAAGGTAAGGGAGGAACAAAATCAGTTCAGTTTGCAGAAACAAGAACAGATTAGGACGAAATTGCACAAGAGGAGCAGTTGTTAATCGTGTCCAGGACGATTTAGTGAAATGTGCTCCCCGTGTCCGCCCTCATTCCCCTGCAACATTTCAAGTCGATGGACAGTGTGTTCAACAGCAGATAGTAACTAATCAGTTGTGAGGTTTCAGCGGTTTAGAGTTCTTTAAGTCATTCAACGTCACAACATCTCCACGATACATCAGACTTTTTAATAGCTCCATAACCAGAAATCACACGGAGTTAGGTCCGGTGAACGTGGGGGCCATGGATTTGGAAAGGGGAGACTAATAACACATTTCTCTGTGAAATGTTGGAGCAGCGGCGCCTTCACGGACCCATGGATATATGGGAGCGCACCATCCTGAATGAAAATGGTCGATGTAAGGACCTGCCTTTGCTGTAGTTGCGGTGCAACAAACGTCTGCAGAATGTTATGGTACCGACGGTACGTAGCGGAACATGTGACAGGCTGACGTTCACATTTAATCAAAAGAAAATGGCCCAAGGATGAATGCCGCCGTGAATCCACACCAGATAGTGATCTTTGCAGACTGTAGAAGAATTTTAGTGTGAATCCGTGGATTTTCCTTTGCCTAAATGTAGCAATTTTGTGTGTTGACTGTCCCATTGAGGTAGAAATGAGCCTTGTCGCCCCACAAAATATTCCAAGTCCATGACAGATCAACAGTCATTCTGTTGAGAAAAATGACTGCGAATGATAAACGTTGTGGGTATAGCGGATCTTGTATGGGAAGTAGTGCATTATGTTTCTGAGTACTTTTTGGACGGTGGTATAAGAATAACTTGTCTGTTAAGAAACTGCATGAACACTACTGCCCCCAAACTCTGATGTCTGTGACTGTGCGTCAACAGCTGTCTTGACGGCATCAATAAGCACCGGTGTGACACGTTTATGGCTTCTTCCAGATTGAACTCCTAATTTTTCAGTTTCTTCAAATCTCTTAATCACTGTCCGGATATCTTTAGAAGACATTGGTCCACGCCGTAAGTTCTTTCTACCACGAAATTCATGAACTGTAGAACCCCTTGTTTTCGTAAGGCAATTCTTCAGCTGAACCAGGCTCTTCGCCCATATAGCAGCTTTCACCGAAAACCAGTCGCCACGACAGCTATAAAGCTGTAGCTGACCTACATGAAGCCCGTTATGGCTCGAGAATTAATTTGGTCACCTCCGGTAAGGAACAATCGCTACAGAGCCAAGTTCTGGTCTACCAGAGAAGACACTAGAAAAAGATCACCCAGGTGAACCCCGGGCTCGTAACACCCGTATATACCTAAAGGAGGTATACCCCTGAGGTTGTCTCTCATTTAGCACTACCCAAAGGACACGTACGGCTTGAGTTCGTGGCCGCGGACGCGAGAGGTGCTGTCCCCCCTTGTTTTCGTAAAACAGCTTCACCAATAACGTATGTTCAACTAAACAGACCGTCTTGAGTGCAGCCTGGAATATCGACTTAAACATGACAACGCCTCCAAACGTTTTATACCCTAACCTGTTTTGTATAAATCTTCCTCATCTTCCCAAGCATGCAAATCTTGACACTTCTTTGCTACAACTGACAGCTTTTCCCGGTTTTGCATTTTATTACTCATAATTCTTGTTCTGGATTGTTAATATTGTTTCTGTATTTCGTTTTGGTCTTTTATTGTGTTAAATTTCATGTTTTTCCCGAAAAGGCGTCGTCTGGTGGATATTTTGGAACTACTTTTTTTTTCTTTTAATTCTGACAGCGCATTTCGTGTATAGCCCATATACAAAATTTCGTTGCATTCCGTTCACCCATTTGCGCTGTAGGATGTCGTTTACAGGGGAAGTTTAATTATAACTATCTGGTATATGTATATGCAGGTACGTAACATACTGACATATCGACTATTAGGTCTGACAGAGCTGATAAAATACGATAGTATCATACGAGAAGCTTTAGGTATTCATTAACTCGTATACCATTATTATTTGCGGTCAGTTCTCTGAACCTTTGCACGTAATGGTATTGAAAGGACAGATCCCTTCGGTTAAAATATTGAAATGAGGACCAAAGACTAAGAAAAATGTACATAATCTGCAATTACCGTAAACAAAAACTGAAAGTAGTCGGGACTTGAAGCTAAGATCGATTAATTTTATTCTTTTACTTGAAGGATCTCATGAGGATTGTTGAGTTGAAAAATGAGGAGGAATTAGCTTATTCAGAAATAATTTTTAAAATGTTTAAGGTTTCTTTCTTTTTAAGGGAACTGGGGCATTCCCCACATTTTAAAGCTAGAATTTTCAATTTTTATTTAAAAAAATATCAGGCATTTTTCAGATTCCAATAATGTGTAGTTTTTATTGGAATCAAGACTTAAACCCAGGTTAATGATGATAATACAAGATAAGCAAACATAATCATATACAGAAAATTTATAGTCATTTCAGTTTTTTAATGTGTCTTTTTCCATAATAAAGTACTTTTTTTTGTTTAAAAATATATATGCTTCTGAAAGACGGGAAATTTTATATGAATATTTATAAGACGTCAGTTCAATCCATGAGTATAATTTATTTCTTCTATCAATAATGTTATGAAATTTGAAAAAACCCCACTTTTTTTAAGGATCTAATTTTTCAAATCAATTAATTTTATAAAATTTTATGCAGAACGTAACGGAATAAAAGTTATTTCACTTAAAGGAAAATACATTTTTTTAATAGCAGTAAAATATATTTTATGGTTTTAAAACCAATGGAAAAAATTATTAAGCGTTCCTATGCATCAATTATTCACCTATGTTCGTATTGTACTACTATTTATGTTAAGTAGTTAATTGATTCTCTATATTTAGGTAAAAAGTAAAATTTGGGAAGAAGTTTTTGCTTCAATACAAGAGAATAAGTATGTAGTTTACATTGGTGTAATATTTTAGCTGAGAGATTTCATTTAATTAAAAATGTAGAGTTTTTATAGGTTAAAGACTTTCATATTCTTTTAAGTCAGAAACGTCTTAATTCTTTTAACAGATTTTTTTTCACTTATTATATTAAGATATATTAAGATATCTAGTTGTCATTAAAAACCTATATATATATATATATATATATATATATATATCGTTATATCTAATTTTCATTAAAAACCTATAATAATATTTATAATATGAAAGACTAATTTGTAAGTTTTTTATCTTTTGACTAAAATTAAAAATTAGACTGAAAATAAAAATTAAAGCCTTACGTAAAGAAATAAAATGTATTTTATGATCCCGTTACTTACTTTTTGCAAATATAATTGATAATACTACATCTTTACAGTATGTACCATTTAAAATCCATACATAATTTTTTAAACGGAACAAACTGTAATAAGGAATTTTCCCGTTTCCTAATTTTGATTTTAAACAATAGAAGACAAAAAAGTAAGCAGGACAGTACCTATTTTTCTTTCATTTGGGTACCTAATTAGTGATTTCTAATGGGTTTTATAGCGGACTCTTTAACGTCTCTCAAAAACGATACTTTTCCTCCGCCGAGTTTGTGACGTCATCGATCACGAAAACACCGACCGCCTATGTTGCTTACATGTTAAAAGACGACTTTTAAATTTGTTTCTGTGTAAATTATCGCATATAATAGGAACTTTTATATTATGTCTGGCATTAAAAATCATATTATAAATATTGTATTGTGCCACTCTGTAAAAATACAACTAATTGTAATTAGAATATATTTGATAGCTAGAAAATTCCAAGAACTTGCAAAAACAAAATCGGAAAATAGTGCGCGCTTACAAGAAATAAAAAAATATTAGATATCGTGAACGATGACGTCACAACCAATCACGGAGTGTTTTGATGTCACGTGATTTTAGCTTAACTTTAAAATTAATTTTTAAAATGATGGACCCAGTTTTTTACATTTTTGAGAACATTTTTGGAATTTACGAGTCTGGAATTATCAGAAAACTACTAAGTTGTTCAAATCCCCCACATGTGTAAATTCCTTATTGTAACCCACCAGAGAGTGACGCTTTAAGATATTTACAAAATTAAAACTTATAAAATGGCATCATGCAGTTGTTGATAAAGTATCTTTTATGCTTATTTCACGTATTGTCATGATCTAGATAAAGGTTATTTTTTGCTTAAGGGTACGTTAATAATCGACACATGCTTTTAGTCATCAAATTAATACCTCCATTTGTTCGAGTTAGAAATTACTGATTTATTGCAGGTTTAAGAAAATATAATGCAAAGTTCTCCTCGAGAAGAGAAGAAGGTAAGGCAACTTTTTTGATATTCAGTTATTTGAATAATGCCGTTATCTTGCTTAAATAATTTTTAAAGAAGTTTATTTTTTGACAATGCAAATTCTCTTGAGAATTAAAAAGAAATAGCATAAGTTTTTAGCATAAAAAACAATCGAAATATAATGACAATAAATTATATCGTTGAACGAAATTTCATGGAGCTGAATAGTTTGTAAGATATTACACTAAAGTAAAAAACAGAGAATATGAAAAAAAGGCTTTCAAAATTTAAATTACGCACGAACGTGACATATTGCAGTTTTGAGAAGAATTTACTGCAGTTCTAAGAAGATATAATGCAGAGTTCTTCCAGAGAAGAAAAAACTTAAGACAACTCTTTCGATATTCAATTATTTGAATGTCATTACTTTACTTAAATAATTTTCAAAAACATTTATTGTTTGGCAGTGTAAATTGTTTTGCAAATTTAAAAAATATGAAAACAGCATATATTTTTAACATAAAAATTCAGTTAAGATATAATGACAATAATTTATATTAGTACACGAAATTTCATGAAGCTGTTAGGAATAGTTTGTAAGAAATAGCACGCAAAAAGTAAAAATATGAAATATGAGAATAGAGCAATTTGTCGCAACGTCACGAACTACTATAATGCCCTTCCCATTTATTTTCAGGTTTACAACAGCCAATAGACAGACAATAAACTGTCTTTCCGTTTGAAACTAAACCCAGAATTGTCATAAATTGAGATTTGCCCTACTGCGTGAAATCGCCTTATTCATATATGCCGCCAAATAATCACTGTCATAATTAAAACCTCTGCTGTCCATTCTATCACCTAATATAACAAGATAAATTAAAGTTGGAAACTAACATGCAGTCAGTAAAGTTCTTTTTAATGTTAATTTTATATTTTACCATGTCCAAAACTTTCCGAGATAATTCTTAAATTTTAAGATAAATTTGAGGTAGATGAAAGTCTTTTAAAATTTAAATTATGTATTAATGGGACTCGTGGTGCAAATAATAAGGCGGTTTCACGCAGTAGGGCACATCTCAGCTTATGACAATTCTGTCTTTAGTTTCAAACGGAAGGGCATTTTATTGTTTGTCTATTGGCTATTGTAAAAATGAAAATGAATGGGAAGGGCATTATAGTAGTTCATGACGATGTGAAAAATTGCTCTATTTCCTTAGCTGTAGCTGTAGTTCCATTTAAGATATGACAAAACTAATGATAAAAAAGTGTGTAAAAATGTTTGAAGCCTACTATCCAAAAAAATTAAAAAATAGAAAATTTTCAAAATTTAACAGTTTTTAGAGCTTTTAAGAGAATTTTGACATTTTGCCTTTCACATTTCTTAGGTTTGCTGGTGAAATAGTGTACATGAAAGACACTTTATATATAAACTTATATGTGGTGCCAGAATAACTCTGTCTTAACTCGTAGATATTTTTGAATTTTTACAGCGTATCTTGTACAGGTCTTTCGGATTGTTGGTCTACACTACGTTTTCCCATTCAACCTGTGTCCACCTTCAAGTTTTCAAGCAACTTAAAATTTTGAAATAAATAAGTATCTTCTCTTAATTTTTTAACATTATAATGGATAATTATTGTGAACGAATGAAATAACTGTGACAAAAGAGGGAGTCTATGATGCAATAACTTTCTATCCTGGACTCCTACTAACTTTCTGGAATAAGGTTTGGTCGGAGGCTGTCTGAATAAGGGAGAAGAAGAACAGACATAGGAGCGAGTTGGAGTAAATAAATATAGGGACACGAAAGGGAAGTAAATGCGTGTGTGAGAAGAAGCTTTTCTGATGGGCATTTTGTTTACAGTTGCAGCCAGCAAAGTACGCTACGTATATGAATTTGTCTCGCCAGTAGGTATTCAACAGTTGGTGAAAATAGAAGATTTCTGAAGTTACGTGCCTCCCTCCTATCATTATAAAATTTGTTTGTACTCTGATTTAGTTGTTGCTTCTGAATTGGGGAACGTGAATACATAAGAACTATGTTTGCAGGCTTAAAAGTAAGAGATGAGTCTAGTCCAGAGGGTAATGGAGAAGGTAAAATTACAATCTTTTAAATTTCTACTTGTCTAAATTTAAACTCTCTTCCTTTGATTTTTCATCACTAAATGTAAATGTTACTTTAATTTTTAAATTTTCTCTTTTTAATTTTTTAATAATTATTTTGCTGAAGTCAGTAAAAAGTACAGTAAGGTTCCACATACATACAGTTTTAACTGGAGGAAAAAGGTCCATCGACTCATGGTTACCCCTTAATCTATTAATGTCCCAACAATTTCTCCTGATTATTTGTAGTGAATACCTTAAATTGAAGTTATTACACGTTACTGAGAGTGAATTCCATAGTCCTCAGATTTGTTCATAGTCCAACACTCGCTACCATACATAATTATTGGCTTTACTGAAGTTTTATAAAGATTAATTTTGGTTTTTATGTCTAAGTGTTTTGATTTAAAGTGATTTCTCAATCCGTAATAACATTTATTTGCCATATTTAATCTGTTCCTAATTTCAATTTTAATATTATTATTTTTTGTTATGATTGCGCCTAGATATTTGAACTGTTCAACATTTTCAAAGCTGTAATCCCTAATAGAGTAATTTCGTGCAACGTCACGAATTACTATAATGCCTTTCCCGTTCATTTTCGTGTTTACAGCAGCCAATAGGCAAAAAACAAACTGTTTATTCGTTTAAAACAAAAGCAGAATCGTCGAAAGCTGAGATGTATCTTGCTGCTTGAAATCGTCTTATTGTCATTGGTTGTACATCAGCATAGCTCCTACTGTTAAACATAAAATAACAAACATAGAGTTTGTAAATGCCATGAGGTTTTCAATAAAATAGAGAAAAATAAAAGTTACGGCCGAAAAATTGGGTATGTAGGTGTGTCAAAGGTAAACAAACAGCAGCTAGTTGATTTAAATGTCCAACAGCGTCTATGTTTACATCGTATTTTAAACAATTTATGTGTTTCTTTTAAAGCATTCAAAAATGTTGAAATTTTCTAAAAATGTTAAAAAAATAAATAAATAAAAATCGATTTTTTGAAACATTAAAGGTGATTACTTCTCTTAAAATGTTTTTCCAAAAAGCTTTCTCGGACTACTTAGTTGGAATCATGGACAACTTACTGTCTGCAAGGCTGACAGTTGGAAATTCTTGATTTAGAGCATAGATTCCCAAAGTTGGTGGTACCACCCAACATTTGGTGAAGCTTTGTAGAAAAGCGGTAGCGAATTCAGACGCAGTTGTGGTAGGGGTGTTAAGGTGGTGTAGGGTTGCTAATTATTTACAAAAGAATTTAACACTAAATAATTTTAATCATTTAGCAATCGTTAAATCCTTTCTAATTTAAATTTTGCAGTCCCCTATATAATAATAACCTAAGTTATCTGTCCGTCTGTCCTCGAATTTATGAAGCGGTTGGACCTGGAATGGATAGAGGCATCCATATTGGATTCTCCATGTGTTAAAGTTAGCAAAATTCAAAGTAAGTTCGAAAACATTCGAAATCTACCCCTTTCCCCTTTTCGATCGTTTAATGCTATTATTTTAAGCCCTATTTTCCTCGGTTAAGAGCAGGCTTCACATTATAAGTAAATGAAAATAACATTTTTTATAACATTATGACGTCATTCATTTAACCATTAAATTAATCATTTCTTATTTTAAATTATTTAAATATCATCTGCATTATTTTCATACGTTTTATCACTGAACTTAGATATTATGTAAATAATTTTCTTTTATATTGGGCTTAAATAATAGATTAGGTACATATGTGATAATTTTAAATTTAATCATCGATTATCTTTTGTTGCAATTAAGATTTTATCACTGGTATTAACAACAAATTCTTTTCATAAAAGTCTATGAGTCTATTTCACGGACTAATAAATATATAGCGTTTAAGTTATATATCTTTGAAAATCAAGAAGTTTGTTCGTTTGTGTGTTTGTTTTTTATACATAACCACACGGTTTGTAATCGATTCGCTAAATATTTGGCATCATTCATATATACTGCCAAATAATCACTATCAATAAGGCGATTTCACGCAGTAGGGCATATCTCAACTTATGACAATTCTGGATTTAGTTTCAAATGGAGGGGCAGTTTATTGTTTGTCTATTGGCTTTTGTAAACAGGAAAATGAATGGGAAGGTCATTATAGTAGTTCGTGACGTTGCAACAAATTGCTCTGTATTAAAACCTCTGCTGTTCATCCTATCACGTATTATGGCAAGATAAATTAAAGTTGGCAGCTAACATGCGGTCAGTAAAGATAAACAAATTATTGAGTGTGTACCAGATAATTCTCAGCCAAAAAATAAACCATTTTTTTTACCTGCCGCATAGGGTACTTTACAATTCTGGAAAATTAAAAATTTTACTCATCCCGTCATTTGATTGGTTATATGCTAGTCCCCTATATAATAATAGCCTAATTTATCTGTCCTCGAATTTATGAAGCGGTTGGACTTGGAATGGATAGAGGATTCTTGATGAATTAGGATTAGTAAAATTCAAAGCGAGTAAAGTTTATCATCTCCTAACCTAAATTGGTATAAATGTGCTTCATATCACAGCAAAAATACTGCCGTCTTTAAAACGTTCGTAATCCATCCCTTTCCCCCTTTTTGAGCATTTAATGCCATATTTCAAGCCCTATTTTCCCCGGTTAAGAACAGGAGATTAAATTTAGCAATTCATCCCATAATAAATAGTAAAAATAACATTTTTTTCTACCATTATGACGTCATTCCTTTAACCATCTCATTTAATCATTTCTTTTTTAAATTATTTAAATATCTGCATTATTTTCATACGTTTTATCACTGAACTTAGATATTATGTAAATAATTTTCTTTTATATTTGGCTTAAATAATTTATAAGCCAAACTAAGATTAAGTACATATGTGATAATTTTAAATTAAATCATGGATTATTTTTTGTTGTAAGATAATTCTCAGCCAAAAGGAGAGCCATTTTTCTTTATTTGCCTCATAAGGTACTTTACATTTTTGGAAAATTAAAAAATTTACTGATCCCGTCATATGATGGGGTATATGCTAGTATTTTATATTAAGAAAACTATTTTAACGTTATGCCCTTATTCCTTAATTTCTATTTGAAATTTTTTCTGCCAAATGATTTAAAAAATACATTTTTCAAATCAATTTTCTCCTGTGTTATTACATTCATTAATAGCTGAAATACGCATATCTAATGAAAAATTAAAACTCTATATAGAATTAATTTACCTTTAAGTGCCGTATTCGTCTCCATATTGAGACATGATTATACAACTCCCAAGACAACGTCTGAATATCTGAGGAAGATTTATTTACCATCTGTGATAAACATGCTTGGACTGCACAGAGCCCAATGTGTCACATATCTGAGTATATAAGCAAATCCTGTTTACATATTCAAAGTGCATAACAGATGTCTTCATAAGCATTTGAACGGGCATCATGCTTCACGGCAAACGAGATGCATGTTAACATTCCTTAGTTGAATAAACGCGCTCCCAATTCCTCCCAAAACATCATACGTGGATGTTAATATTATTTTCTTATTCTAAGTTGATAACACGATACGTGCTTCTTGTAGCATTTATTTCGAAAATGTTTTAAACCTTAGAACGCTATCCTGTCATGTCCTTTTTGAACGTTGTTACTGTTATTATGTCCGCAGGATAACTATTAAAAATTAATTTAAAAAAAGGAAAGTCAAGTAATAAATACATTTTAATTACAAAAGGATTTATTACATATTAAGGCTATATCCAGCTTTGAACAGTTTATTATTTAAGGTATCCGTCTACGTTAAAAACGTCATTTTTTGCCAAAAATCATAATTTTGTTTTATTTCTCTATTGTAAAATTTCAACTTTTAGGCTTCTAAATCTGTTTTTGTTTTGTCTCTACGGCATTTTCAAGAAAAGTTACAGCTGTTTAAACATCAGTGACAGCTGTCAAAACAAAACGGAAGTAGCGACTTCGGAACCGGAAGTTGTGAATTTAAAGCCTTTTAAAGAGCATTTTTTGGACAAAACTTTTTAAATTTTCATGAAGATTAGTTTAAATATTTATTTGAGGGAAAAGATAATACATTTATTTGAGGGAAGAGATAAAGGCGTTGCTGCTATTGTTCCCAAAACAGCAACCTCGATATAGATTAAAGAGATGCATATGATTGGACCATAAAAAGATTCCTGTTGGAAATGTGCAGAATTTATGCTTTATACACATAAATACGCACACATTCTCACGGGCATACATAGACGGTCATACACATATTCGGTATTAATAAGTGGAATTTTCTTTTCTGTAAAATAGTCAAAAAGTCTAGCTGTGAGATGATATTGATATTTTAGAACTTTTCGAAATATTTTGTAAAATATATCTTTAGGACGATCAGTCATCGAACAAACACAAACTTATACACATACGTACATATACTCAAAAATTTATATAGCATATATATGCATATATGTGTGTGTGTGTGTGTGTGTTTATACAAAGAGCTTTTCTTGGGTTTTATATTATTAGGAAGATCAATAATAGCATTCCCACATTTACGCATATATACATACGTACACACACCACACACACATATACAGTGAACTCCGCTTATTGTGATCGCGATAAATGTTATCAATCGCTTAATGTTATATAAATCACTTGGTCCCGATTTTATCTATTTATTTGTAGGTTAAAATTACCGCTTTATGTGATCACTACATCGGTTAATAGGATCAGTTTTCGAATCTTCTTTTAAGTGGCAAAGGAATATTCATAATATATTCAAAAGAAACCCATTCTTTTCTTTCCATTTGCTGTTGTTTGAATTTAACGAGAATTCTCCTCTTCAACTTTGGGGAATGGGGGAGTGGGAAATTACACGTTCCTGGAATTTTTCAAAAATACGCACACCTTGCTGATGACCAATGGTTGTTCAGATAAGCAGAAGGCAACACATTATTATCGGAACTGAGAAGGAGCGTATTCACATTTAATGCCTTGCTCGCTTACATCGAAATTTTAAATTGCATTTAACAGGTTGATTATGATTACGAACAATTTATCAATGAGCTTCTTAGAAAAAATTGTAGACAGTCAACAATTGATCAATTTTTTTTTAGTTTTAAATTACAATTCTTATGTTTTAAAAGGATAATATAGAGTATATAAATATAAGGTGTGTTTTTTCATTTTGTTTTGAAATTTAAGCAAGTGTGAATTAAAGAAGGGGGGAAATTTATCTAATTTTGCATATCGTTTATTGTTATCAAAATCATGGTCTCCCAAACGGATCACATTAAACGGAGTCTACTATATATATATATATATATATATATATATACATGTATATTGTAACATATTTAGTCCCTAGACTCAAGTGCACAGGTGCTTAGAAAGATCACAAGATAACCAGTACAGTTAATTTTTCTTTATTGAAGTTATCTTGGATAAAATGGTACTATTTACAATGATCCCCAGGACGAAGCTTCTCTACTGCCTATATCAGATGGAGAAATCTGTTCTTCCGCTGCTTATCGCCAAAATGGAGCTGATCACATCCTAATATTTGTCTGTCTTCTTGGCCACAGAAGGCAGAAAAACCTTCTATTAGATTCTGGTTGCCTACCAATAAGAACTTGGCTCACAGCTGAAAGTTCACAAAAACTAAGTCGCCTGGCAACTCGCACCAAAAGTTTTCTCTCTCTTGAGCTGTGGACACGTCGTTCTCTCAACGACCCAGGTTAAAAAAAAAAAATGCCGAAGCGTGAGTTGCGCTCCTCTTTATAAAACTCCCACCTTGACTTCGGATGAGCATAACATCACAGATTTTACTGAGTCCTCATTGGCTGTGTAGTTTAAGTGGGTTATCGATATGCCTCGATATTAATTTGTATCGTCCATCACGTGCGTGACTGTGATGGTTACATGAATCATGTTACGCCGGCCACATCTGCTTGAGAAGAATACGTGGAAACAACTTATTTCCTCTCCGGATAACAAGTCGGCCATTGTAGTTCGAGACATGCGTCTGAAACTCTACAATGTGTGTGTGTGTGTGTCTGTGTATACAGAGACCGTTTCTTGGGATTTATATCTATATGTATATCTTATTAATACACATAAATATGTATATGTAATAAGACGGAATTCACGATGGGTGGTTGCAGTTATGATCCATAAAAATGACACCGTTTTAGTCGAAGACCTTTATTAGGAGAACATTGGTGGACGGGTTCCCACTTCATTATAGGGACAGGACAAACTGAGGGGTCAGCTAACATGAAGTTATAAGTAACAGGCCTTAACACCTGGGTCAACATCTCAGTTAAAATCTGTGGGAAAATCTCTAGGAAAATCTGCCTCCGATAGCGTGCATCTCCTTTTTGTTTGGAAATTTCCTATATTGTCCGCTAGGGCATTGTAGAGTAATAATTGGTTAAGCCCCTTCTCTGAGGGCGTAAACTGTAGCCCCAGTGGTCAATTTAAGTTAGGGGTTAAAAAGGGGAAAACAGAGGAACGTGGTTTTTTTCCCTTGACTTAAGATATGAAAACTCCTGAGAATTTTCACATACAGTCTTTGGGGTTTTATACAAAATGCCTACATTAGTTTCTCGATCAAGTTACTTTTCTTTGCACACACACACACACACACACACACACACATATATATGTATATATGTGTGTGAGTTTGGTGTATACAGGGACAGTTTTCTTGCGTTTATGTCTTTAGGAAGATAAGTCATCATACGCACACATACACACATTTATGTATACTTACGTACATGTACACATAAAAATATATACGCATATATATGTGTGTGTTGGTGTATTCAGGCACTAGTTTTAGGGTTTTAGTCGCTTGTGTGGAGTTATTTGGCCTATCCTTATCATTATGGATTCTTAGTAGATTCACAATTTTACCTAATACATAGACCCTCACTATTATGCTTATATGATAGCTACATATAATCGAACAAAAAATTTAAAAAATATAATTTCCATTTGTTAAGATAAATATATAGATGATATCATTAAAAATATACATGCACTAAATTAGAACTGCACACTTCTTGCAATATTTGTCAGTTCATTAGCAAAATCTGATAATTTTACACAATTAAACTTCAATTTTCCAATAATCTTAAATCTTTACACTATTATACATTTTATATTCCATTTGAAGGAAAAGATCTTAAACGTAAACAGTAACTTTTCTTGAAAAACTGTAATTTTAGTATTTTAATATTTTTTTATTCTACCAGATTCCTTAGAGATTTGACCAACAGCGTGCGTGCACATACTGCACATTTACTACCTTCGGTCCTGTATATATATATATATATATATATATATATATATATATATATATATATGTGTGTGTGTGTGTGTATATGTGTATACAAATATATACATATATATATATGTGTGTGTATGTGTATAAAAATATATATATATATTATATATA
>CM063510.1:21944514-21972014 GCA_032207245.1 Pardosa pseudoannulata
AATGAAAAAATATTAAGGCTACGTTGTTTTATTTCGAACGTGAGTAAGCAGAGCCAGAGCAAGTAATGCCTAAAATATTAAACGTGGGATCATACAGTTTATACTATACCTATATTTATATATAAATTCATTCAAAGAAGTGTCATATCTTAATACATCATATATATATATATATATATATATATATATATATATATATATATATATATATAGGGTGTCCAAGTCCCCTACTTTAAATAACATGAAAACAAATATAGATAGAAGAATGCTACAAAAAGTACGTTGATTGTAAAGACTGTAAGAATTTTATACAGAAGTTTGAAAATATAGTTATAAGAGTTGCCAATAGATGGCACTGCATGCTTCACAGAATAAATAAAAATGCTTAAGAAAACATGGATAACTAAGAGAGAACCCTGAGAAGCAGTTTATTCGATTACATTACAATTTGTTTAAAATGACCACCGCTCACACTAGAAAGATAGCGTAAACGGCAACGAAATTTGTCATCACATCCTAGAGTGTCTGATGGTAAATGGAATCAGTGGCTTCAAGGATCTACCGTTCAAGCTCGTCTAAAGTGATGAGATTGTTTCTGTAGACAATGTCTTTTAATGTACCCCACAAAAAGTAATCACAAGGAGTGAGATCTGGCGAATAGGGAGGCCAATCCATACCTGCGCCAGTACATTTGGGATAATCGAGCGCAATGACTCTTTCCCTGAAGTATTCATACAGAAAGGAAACACCTGTTCCGTGCGATGTGGTAGGACACCATCTTGCATGAACCACTCATTGTCTGGTGGATCCTCCAATGCTCAATCTGTGGCCACAAACTATTGTAAAATTGCAAGGTAACGTTCACTAGTGATCGTTTCGACAAAGAAAAAAGGGCCTCTGCTGCATATCGCTGCCCAAACAGTAAGTTTGAGACAATGAAGTGCTTTCGCACACACATAGATTTTCGTAACCTTAAAATCTCCAGTTTTGTTATTGACAAATCCATTAAAGGGGAAAAGTGCTGCATCGGTGAACTAAATGCAGGAAACATCAAAGTTGTCATTATCAATCCTGTTGAGTATCCGATTCGCAAGTCAAGCCGTTGTCACACAGCTCATGCAGATATGGCCTGGTGACTCTGAATTTCGTAGGGGAACATGTGTAGACTGCTATGCAGTATTGTATGCATGCTGGATCGCTTCAAAGCAGTCTATGCTTCAATTCTTTTCACGGATTTCCTGGGTTGTTGCTGAACAATTGAAGAAACTATGGTGACATTTTCGGAGTAACAACAGATGGCCTGGAACTAACATGTCCGTAAGATCATCTGCCACGCTACCTGTCCGTTCGAATTTGGCAATGAGTCTGCGAATGGATTTAGAAACTGGTCCTTTTTCAATACTAAATCTTCTTCGAAAACTGCACCTGGTGGCCGTGACACTGTGTTCTAACCTGTGTAATTGCAGTACCAGAAAAATACGTCGTTCAATTGAATACAGATTTACACCCGTTTTCTTCGATACGCGCAATCCTTTTCACATTTCAATGGTTAAATGAATCGTTTGTGGCCTACGTTACGACAGCGACTGGCAGTTGCACACAGTTTAGCGGCTTTTATGTCTGAATCGTGCCGCAATTTTGCATACGTGTTTTCTTCCACATTTGCATACTTTCATACATACATACATACATTTTCATACATAATTACATACATGTGCATAATTTCCATATCATTTTTCTCTCGGTGATTCGCATCAGAATGGAGGTTTTAATGGACTCTAGTTTTCGAGCACTATTTGTAAATATTTCGATTAAAGCGTCATCTATTGACAACTCTCATAACTATATTTTCAAACTTCTGTATAAAATACTTACAGCCTTCCCAATAACATACCGTTTGTGGAATTCTTCTATCTATTTTTGTTTTCATGTTAATTTTAAAGTAGAGGACACCTTTCTTGAACACCATGTATATATTGTAACGTATGTGGGTCCCTCGATTCTGGTTGTAAGGGTGTTGGAGTGGTAAGAGACATGAAGTACAGCTCTAACAATAACAAACAATTTATTCTGGAATAAATAAGATTATTTACAGAGTTTTTCAAAGGAAAAACCAAAGGGCTTAGGATGAGCCGGGAAGGGTAAATTGAAGGTCTCTAGTCCGTGACGAACCTAAAAATAAATCGGCGGTTAGGTGCCCGTCAGATATGCAGTTGTACAGGGCGTACAACCTTAGCTCCTTCAAGTCTCTTAAAAACACACTCACTGCGATTATCTACACCACTAGATTATCTAATGAAGTCACTAGAAGTGCATTTCGGCACGTTGGGTTATGTCGAAGATGGAAGCTTTTGCTACTCTGTAGGGGATTTTTGTCATAATGACGTAGCCAATCGGAAAAATCGACTATTCCGAACGTCCCTGTGTAGCAGATTTTGTCTGGTTTGAACCTCCAACCCTACGGTTACAATATCGGTTCTTTAGCAGATTGAGCTACAGCGGCTCATGAAATATATGTATAACAAACAATCTGAATGTAAAAGTGTTTACGCTTCAGTTTGCCGCCGTATTGCTGTAATAGAGGCAAATATAAGCTAAAAATAAATCTATTTGTAATCGGCTAAATACAAATCTGTTTATCACAAAATGCTTAGTGAAAATATATGCAAACATGCATATAAACTGGGATTCATATATAGAAGAAATTTAGTACAATGATTATTTGTGGTACCGATATTTTAAGAAACCTTACTAAACTTGAATCTTTAAGGAAATGCACATATGATGATTCTAATGACGCACCATGTTGTTAAAATTAAAAAAAAAAGATGTATAATTTGAAATGCGTACAGGAAAGTCATGTGATGTCTACACCAGACTGTTTTCATTTGCATCGCAACACTAAATATTTTAACCCGCTATACATAGAAAGCTCCTACCAAGCGGGAAAAAAGAAACTGTGATTTTATATGTTTTCAGTTTTCAGTGAAAGGTGAGAAGTGTGTTGACGGATGCGATGAATCATATTTTTCATAGTATTGAATCGATAGTAAAAGATTTTTTCTTTTTCTCGGAATTGCTCTCTGTAAAATAATATTTTTTTGGTATCAAAAGTTATTTTTTCTGCATTTGATGCCTAGAATTTATTTCTTTATCATTTATTTATTGAAGATATATATCTTCTAAAAAGAAAGTATTTTTGTTGTTTTGTAATTTGAACTGGATTGGGGCTACAGTCAGAAAAGCTAATGAGATCGAGATCTAGTTTATTTTAAATGGCTGCACATATTCATGCTTGAAATGGGAGATGAACACATGGATTTCATATTCGTAAACACATAAATCATGTTTTTAATTTATTGGACTTATTTTCAACGCTATCCAACCTTTAAGATTAGGGTCATATTGGCTAAACGATGGCCGAATGGTTAGTGTGTTGGCCTTCGGAACCGAAGTTCGTGGTTTCGAATCCCACTATATCATGGATGTTCGGAATCGGCTTTAATCCTCTAAGCGGTTCCACGTAAAATTCCTCCAAACCGATGGTGTCTTCAAAGCGGCTCTCAAGTACAATTTTCGACTTCCAAAAACGTTCCGAAAATGGATGTAATGTACATTTCAGCCAGTGTTTGAGGCAGGAGGATCAGGTCGATTGTTTAGAAACTGCATCCCTCTTTGACTGACATTTATTGAAGGATGCACCCCTACTCCCTGAAACACAAAGACGATGATAGCTTTTCATGGCTTTGTAAATCTCTATTTCGAAGTATTTCGTTTGCGGTAACAAATGTATCTCTAATTGCACCACTTAAATATCTTGGATAACTTTCTTTAAAAAATATAAATAATTCTCTTAAAGTATATTTTTATTTGTACTTTTAGAATCCATTATTTCTTATGGGATGATCTTCCAGACTTGACGAGCTTTATATGTATTAAAAATTGACAATCTATAATATCTATTTATATATCTATTTATAACCGGAAGTAAAGGGACAATAACTAGGGTGGATTTCCCGTATTCCATTCTAGTCGACAAAGGGTGAAGTAAAAAATCCTAGAACACTTTGGCCATTGACACTATAAACCTTTAGCGTATTTTTGGAGACTTTTTTTAATCCGTGTGTTCCACTCGGAGGGTTAAGCAGTAGGACCCGGTCTCATTAGCCCTCGTGTAGCAAAAAGTAGACCGTAGCACTCTAAAACAAACCAAACCTACGGTCATATTGTAGCAGTCGATTAAACTAATCTTAAAGTTAGCTTTGCACAGTGACCACCACAAAGTTTTACAGAAATTGTTTGAAAAATGATCACTGGTTTTCAATCTTCCTGTAGGGGAATGGGAGAGCCTGTAACCTTGATATTTTTATTTTCTTATCACTAAAATCCCGTTTGTACCTAAATCGTTATTACTTACATGCATTCTTCCACGAATGAGAACTTTTTATCTAACAATATCACCAGGTCAAATCACAGCATATGCAGATGGACCAAGTCGGCCACTTTTTCACTCCTCAATAAAGATTCTAGGAGCAATTTTATTATTTTGGTCCCACATACCAATCTTCATATCTAGTTGTTGCAATATTGATGGATTAACCCTTTGCAATTCAAATTATGTTTAAATTATTTTTGCACCAGCTCATATCGCTTTTAAGGTGACCGACTACGTTCGGAACAAAATTTCTGAAAAAATTCAATTTCTTCCCATTTTATACTCCTTCTTGTTACACAATGAAATTTTAAGCATAAACAACTTAAAATTTTATCCATATGTATTACATGCTTTGAAAAATTGGGTAATTTAAAGGAGATTTTAGCTAAATTTTACCAAAACGGTTTACAGTCTACAAGAAAAAAATATTGCAGCAATCTTAATTATGTTTGGCAATTAGTTATAAATAACAATAATCTTTAAAATGACCCAAAATCAATGAGAAATTTAAGGTACAAGAAAATAACAATGAAAAATATAAGCTAACAGGCAATTTTTCAAAATTTTAGTCGCTCAATCTATCTAAAAGCGCCTACAAAATGAAAAGTAATTCACTTAGCTTTACAATTGAGGGTCATTTTATTGTTAATATTATTTAAAATATACACTAAAAATTTCATGATAATACATTCATTATAGTTTCAGATATCGTGAAAATGGTAAATGGGTTTTATAAAAAAAAATGTTTTGAGAAAAATGCAATTAAAGTTTTCAGTTATCTGAAAAACAAAGTTTCGTTAGACAGAAAGGCCTAAAATGCCCTAGGATAGTAAGATAGGCCTTCTGTTTCTTAATTCAGTATGCATTTTTCTTTCGGAGTGCAACCAATTTTTTTCTTTGAGTTTTTGCTTGAGGCAAACATTTTCTTTTTGAGTCGGAAATTCTGTCAAAATCAGTGAATTCCAATCCGCATAACATATATGAATCTGTCTGGAAATATAACTTGTTTAAAACTGATAGAACACCTTTAGCACCATCATTAAATTGAAGGACAACTATGTGTGACCCCAGTTGCAATGTTTTAACTCTACAAAATGAAGTTTCTGTTGGAAATTCCACAGTGTTGAAACTTTCATTTGCATTGTGTGTTTTTCCATGCAAACACTTCTTTAAAAATTTTTGATCACACAGCTTCATGTAGATGGGTTTCACAATGTTGATTATACTTTCTGGAAGTCTAATGGATTTAACATTATAGGTCCTATTTAAGGATTTTGCCCGTGTGTGTCAAATCGTCTGTTAAAATTGATGTTCTACCCACATATTATCTTTTTTATTTTATTTTTTCTCTGTAAGTTGCGAGTGGCAACGAATGATTTTTTTAGTGAAAACATGGTCGTTCTTTCGTATGCGAGAAAAAATGGCTTTTGTGTTTTGGTATATTTATATTATTTACGCCATAAATTCTTCTATGTGACATTTTCTGTGCTTTTAAAGATCTCGCATACGTAAATATAATAAAAAGTGTTTTATATTAAATGTGCGTCTGTTTTGAGCAATTAATTAAAGCCGTTGAGAACATTCTTCAGTATCATACTTCTGATTTCGAAACCCAAATGGGACATCTGTACTTGCAACAACTGTCAAGTCCGTCTGGGCACGGGCCATGCATTGGGTGCTTGTTGCTTGAACAGCAGTGGTAGAAAGCTGCAATAACAGCTTGTTGCAGGCTTTATGGACTACCAACATTTCTACGGATTAAAATTCCGTAGTAATTTTGAAGTTTATCAATGAATCGATCAGTCGGTTTCCCTTTCCCTCAGAGTCCTTTAGTGCACTTTTTTAGTGTACAAACTGAACAACATAACATTGCAAATACAGAAACTAAGTTCAATATCCATTATTCTGCTTCCACAAAGTTCAATGATCTTTGAACTCTCGTTCAAAAAAACATCTTTCTTAATCTCAATTTTCATAAACTTGCAGTATTTATATCACTGCAATCAGCTGCAAAAGTTTCGTTTTTGCGCGGAATAATGTGCTGATTTCCAGTAATTTTGAGAGATAATTTTTAGATAACCCATTTATTATGATGTTTTTCGTAAAACTAAAGAGGATTTTGAAACAAAAAACAATATTTTATATTAAAAAAAGCAAAAGCAAAGAGAGAGAAATATCAATGTGACGATGTAACCAAACGAACACGTTAACTAATTTCTTGCCAGTTTTCTATTAATAAACAAATAATATAATTGGTAAAAGCATTTCGGAATATTGTAAAAACATTAGAATGACTACAAAAATAATTAGCTTTAGGGCTGAAAATGAGTAAAGTACTGCAATTGCGAAGCAACTTCCGGTTTGGAGCAACTACTTCCGGTTTCATTTTGTTGGAGACATCATATTTTATAATGGCTATAACTTTTTTACTAAACCATGTAAAAAGAAAAGAAAAACAGTTTTGGAAAGAAAAAGTTGAAGCTATAAGACACACTAATAAAAAAAAATCGACCAAGAGGTCAAAAATGAGTATTTTAAACGTAGTCGGATACCTTAAGTGCTTTATCTTTAGTATTCTTAAACTGGAAAATAGACAGTTTAAATAAATAAATGAAAAGAAAAATTTAGTTGTATGCCAGTTTTATTTACAGTATTGCACGTTTCACACACAAAAAACAAAACAATAGAAAAAAAAGATTTATCTTCTTCCTCCAGGTATCTTTCTATTTGAGCACTGGTTTGGATTTGAAAAAAATGCCGAGCGAGACTCGACAAAGGAGCTCCTAAGATAAAATCTGATGTCGAGTCAAACTCAATATAAAACAACTAAAAATTTTAATGAATATTTAACCACCCGCCGACACAGGGTCATTTTCGTTAAGGAAGACGTGAGAAAGTCTAAAGGAGCTTTTTGGAGGAAAATTTTTTTGGGTTGTTTGGGCGACTTTTAAAAAAAGAAACAAAAGAGTCACCTTAGAAAAGAAAGGAAAATGTTCGGCAGCTTTTACGAGCGAGTGATAGAGGGGCAGGTAGAGGTGGAATGGCCATTCCAAAAGCTAACCCTTAGGACATGAAATAAATGACTTTAGTTAAGGATTTATAGTACTTGTGAAGCCAACCATAAGAGATGAAGGTTTTAATGCAAAAGAAAAGGTGATTGAAATAACAGAGGACTACTTTGAAGAATTGGATTGTCCAAACGTATAGTCATTTTACTAATTATCTTCTTTCATAGTAATAACTTTATTTACCATTTTGGTCTGTAAATTTTTGAAAGTTAACACTACATATTTTAATGAATGGGTTATGTTTAGATTTTTAATATAGTAATATAATGTCGGGAAAAGGAAGAGAGGGCGCTAAAGTCTGGCCTGTTCAGATTGACATCCAGGAAAGAAATGCTTTTGGCTAGCCAAACTGGGAGAGTGTCAGGGAGGCAACATTCGACCGGAAGGGATAGAACGCAACAATGGCGGCCTCATGCGCCACTAGGTGTTAGGAGAATATAGTGCCCTAATTTCTGCATATAAAATAAAAAATTAATTTGTTTTGTCATTTTTTAAAAATTTACTAAACAGGTTAGTTAAATTTTATTGGTGTTGTGACGACTTCATTGTTCTTGAATGAAGAAGTAGAGTGAAGAAGGATCACAGTCATAAGTTTCAGGCTCCCATGGCCTCATCGGTCTCCAGATTTGACCAAGGCAGACTTTTGGTTGTGGGGATAGTTGAAATCTCGGGTGTACCGATCCAATCCATCCAATCTCTTTGAACTGAAAGATGCGATCCGCCGAGAGGTGTCTTGCATACAACCGGACCTGCTGCACTCTGCCGTTGCTGGATTTGTGACTCGCCTGCAGTGTGTTATCTCCTGTGGTGGTGGTCCCGTGGAACACACACTGTTGTAATAAACTATTTGGAGGCATTCTGTTTGTTATTTGCGTTTCTTTTTCTTTAACTTATGTACATCAGCACCCGCTATCGACTCGTTTGGAGTTATTTTCTTTCTGTTTAAGAAAAAAAAAAATTCCCATGCCCTAGATCCATATGTCAGCTGTTTTTGAGTTACTGTTTTTTCTGTTTAAAAGAAATCCCATGCCCCACCTATACTAACCCTGCAAACCGTTTTTTATTTTGGTTATTTTTCCGGTTATTATGAATTTTTAAATTTATACGGACTTTTTGATCACTAAGTATATATATATATATATATATATATATATAAATATATTTTTTATATATATATAATGTGATAATCAAAATTATTGAACTTAAAATATCGCTAAAAATTCTTCTCTTTCCCATTCATATTCCTTCAAATCTATTTTCCCAGCGGCAAAATATCTTATCTAAAGGAGTGTCCACAACTTGAATTCCTCAAACCCATTTCCGAAAGATAATTCTGAAATAAATGCAAATTACCTGTCCATTCACTATATTTCCCAGCTGTCATTAGCCAATAGTTAACTTTTTTTTTAATGATCTAAGTTCCTTTTTACTGTTGAGACCGCTGACTAAGCTACTTTCTCTGGGAAGAAATCGTCTCACTTCTCTCTGTGAGGTCGATTTTATATTTTTATGTATCATTCTCTTCTCTGCCTTTGACTGAGAAACATGTTCCTTTGCTTAGCTCTCGAATAAAAGTTTAAGCCCCAAGTTAAACCTGTGCTGCTTCTCTTTTATGTATAGCCCGAATGATTCTTCAATAAGCTAGTTGCCAAGATTTCCTTCCCAGAGCTCTGTCAAGTAAAAATCAGTGGGTTACAACTTCATGTAACCGGTGGATTAAATTCATTGATTTACACAGAACACACACACACACACACACACACACACACACACACACATATATATATATATATATATATATATATATATATAAATATATATATATTATATATATTACTGAATTCATTTACTGAATGATTAACCTTTTTTTTTACAATGATTAAGATCCTTTTTACTGTTCAGAGACCTCTGCTACTTTCTCTGGGAAGAAATCGTCTCGCTTCTTCTGTGAGGAAACTTTTATATTTTTATGTATCATTCTCTTCTCTGCCTTTGACTGAGAAACATGTTCCTTTGCTTAGCTCTCGAATAAAAGTTTAAGCCCCAAGTTAAACCTGTGCTGCTTCTCTTTTATGGAATGGCCCGAATGAAAGATCTTCAATAAGCTAGTTGCCAAGATTTCCTTGCTCAAAGCTCTGTCAAGTAAAACAGGGGTTACAACTTCATATAACCGGTGGATTGAATTGCATTGGTTTACACACGACCCATATATATATTATAAATTATATATATATATATATAATTTTAAATATATATATTATATTATTATATATTACTGAATTGCGGATATTTACCAATGATTAACCTTTTTTTCAATATTTAAGATCCTTTTTACTGTTCAGAGATTCCTCTGCTACTTTCTCTAGGAAGAAATCGTCTTAAATCTCTCTCTGAGGAACTTATATTTTTATGTATCATTCTCTTCTCTGCCTTTGACTGAGAAACATGTTCCTTTGCTTAGCTCTCGAATAAAAGTTTAAGCCCCAAGTTAAACCTGTGCTGCTTCTCTTTTATGGAATGGCCCGAATGAAAGATCTTCAATAAGCTAGTTGCCAAGATTTTTCCTTGCCCAGCAGGCACTGTCAAGTAAAAACAGTGTGGATTACAACTTCATGTAACTGGCGGATTAAATTGCGATGATTTACATACATACGCACATATATATTACTGAATTGCGCAACAAAATCTAAAAAGACAATTTATCATAAGTTTAAAAAATACAGAATTTCTGTATCAAAGCACTGACATAAAGATTTTTATTACACCCATTTATATAAGTTACATATATTCGTAATGAAAACCTCCTTTTTCTTTTCCGCAAGTGCAGGATTAAAAGAGCGAAAAACAACATTTAACTCGTCACAAATGTGTGGTAAAAATTCAGTCGAATCGGTACTTCCTCTCTTCCCGTTGAAAAAAAAGGAATAAAAATAAATCCTTCCCCAATCACATGTTGCTTTAGGGTGTGTTCAGAAGGCGCTGCTCCGAACTTTTTCGTTCTGGAAGAAGCAGAAAACTCTTCCCCCGTGTTTCCCCGACCGCGAAGTTTCGAAGCGCGGCGCTTCTTTCTCCCTCCTAATGACGAGGAAGCGTTCTCCCGTCATTCCCCTATACGTGCCGGATCTTCAAGAGAAACACAGGAGGGATCGCCGCATATCCGGACAACTGGAATTCACGCAGGTGAGCGAATTATTCATTACGTTTATGTTTGACATTTGGGGAATTCGCTGGGTGCTGCGAGTTGGGCTTTTTTAACCCTAAAACGCTATCATTACGTTTTGTAATTAATCCCTTTATGCCTACTGTTTCTTTTTAGGGGCAGTTAAGCAATAGTTTGTAAGATTTTTATGTTTCTTTAGGAGTTTTTCTTTTTTTTTTTGCGTAAAGTAATTACAATCTCATAAAAAATCTACTAAATTTTCGAGTGTTTGCTATTATTTTTAAAATTTTGTTATTGGGATTGACATTTTATAATTCATAGAACCTCGCTCTTAAATTTACTTTTCCAGCAAGTGCATGGATTAAAAACATGATAAATGACTTAGCGCATTATACATTTTCACTTTACGGTACTGTGTGGTAAACACAGTACTGTAAAGTACAAGCAAAGTTTACAGTACTGTGTTGTAAATTTGTAAAGTGATACCAAATATGTTATCACAGAGATGATTTTTTTTCTTTTTTTTCTTTTTTTTTTTTTTATAAATGGCTTGTTGAAAATGGCCAATGATCACTAACAGATCAAGATGTAATTTTCGAAGTTTAATAGTTTTTATATTTGTTTTAGTTTTAATATTTGTTTTAGTGTTTAGAAAAGTTTGTCAATTTTTCGAGTGTCTGCTATTATTTATAATTTTGTCAATGGAATCGACATTTTATGATTATACGAACCTCGCTCATAAATTTACTTTTTCAGAAAGTGCATGGACTGAAAACATAATAAATGACTTAAAGTATTATAAATCTTCATTTTACAGTACTGCGTTTACAAGTGATACAAAATTATTCTCTTATCACGAAGATTTTTTTTTAATAAATTGCATCTTATAATGTTGAAAATGACAAATGATCACTAACAGATCAAGCTATAATATTCGACGTTTAATAGTTTTTATATTTCTTTTAGTCTGGGTGGTCCATAACAACTTAAATGTTTGCGTTCTTTTCTAAGTACAGCCAAACAATTATTTGCAAAATTTTTATGTTTTTTAGACGAGTTTAAGTGAAAGTAGAAAGAATAAAAAAATAATCTACGAAATATTAGAGTGTCTGCCATAATTTTTAATTTTGTGATTGGGATTGATATTTTATAATTTTTTGAACTTTGCTAATAAATTTACATTTTCAGCATGTACATCGACTGAAATCATGACAGGTAGCTTCATCTATTATAAATCTTCCCTTTACAGTACTGTGTTTACAAGTGATACTAAATTATTCTCTTATCACGAAGATCTTTTTATTTATTTTTTAATAAATGACATCTTATAATGTTGAAAATGACAAATGATCACTAACAGATCAAGCTGTAATATTCGACGTTTAACAGTTTTTATATTTGTTTTAGTCTGGGTGGTAAATAACAATTTAGATTTTAGAGTTCTTTTCTAAGTACAGCCAAACAATTATTTGCAGAATTTTTATGTTTTTTGGACGAGTTTAAGTGAAAATAGAAAGAATAAAAAAATAATCTACGAAATATTCAAGTGTCTGTTATGATTTTTAATTTTGTGGTTGGAATCGATGTTTTATACTTTTTAAACTTCGCTAATAAATTATCTTTTTCAGCAGGTACATAGACTGAAATCATGATAGATAGATTTATCTATTATAAATCTTCCCTTTAAAGTACTGTGTTTACATGTGATACCAAATTATTCTCTTATCACGAATTTTTTTCTTTTATAAATGTAATCCAATGATCTTTAATATGATAGATGATTAATAATAAATGATCATGTTGTAATAGACAAAATTTAATAGATTTTATATGTTTGTTATGATGTTGGATATGATAGATGACCAATAATAGATCAAACAGTAATATTCGAAGCTTATTAGGCTTAATTTTAGTTTTATTCTAGACAGTCCATAACAACTTAGATTTTAGCGTATCTTTTTTAGTAAAACCAAACAATAGTTTGTAGAATTTTCATATTCTCTTGAAAGGAGTTTTTTTTCCAGCGGAAGTAGAAAAGTCTATCAATTTTTCAAGTGTTTGCTATTATTTATAATTTTGTAATTGGGATTGACATTTTATAGTTCTTGGAACCTCGCTCATAAATTTACTTTTTCAGCAAGTACATGGATTGAAAACATGATAAATGACTTAACGTATTATAAATCTTCACTTTATAGTACTGTGTTTACAAGTGATACCAAATTATTCTTTTACCACGAAGTTTTATTTTTTTAATACAGGGCATCTTATAATGGTGAATAGGACAAATGATTACTAGCAGATCAAGCTGTAATATTCGATGTTTAATAGTTTTTAAATTTATTTTAGTTTGAGTGGTCCATAGCAACTTAAATTTAAGCGTTCTTTTCTATTTACAGCCAAACAATTATCTGCAGAATTTTTATGCTTTTTGGACGAGTTTTTTTAAGTGAAAGTAGAAAGCATAAAAAAATAATCTCCGAAATATTCGAGTGTCTGTTATAATTTCTAATTTTGGGATTAGGATCCATATTTTATAATTTTTTCAACTTCGCTAATAAATTTACATTTTCAGCAGGTACATCGACTGAAAGCATGACAGGTAGCTTCATCTATTATACATCTTCCCTTTAAAGTAGTGTTTACATGTGATACCAAATTATTCTCTTATCACGAAGATTTTTTTTTTAATAAATGGCATGTTGAAAATGACCAATGATCACTAACAGATGAAGATGTAATATTCGGCGTTTAATAGTTTTTATATTTGTTTTAGTCTGGGTTTAGTTAATCCATAAAAATTTAGATTTTAGCGTTCTTTTCTAGATACAGCCAACCAATTATTTGCATAATTTTTGGACGAGTTTAACTGAAAGTAGAAAGAATAAAAAAATAATCTACGAAATATTCTAGTGTCTGCTATAATTTTTAATTTTGTGATTGGGATCGATATTTTATAATTTTTTGAACTTCGCTAATAAATTTACATTTTTAGCAGGTACATCGACTGAAAGCATAATAGACAGCTTCATCTATTATAAATCTTCCCTGTACAGTATTGTGTTTACATGTGATACCAAATTATTCTCTTATCGCGACATTTTTTCTTTTATAAATGTCATCCCATGATCTTTAATATGATAGATGATTAATAACAGATCACGCTGTATTAGTTGAAATTTAATAAATTTTATATTCGTATTTTCTGAGCAGTCCATATTAACTTAGATCTTAGTGTTCCTTTTTAGGTACAACCAAACAATAGTTTGTAGAATTTTCATATTCTCTTGAAACGAGTTTTTCTTTTCAGCGGAAGTAGAAAAGTTTATCAATTTTTCAAGTGTCTGCTATTATTTATAATTTTGTTATTGGGATTGACATTTTACAGTTCTTATAACCTCGCTCATAAATTTACTTTTTCAGCAAGTACATGGATTGAAAACATAATAAATGACTTAGCGTATTATATCTTCCCTTTACAGTACTGTGTTTACAAGTGATACCAAATTATTCTCTTATCACGAAGATTTTTTTCTTTTTTATTTTTATAAATGGCATCTTATAATATTGAAAATGACAAATGATCACTAACAGATCAAGCTGTAGTATTCGACCTTTAATAGTTTTTATATTTGTTTTTGTCTGGGTGGTCCACAACAACTTAGATTTTAGCATTCTTTTCTAGGTAAAGCCAAACAATTATTTGCAGAATTTTTATGTTTTTCGGACGAGTTTAAGTGAAAGTAGAAAGCATAAAAAAATAATCTCAAATATTCGAGTGTCTGTTTTAATTTTTAATTTTGGGATTGGGATCGATATTTTATAATTTCTTCAACTTCGCTAATAAATTTACATTTTCAGCAGATACATCGACTGAAATTACAGGTAGCTTCATCTATTATAAATCTTCCCTTTACAGTACTGTGTTTACATGTGATACCAAATTATTCTCTTATCATGAAGATTATTTTTCTTTTTCTTTTTTTAATAAATGGTATCTTATAATGTTGAAAATGACAAATGATCACTAACAGATCAAGCTGTAATATTCGATGTTTAATAGTTTTTATATTTGTTTTTGTCTGGGTGGTCCACAACAACTTAGATTTTAGCATTCTTTTCTAGGTAAAGCCAAACAATTATTTGCAGAATTTTTATGTTTTTCGGACGAGTTTAAGTGAAAGTAGAAAGAATAAAAAAAATTATCTACGAAATATTCTAGCGTCTGCTATAATTTTTAACTTTGTGATTGGGATCGATATTTTATAATTTTTTGAACTTCGCTAATAAATTTACATTTTCAACAAGTACATCGACTGAAATCATGATAGATAGTTTTATCTTTTATAAACCTTCCCTTTACAGTACTGTGTTTACATGTGATACCAAATTATTCTCTTATCATGAAATAAATGTCATCCCATGATCTTTAATATGGTAGATGATTAATAATAGATCACATTGTAATAGTTGAAATTTAATAGATTTTATATTCGTATTATTCTGAGCAGTCCTAGTAACTTAGATATTAGGTACAACCAAACAATAGTTTGTAGAATTTTCATATTCTCTTGAATGGAGTTTTTCTTTCCAGCAGAAGTAGAAAAGTCTATAAATTTTTCGAGTGTTTGCGATTATTTATAATTTTGTTACTGGGATTGACATTTTATGATTCTTAGAACCTCACTCATAAACTTACCTTTTCAGCAAGTACATGGATTAAAAACATGATAAATGACTTAACGTATAATAAATCTTCACTTTAAAGTAATGTGTTTACAAGTGATACCAAAATATTCTCTTATCACAAAGATTATTTTTCTTTTTCTTTTTTTAATAAATGGTATCTTATAATGCTGAAAATGACAAATGATTACTAACAGATCAAGCTGTAATATTCGACATTTAAGCCAAACAATTATTTGCAGAATTTTTATGTTTTTTGGACGAGTTTAAGTGAAAGTAGAAAGAATAGTAAAATAATCTACGAAATATTCGAGTGTCTGCTATAATTTTTAATTTTGTGATTGGGATCGATATTTTATAATTTTTTTAAACTTTGCTAATAAATTTACATTTTCAGCATGTACATCGACTGAAATCATGACAGGTATCTTCATCTATTATAAATCTTCCCTTTAAAGTACTGTGTTTACATGTGATACCAAATTATTCTCTTATCCCGAATTTTTTTCTTTTATAAATGTCATCCCATGATCTTTAATATGATAGATGATTAATAATAGATCACGCTGTAATAGTTAATAGATTTTATATTCATATTATTCCAAGCAGTCCATACTAACTTAGATCTTAGCATACCTTTTTAGGTACAACCAAACAATAGTGTGTAGAATTTTCATATTCTCTTGAAACGAGTTTTTCTTTCCAGAGGAAGTAGAAAAGTCTATCAATTTTTCGAGTGAGATTTTTTTCGATTATTTATAATTTTGTCACTGTAATCTACATTTTATGATTTTTCGAACCTTACTTTCTGAAAACTAAATAGTTTTTCATAATGTTAGACCTTAAGTGATTTAAAAGAAATTTTATTCTAAACAGATCACAACTTTTTATTTTAAATTGAATGAAATATAAGCTGTTATAACGAAAACTTTTCAGATTGAAAAATACTATGTCTCCGTAAACATTTCAGCTTTTGCTATTATTTCTAATTTTCTCAGTTAGATCGACATTTTTTGAGTCTCTCACCTGAATTTACTTTTTCAGCAGGTATATCGACTGAAATCATGATGAATGGCTCTATTATAAAACTTTAATTTAAAGTACTGTGTATATAGTCTCTTATCATGGTTTATATTATCATAATAATATTGCAAAATTATGATCATTAATTAGGATCATGATCATGATTTGATTATGATTTGATCATGGTGATTATCATCCATGATCATGATTTATATTATCATGATTTATATAATCATTATCCCCTATATAATAATAACCTAAGTTATTTGTACGTCTGTCTTCCAATTTATGAAGCGGTTGGACCTGGAATGGATAGAGGCATTCATTCAAAGCGAATGAAGTTTATCTTCTCCTAAACTATCAATCAGATTCTAAAATAAATTTGTATAATTTTTCATATCACAGCATACTGTCGTCTTTAAAAGTTCGAAATCCTTCCCTCTTTTCGAGAGTAATGATTATTTCATATTTTCTCCTGTTAAGAGCAGGCGATTAAATTTATCCATTTATCACTTAATATAGGTAAAAATAACAATCTTTTCTAGTTTGTGACGTCATTCTTTAAACATCTCATGAATCATTTCATATTTTAAACTATTTAAATATCGTCTACACTATTTTAATATCTTTTATCACTGAACTTAGATATTACGTAAATTTTTATTTTATATTAAATAATAGATTAGGTACATACGTGATAATTTTAAATTTAATCGTCAATTTTTTTTGTTGAATGAAACTTTTACCACCTTCTATTAACAATAAATTATTTTCATATAAGTCTAAGTCTATTTCACGACTAATAATATCTAACTTTTAATTTATAATTTGGAAGTTAAGAAGTTTTCTTTTGTGTGTTTATTTATTATGGCTTTAACTTTACTAAATGAATTCAATTTACGTGATTCTAAACTGCATTATAGGTATAGACTTAGATGAGTATCATAAATAAATTATTGAGAATGAACCAGATATTCTCAGCCAAAATCAAACCAATTACGGTACTTAACAATTCTGATTAAAAATTTTACTAATTCGTCATATGATTTATATTATCATGATATATTGAGTGTAATCTGTTATCATAAATTTACTTTTTCAGCAGGTACATCGATGAAAATAACGACCAATAGCTTTATTTATTACAAGTCTTCACTTCACTGTGTTAACAAATGATACTAAATTATTGTCTTATCAGG
This sequence comes from Pardosa pseudoannulata, assembly GCA_032207245.1. Classification (NCBI taxonomy): domain Eukaryota; kingdom Metazoa; phylum Arthropoda; class Arachnida; order Araneae; family Lycosidae; genus Pardosa; species Pardosa pseudoannulata. Next base: position 21,962,086 of record CM063510.1, read on the forward strand.
AAGTTTTCCTTTTTTTATAAATGGCATACCATGATGTTTGATATGATAGATGACCACTAATAGATCAAACTGTAATATTCGACGCATAATAGGTATATATTAGTTTTATTCTGGGAGGTCCATAGCAACTTAGGCTTTAGATATTCACCGATACATATTCGTCAGAAATGACTCGGGCATTAATAAGTTAAAATAATAAAGTGTTAGAAGCTGAAAATAATATGTAATAAATAATTTATAAAAATGAAACGTATATGTTTATCAGCATTCCCTACAATATAAAAAAAATAAATTTAAAAACAAACTCTCTTAGCACAATGATAGCAACTGATGCAAGAAAAGAATACCGTTCTAACAATAATTTTAATCGTCTTTTTTGCAGATTTTTAACAGAAAAAAAAAGTATTTATGATTTTTAATTTTTCTTGATACGATTTTTCCTTTTTAGTAAATGACAATCCTAAGTACAGTTAAGGAGACATAGTACCTTTGCAGACAAAAGTTTCACTGAGACGCGTTTTTTGGATTAACCAATAAATAAAAAGTTCTACTTCTTTTAGAATAATTTTTTTACAAGTTCTTTAATAACAGTCTATCTATAATCTGCTCTATCTGTTTTTCAGCTTTGTTATTCCAAGTAATATTTTTTAAAATAAGAACAACGACAAAAGAAGAAAAAAGAAATTGGTTTACTCTAAAAGTATCTTTTGAAATATATATATTAGGAAGTAATTTTTTATCTCAAATTGACGATAAATGTCTTTTATTCTATAAAACTTCCTAAAACTTTAAAGGGCTTTGATATTTTAAAATTAAAAAAATAATTAAGAAATTGGAAAATTTAAAATTCCGAATGTTACTTGCTGATTCGGTGGATCAGATTTAGCGGGTTTGGTTTTGGAGTGCTACGGTCTACTTTTTGCAACACGAGGGCTAATGAGACCGGTACCTACAACTTAAAGCCGATTTCGAACGGCTACGAACATCCATGCCATAGTGGGATTCGAACCCACGAACTCCGGTCTCGAAGGTCAGCACCCTAACCATTCGGTTATCGTTCGGCAGATTTAGCGGGTTAGAAGATAAAATAAATTTCAGATTTGTGAATAATATTCTTGCATTTAATACTCGGTAACACTCAAACTTGGTTTAACTTCTGCTGGTGAATATGGCCATTAATTCTGGTGATTAGATATGAAAATAATATTTCGCTTCCTAGATAAAATAATTGGCTAAATATTAGAAACTTTAAAAATTTAGGGATATGCTATAAAACTTTTTGAAAATGATTACTTGAAGTAAAACTTTTTTAGCTTTAATATGGCACTTACACTAACTACAGTAGAAAATGGCGAGAAACACGTGAGGTATCGTATAAGGCAGTTATGGAAAACTAACTATAATTTCCTGGAAACTAATAGCCCAAGTTCATACCAGAACTGTTAATGGAGTGCTACGGTAGACTGTTTTATCACATGTGGGCTAATGACACCGGGACCTATATCGCTGTCCCCATATGACAGAATAATTATATTCGGTATGCGTTTAATATATATAACTGAAAAATATAACTAAATTAAAGACGCTACAATAAATAATTTTCCACTTAAAATATAGTGTATTGTGTAAGAAGTGATATACAAACGTGTAAAGCATTAAGTATATATGTCATATGTAATAGAAAGAACAACTAAAAGGTTAAAACGGTTTCCGAACAGCTACGTATATCCATTTTTCGGTACAGGAGTACTTAGAATAACGTTGAAATTTCACTGCATCTCTATCTGTTTAGTAGTGTTCGCATAAAGCTCACACCGATACATTAACACTAGAATACGGAACTATTACGGAAGGGGTCATTTTGACACCTAGCGAACTTTTATCTCTGACAGCTCTTCTATTTTTTTGCAAATATCTTAATCCTTTCTTGACTTTTCCTAAATCATTGTGATTTACGAAATAGTAAAGATTTGAAGAAAATCGTATTTTTATTTTAGCTTTAACAAATGATTATAGACATACGGCAAGCTATATACTGATGTTGAAGACAGGTGTAAACTTCATAATGACTCTTTCACTATTTTATTAGCAGAACTGGAAGCATTCATAGCTTTGTTGTACGTAAGGGGGCATTAGCCGCCAAGTATTAGTTTACCAATTATTAGTTTGTGGTCCAAGACTTGGGGACCAAAGTTTTTCATGAAACTATGCGTAGAGATAGGTTTCCGGAAGTTATGAAATTTCTTCGTTTTGAAAATAAACTAACAAGGTCTTCAGGTTTGCAGTGTGATAAATTTACACTAATATCCGAGGTATGGAATATTTTTATAGAAAACTGTAAGCTTTGCTACAAACCAAATGAAAATATTACGTTTGATGAACAGTTATTCCCTACAAAAACAAGATGCCGTTTTTTGCAGTATATGCTTAACAAGCTCGATAAATTCGGAATAAAATTTTGGCTAGAAGTAGATGTTAGGACACAATACTTATTAAACGTTTTTCCATATTTAGGATTGATGAAATGAGACCAAGTGATCAAAGTTTAGGAGAGAACGTAGTAAATCGTTTAATTGATCCTACATGCCTGCAAAGTCTGTATATTTTTAAAATCAAACTGTAGTTGTCATAATTTGCGTTGTTTTAATTCATTTTTCACAAATATATTATATCATATAGAGAAATATGCAGATATCTTATCAAGGGGTAAAAATGACACCCGCCATAATTCTAGATATAAAAAGACCACCGTAATTCTAGTGTTAAAGCCTATTATTTTATTTATATAGAAGATAGATGATAGACTGTCCATTGCGTAGTTTGCCATTCATTTTTGCGTCTGGAAGAATGCTAGTCTGAAAAGACATGAATAGTAATTATAAGTAAGCTAACTGGAATTTTGAGGAAACGAATAGCCTAAGTTAATCTCATACCCGTTAATAAGAAAATTTAAAGAAACCTCATTTTAACGCATTCAGTAGTTTTCGAGTGATGCGCTCACAGACATAGAAAATCCTATCTTTTTATTTATATAGATCAGGAGTGGCCAAGCTCCTTGATAATCTGAGCCATTTTACAAAATTTGAAAATAATCTCGAGCCGCAATTAAATACGTATTTAAAAGGCATGCAAAAAATGTATTATTATTATTATTATTTTTAACAGAAATTATATTTATTGAATGTTATCTAAAAGTTCTCCGTTCTTTAATTTTTCAATAAAGTTTCTGAATTATTGATGATTTTTTGCATTTTTGCAAATGTAATTTACAATGTGTTACACTATTTTATTAACATCAAGATATTTTAAATATTTTGTAACGACATGTTATCGGTGAATTATGTGGGGAATCGCTATGAATTGTAAAATTTAAGAATCATCTCTTAAAAGCCGAATAAGACCGATTTTTCTATTCAGCATTGCCGGAGCTCCATCAGTTGTAATATTTTTTAAAAATATAATAACATAAAAATGAAAAGGGAAATTATCGGGAGTCACAAATAATTCTTCAAAGAGCCGCATGTGGCTCGCGAACCGCAGGTTTGCCACCTCTGATATAGATAGATAAAATTGAAACTTTTATGCCCAAATTATAGCTCTATTAATTTCACACCATCAGAAATAAAATCGCGTTTATAACGAATTGATTCAATAACAGCAAAATCATTTCTAATGAATAAATTTTGAAGAGAATCGCAAATCTGAGTTATTATAAACTCCAGGGTTTAAAAAAATTATGAAATTGATCAATAAGGCGATTTCACTCAACAGGGCACATCTCAACTTATGACAATTCTGGTTTTAATTTGAAACGAAAGGGCAATTTATTGTTTGTCTATTGGCTGTTGTAAACATAAAAATGAATGGAAAGGGCATTACTGTAGTTCGTGACTTTGCGAAAAATTGCTCTATAATGAATATAACAGTCCCTCCTTAATAATGATGTAGTTTTAAATTGTAATTTTAAACATCACAGGAGGAAAATTTAAATAAAATAATATACAGTAAAATAATATACAATAAAATAATATACAGTTAAATAATATACAGTAAATTTAAATAAAACAATGACAGTAAAATTGATAAGGTATTACTGTCATATATAAACACAGTTCTGTAAAGGGAAATTTTATATTAGAAACAGACTATTCACCATTATTTTAGTTGATGTACCATGATGAGAGAAAGAAATTTCCAATCTGTAACAAAGAGTTACAGTTCAACAACGCCAGCGCGTATTTTATTTCCTACTTACACCTTTATTTATATTTAAAATAAACAAAATTCAGCAGGAGGAATTAGTTTTTTTTTCAATTTTCTATTTTCTCACGAAACTGACCTAGAGGCGAAAGCGAAGTGAGTGACCCTCCTTCGACCCCATTGGTCAAGAGGAATTGCTAACCCCGGTGTAGCCATCTTCGGCCAAGGCAACGCTGACCAACGAACTTTTTCGAGATATCTGCGGACCCCAGAGAGACAGCAAGGAGTGTGGAGCTTGATTTCTTCTGCAGCAGTTCAAACACCATTTTCTTTTTAGATCAAGACGCCATGTTGGCAAAATCTGATCGAGTATGGTTCCTTTGGCATGATGGCCTAAATAGTATTTTATTTCCTACTTACACCTTTATTTATATTTAAAATAAACAAAATTCAGCAGGAGGAATTAGTTTTTTTTCAATTTTCTATTTTCTCACGAGTACTCCACTTATACGTGCGGCTAGCCTAGTAGCTCAGTTGGTCTTCACCTTGATATTATCCGATACGTGAAAAATCATAAAATGTCATCGCAAATGACGATATTATAAACAATAACTATCGCATACTAGCTTTTGTTTTGTGTTCTACGGTCTACTTTTTTTGCTACAAGAGGTCTAATGAGACTGGAACCTACTGCTTAAAGCTGAATACGAAAAGTCACTAGCATTCATTTGAGCAATGGGAATCAAACCCACGAACTCCGGTAGCAAATTGCAGTTAAATACCCATTCGGCCATCAATCGGTCTCAAATACTAGAATTAAGGGGAGGTTGTTAATAGGATTAATATGTACCGTCAATAAAAACGAAAAATATTTTCAAAATATAAAAATTTTTCAAATTATTTTTAATTGTCTTCATAATAGATCATTAGATTTTAATGTGTTAAATTATAGGGTTCATTTGTCACGCTTATCTATAATTTAGACCGGAGATTAGCAAACTACTGCCCGCCGGAAGGTTTAATTCAGCCCGCGGATAGAATTTTAAGTTGCCGTTCTGAGGCAAATTAAAAGAAATACATAACTTTACATTATATATCCATCTCCTTTTCTACTTTGCTTAAATATTATATCCCAAATTTATTATCTCACGCCCAGAAGATCAGCGGTATATTTGCTTCTTATATGTGAACAAGTGTTTTCAACTTTGAACCTTAGAAAGAATAATTTCAGAAGTAGACTGACATATGAGCATTTAGCATCGTTCCTTAAAATCAGTCCATCTCACTTCGAACCTCAGTATAAGGAACTTTTAAAAATGAAATTGCAATTTCATTCATCTCATTAGCATATTTAAACCGTTAGGTGCTTATATATTGTTTTTAAAATTTTAGAAAAATTTATCTTGGCCCGCCAAATTTATTTTCATTCGATTTTTGGCCCGCAGCCGATTAAGTTTGTCCATCCCTGATTTAGATTTTAAGTTTTTTTTCAAATTTCATATTTTTTAAACCTTGTGTGTATACCTTATAAGCTATTGCTAATAGCTCCGTGAAACTTTGTGTGTTTATATGAGTTCATATATTTTTCGAATTATACATAAAATAATTTCGTAATTGTATTATATTTTTAAAATTTTGATACTCTTAATTTAGTCATTCTTCAAACGAAATGAGCAAATTAAATTTTTTGCATAGTGTGGCACTTTCAGTAATAATTTATCCTTAAAAATGCTTTTTATCATATTTTATATTATTTAGTTTTTCTCCCTATATCTTAAAAACTATTTGTAATAGTTTCCTAAAATTTATGTTTACGTATGTAAGCAATACTATATTGTTATATTAATAATTTAACTATTTTAACTATTATCAATAATTTTTTTTCAATTTTAATAATAAAAAGTTACCCTATTTTCTTACATTTTCATATTCTAGAATATATTTCATATATATTATTTTTGCATGTTTTTTAAATGACGTATACTAAAAAAAAGTTTTAATTAATAGCTATTATAGAAATTAAATTGTAAAAATAAAATATTTTCTGATATCTTGCTCGGAAGACATTCTCAAATTTTTTTTTGTCTACACAGAGAGCAAAAACAAAAACTCATTATAAAATTAAATTGTTAAAATAATGAACGTTATATATTTTTTCACTAAAATTAGGTATCTCAGGATATATATGAGGAAAATATTATTTAAAAATAAGTTTTAAAGTTTTTTAAAGAAATTGAAGAAAAAGTTAATTTTTGTTCATATTTTGACTCATCAATAATCCGAGTTCCACTAAGCAAATACTTTAAGATTGAACCCCTATATAATAATAGCCTAAGTTATCTGTCCGTCTGTCCCCTATTTTATGAAGCGGTTGTACCTGGAATGGATAGAGGCATCCATATTGGATTTTTGATGAGTTAGGGTTAGCAACGTTCGAAATGCACCCCTTCCCCCTTTTCGAACGTTTAATGCCATTATTTCAAGCCGTATTTTCCCCGGTTAAGAGCAGGCGATTAAATTTATCAATTTATCATATAATAAATAGGTAAAAATAACATTTTTTCTAGCATTATGACGTCATTCCTTTAACCATCTCCTTTAATCCTTTCTTATTTTAAATTATTTAACTATCGTCTGCATTATTTTCATACGTTTTATCACTGAACTTAGATATTATGTAAATAATTTTCTTTTTATTTGGCCCGATACTTTTTGTACCCGATAATTCTCAGCAAAAAAAACAAACCATTTTTTTATCTGCCTTATAAAGTACTCTACAATTCTGAAAAATTAAAAATTTTACTAATCACGTCTTATGACGGGCTATATCTAGTTAAAAATGTTTATCAATATTTAGTCAATGAATATGTAACAATGCATGACTGTATTATATGTAACAATGCATGACTGTGTAGATAAGCTATTCAACTTCATTTTAATCTTTTTAAGTGTTATCGATAGCGTCTTTTACACACACACACACACACACACATATATATATATATATAATATACATGTGTATGTATGTGTGTATATCCGCGTATATGTCTATGTATATACAGTCACTTTACAATATAGAGTTGGCGATGTAATAAATTTAAAAAATCCTAACGCCTACATAAAAGCTTTCTTGACACAGGTATATGGTGCTTAACTGTACATTTGGGGTTGATATAACACGGGGTTGGCGGTATATCAGGGAGGCAGTAAATGTGCAGTCTAACTAGGGGAGAACAAAATTAATTTCTATATTATCAACAGATTAGGAGATCGTAATTCGATATAAGTCACTAAATTGTTACTAACTCTCTAAGGAATGAGGTATATATGTGTATATCTCTGCTCACAAACATATATATATATATATATATATATATATATATATATATATATACATATATATATACATATATATATATATATATATATATATATATATATACATATATATATACATATATATATATATATATATATATATATATATATATATATATATTTATATATATATATATTATATATATATAATATATATATATATATATATATATATATATATATATAGACATATATATATATATATATATATATATACTATATATATATATATATATATGTATATATATATACATATATAAATATATATATATATATATATATATATTTATATAATATTATATATATATATATATATATATATATAGACTTTTATATGTTTATATATATATATATATATAACTTATATACATATATATATACATATATATATTATATATATAATATATATATATATATTCACACACCTTTGGAAGAAACAAATAGATTACGTACTTTTTCTTCTAGTATTGTTCAATCAATAAGAAACCATATTTCCCCTCCTTCTTCTGCTTTACATGTCATTATGTTAGAATCTAAAAGTTTTACAGTCTCTCGTTGGAAAATTCCGTTCGAAAAATATCCATTCTTTTTTTTGTATTATCCCTTTTCTGCACTTTTTAAGAAATTTTTCTAACCCATTTCTTTTTCGAATTTTCAGCCAATGTTATAAAAACTCCGGTATCTATCTCTAAGCCTTTTATTTAATGAAAACTTTTATCGGATTCCTTTTTACATTTTGTTGTAAGGTCACGATTTCCAAAGAAATAATATATATATATATCTTTATTTATCTATGTATCTACACATACACAAATAAAAATATCTATGTCTGTCTGTATGTATAGGTATTATATATCTAATTATATATACATGTATGTCTATATATATATAAGTATATATATGTATATATATACATATATATACATATATATATATATGTATATATATACACATATATATACATATATATGTATATATATACATATATATACATATATATATGTATATATATATACATATATATATGTATTATATGTATACATATATATATATATATATATTATATATATATATATATATATATATATATGTATATATATACACATATATATACATATATATGTATATATATACATATATATATATATATATGTATATATATATGCGCATATATATCTTTCTCTATTTATCTATGTATCTACACACACAAATAAAAATATATCTATATCTGTCTGTTTGTATGTGCATGTATGATATATCTAATTATATATACATGTGTGTCTATATATGCATATATATATATATATATATATATATATATATATATATATATATATATATATATATATATATATATATTATATATTATTTATATATATATATATATATATATATATATATATATATATATATATTAGTATATGGAAATATATATATATGAAATATGCGCTTGACATTTATCTTGTGTATCTACACAAAAAATAGTGTAAAAATCTATTCTATATACTGTCTGTTTGTATGTGCTGTAACACATATCTATATTTATATAGTTTCATATATTGCATAGATATATTATTTATATATTTATATATCATGCCAATGTTCCAAGAAAAATATATATATAAAACTGTTTTACGAGAATAATAGCATATATATCCGTTGCTGCTCTAAAAATTATGTCGTAGAATATGCTAATGGCCCATTGTGGATACAATTGGATACAGATAATTTGAAATGAACTGAGCAACTTGGCATTTTTTCCAGGATAAAAAAAATTTAGTGTAAAAATCTGCTTATAGGTGGAGCTGTAACACATATAGTATTTATTTAGTTTCATTAAGTTAGATCGAGTATTAGTTTCTTGTCTGTACATCATGCCAATGTTCCAAGAAAAAGCGGTACTGGTAAAACTGTTTTACGAGAATCAGCAGAATTCCGTTGCTGCTCTAAAAGAATTATGTCGTATGAAACGAGTACAAAGAGGTCCAATGTCTGCACATGTTTTACTCAAGATGATACAGAAATTTGAAAGAACTGAGCAACTTGGCATTTTTCCAGGTAGAGGATGAAAGAAAAATCCGTCTTTAAGCATGGAAAATGTTGCTACGGTGGTTGTTGAAACCAGCAGTCAGTCGCTGCATGGTAGTGTTAGTGCGTCTGCTGTTTTATTGGATATGCCTAATTCTACTGCAAGAGAAGTCTTAAGGTGAATTTTACTTTTTTATCCCTACAAAATCAAGTCTGTTAAAGACGGGGACCCAGAGATTCGTAAAAATTTTGCACTTCAATTTCTTGCTCGAATGGTAGTTCAAGTCATTTGGCCACGGAACATTCTGTGAATTGACGAATCC
>CM063510.1:21977014-22015111 GCA_032207245.1 Pardosa pseudoannulata
TGGACACTAATCAGGAATTTATTAGCCTCATAACAGGGGATAAGGCTTCGGCCAAAGCACCCCAGGCAATCCAGCAATCACTCTGTTCTCCAGTCAAATAGTATACGTTTTTGTTTTATGTCTCCCTAACTGGCAAAATTAATTAGACTGTAAATATAAAGTTAAATCGTACAATCTAGAAAAATGACACAGTATGGGAATCATCCAAGGAGGTGTTGGCCCGCCTACTTGGATGATTCCCATAATTAACAGTACCACCAACTAGCGTAGATGCTGAAAGAGCGTTTTCGACAGCTGGTAATTTTTGCACAAAATTATGTTTCAGGCTTAATGACAGTACAATTGATGCATTACGTTTTATAATATCACATTTCAAAATATTGTAATAGTACCACAGAGTGAATAGTGATATTTACGTTTTTTGTGATATAAATACATAACATGTTCCTTGTTCCTTTACTTTTTTTTTGTGATTCTTTATATACTGTTATAATTTATAACCTACAAATGAATTTTTGTGATATTTATTCTCTCTAATAAAAATGGAAAACACAACAAAGAAACGCCTGTGTTTTCTTTCTTTTTCTAAAATTCCTACTACCGGTATTAAAACCGGTATTCCGGTATTAAGATCTAAAATATGCCGAATACCGGTATAGAATTTTTGGTCTGATATTGCAAGTATTGAAACTACTCAGCTTGTATAGCCTTTTTCATTTGATGTTATGAAAAAAAATGTTACGTTGATTTAGTGTTTAAGAATAAAAAATTAAAACTCATTAAAAACACATGGACAAATATGCCTTGATTAAATAAATGATTTTATACAATGAAATGCCTAAGGAATACATCAGGAATACCACTTATCGCTAGTAGATGTGGAAGACTCCTCTGGTCTCGGCAAAAAATGGCTTGGTTTTTCTTTTGTCTTGTGTCGCTCTAAAATGTATATCCTGGGAGCAGCGGATGCCAGCAGCTTTTACCCTCTTCTTTCCTCTGGTAACAATCTTGTCCTCTAAAAAATCTTGCTCCGCTGAGAAAAAACAGGGGTCCACTCATGAACGGAGGGGTCAGAATCCCGCCAAACCTATGGGCTCTTCTATTGGCCAGAAGTCCGAAGTTTCTTCCTAGGTCAATACGGTCCTGTTCTGCATGTCTTTGATGAAGGCTTACGAGAAGAGGTAAAACAACGTTAAAACACCGAATATAACTTATTGTTACAAGTGTGTCTAAAAAGCCCATTACATATGTATTTAATGCATTTTTTGGGGATTTCCCGTGTAAGAAATTTTCCACTTAAAAAGTTTTAATCACTTGATGACTTTGAAAACTTCTTAAAGCGCCTTTCACTGTTTATGCCGAAGACTCAAAATATTACTACTGTTTTCGTTTTTATTTATAAAAATATACATGGTGATTTTTACACCATCTTTTCTCATATAAAGAACATTCTCAAACTCATATTTTTCAATGAAATTTCGTAGACTAATGCATTTAAAAGACCAGCCCCATACTGAAAACGAATACAAATTGATAAACTCAGCGGCACAAATTGCTTGAAAATTTGTTTGCAATTTTTGCATAATATTAGTTTGATTAATGGAAAAATTTACATGATTTTTTCGTAAAATGTATTTGACTGTCTGTTAATTTTCAAATGCAAACTTATTCATTTAACATGTGGTAAAATGATAGGTGTTGATAAGTTTAGAATTTTTATACGTTGCTATTGTAAATGGCTACTGAATATGGCCTAATGGCTTGTATTTTCTTTCGGAAGGAACTAAATTCTTTCTTTCTCCAAAAGGCACCCCTATAATAAAAATTTAGTAAATAAAATCTTGCAAGATAATCAAAGGATTTTTTTCCTTTAGAAACCCGATGTTATAATTATTCTTCATTCAAAGCTATTTTTTGCTTAACTCTTTGCTTTAAAACAACGTATGGGAGACGTGATCGTACATCTGTGCCTAAAATGAGAACCTCGTATCACACACGTGATGATTCTTTCTTTGCCATAGTGAAAATCTCGTATCAGACATATTGTTTTTAGGCGATAAGTTTTTGTTTTTGCGTTATTGTTTGTTACAGTTGTAATATAAGAGTTGGTCGTTTATTCTTAGGCGTAATTAGAGTATTATACTATATGCAATAAATAATTAACCCCTTCCGGTATGATTTCATAATGAAAAACTGTGCATGAAATAACCATTTAATTTTTATTTAAAAAAACTTGTTTCATTTTACAATTCTTACATATTCTTAATTAAAATCCACTTTTTACATAGTGTTAAATAATATCAGAAGCAGTAAAATTAAGAAAATATTAAAGCAAAACATTAATAAGGTATACATGTAATAGTCTTCAAGCTAGTGGTACTTTAAAAAAAAGTGCAAAGGAATTTTTAATTGTTTACACCGCCAAGTAGTCTCACTTTTAATTTGATTCTTGTAACACACGGCATTTCTTAGTAGGTTTTCTTTTATTCTAACTCATTAATTTGGCAATGACTTGTACCAAGAAATTCTAAGTAAACAATATGCAATAGTGACTTGTAATTTTCACAAGTGATAAAAGTGTTGCCAAATTCAGTACACTAGAAATTTTAAACTAAATTAATTATCATATTTAACAGTAACTTTAATCGCATGACGAGTGTAGCTCGTCATTGTGCGGTATGGAATGAAAAACTAATGACGAGCTAGACTCGTCATTTTACCGGAAGGGGTTAACTGTTGGTGCTTAAAAAATTCTTAAAAATCTAATGGCAAAAAGGAAAATTGATACTAATAACGGTGCTGGAAAATTGTCCTTAGAAACTGAAATAGATACCGATTCGAATACATCTGAAGATAGTTTGTCCTGTAAAAAAATGTGTGCAAAATTTAGTTAGGGATGAAACTGCTTCTGGTCCCGACGCATGAGAAAAGCTTTCATCGAACGTGGCACACACAATCGTCGCTCTATTCATAAAGCAAGATGTTAAGCTATTTTTTCTTAAATAAATATTAAAAAGCTTGTTTACTTATTGTAGTGGATTGCATCTATGTATTTGACTATTTATTAAATTTTAAATACATTCTTATTTATGTAACACTTGATAAAATCCTAGATGTTACTAAATTTAGAACTCTAACTTACTCTCTTTGTAAATACCAATTGAATATGATACTGTAACGTGTACTCTTTTCCTGAAGCAACTAAATCTTTTTCCAAAACAGTACACCAAAGCCAATAAATTGGCAAATAAAAACTCGCAAGAAAAACAAATGATTCTCTCTCAGTATCCAAAAATTATGATAACTTACTCTCAATTTACAGTTAATTTTTTTCCTTAAATAAATATTAATACGCATGATTACTTATTGTAGGTATTGCATCTATATATATACGGTATTAACTGTTAGGTTTTGAATACATATTCACATAACAATTGATAAAATCCTGGGTGTTCCTAAATTTAAAACTTTCTCTGACTGTTATTATAAATGGCAACTGAATATGATACCATGGTTCATGAATTTTCTTCCAGAAGTAACTAAATCCTTTCTTTTTCCAAAAGAGTTCTCCAAAATAATAAAAAAAACTATAAATAAAAACTCGCAGAATCTTCTTGCAAAGTATAGCTATCAATACCAATTTCATATTTTATAAACTTCCCGAGTACGCGTTACTCCATAGAACATAAATTTCACTATAAATATTTATGATACAGAGAATTCATCGGCTGTGAACAAGAAGCAAGTTTTACTGAAAACAAATATCATACAAAAAATATATAATATAAGGAAATATTATAGATTAGGAAAAATTGAAATTCTGAATTTATCGTTATTTCACTTCATTTAAAATATTTGATTGCATATTTATTTGTATAACAGGTGATAAAATCGTAGGTATAGGCAAATTTAGAGCTTTCACTTATTATTATAACTTTAACAACTGAATATGAACTGGAGATGTGTAACTGCTCATAGAAGTAACTAAATTTTACATGTGTAGCGCAATGCTATTCGGTAGCAGAATTTGTAGGTGTCGTGTAGTCCTCGTTTATATTTGAGTATTAACCTGTGATCAAATGTATAGTGGTATTTATTTTGATTGTGTTGTGTAAAAGTATTTTAGTGCTAAATTTAACCACAGGTTCTGAGAAACTACAGACATAAGATATGAAAATAAACTAAAAGCTAAATTAAAAGCATCTGAAACCAGCTTAAAATAAAAAAGTAAATTTATTATAATGATATATAAACATCTATGTACACACAAACTGATTCTATCTTCATAAAATATGCTTTATCAACACCTTCAAAATTTAGGTGCCACTCTAAATTAGTTCTGACAATAATTTTTCATCACTTAAGTAATTATGTAAATATAAGAGAGAGGACCTAATCTCAATTTCAAAAAGTATGTAAAAGGGGGTACCTTTGTGAGTTAATATGTTGTGCCCGGAACACTGCTGGTTGAGGGCTGATCAGGATTGGGTATGTATGGATCTTCCGTCGGTCTGGTCAGGGGCTTCCTTCTGAGTGTTTGGGGTGCGGCCGTAATATTTGATACAGGAACACTTCCCGTCGGACTTGTCTCCTTGACTGGACTCTCGAACACGTTCCGTCGGACTTCTCTCCTCGTCTGGATTATCGAACACCTTCCGTCGGACTCTCTCCTCGTCTGGACTCCCGAACACCTTCTCTTTTTTTAGATTTTTCTTATTTTATTAATTTCATCCTTGTCCTCTCTTCCTTCTTATCGTCCAGTCGGGATAGTTGTAAGAATCTTATGGGTCTGCTTAAACCCCGCCTTGAGACTGCTAACGTAGAAAACCTTATCCCTTCTAATTGGTCACTGTCCCTTAGGGACTCATAAATAACTCCACAAAGGTACATTCTTATTTAATGTCAAGTACGGAGACGGGATTCTAATCTGGGACTGGGATCAGAACCCCGCCCGAGACCACCGTACAAGACAACAATATCCGTAGAATATAATTTTATGGTCCTCTCTCTTTTACAAAGATGTGATGAGGTCAGATTTAGATCCCGAGCATTTTACTTCTTGTATGAATGAATCAATTTTATTACTGATCTAAATCGCTTCATCAAAGTAGGTTTGTATCTCATAGCTGGAATGGATGTTCCTAGACATTCAGAATCGGTTTTAAATAGTAGATCATTTCTTTTTGGCCCACTTATAGCAAAAAAAGTAGTCCAAAGCAGGACCGTAACTATAGCGTGGCAAAGGTGGCATTTTCCACGGGCTCATCAGTCTTAGGGGCGCCGTATCTTAGGGAAAATGGGATCTGAAAGAGGACGATTCTCCCAGAGTAGAAATAAGGAAAATTTCAAAATAATTTTTTTAATTTTAAAATCCAATGTACTGTAATGTGTTTAAAAATTACTCTTTTAATAAAACTTTCTTATTTTTTAAAATGCTTCTAAAGACTGAACTTGTTGTAGATTTTTACAAAATGTTTCCCAAACACCACTAATATGCTTTAATATAAATCTGGGTATTCATTTTGAATTTTGACTTTATTGAAGTTATTAAAGCTAAATTTAAATTTAGAAATTGGCCAATTTTTTTTTATGAAAATTCAACGTTTGAATAAAAAATATTCCCCTCAAATAAACTATTCAGTTTATCAGCAAAATAATATCCCTAAAATGCTCAAAAATATCTTTAAATATTAATAAGGTAAAAGTAGAAGAAAATTTAAAAATTAATATGCTAGGAATATTTTAAGAATCAACAAAATATTTTGAATCCATTATGCATATACAATAAGACCCTGCGTAACGCGGGGGATACGTTCCATTAAAGTAGAGCGTAATGCGACACAGCGCTAAACGAAGCTATCTTAACATGTAAATAATGTGGTTAGGGAAAAATGGATAAAAAATTGCTTATTTATTAAATTTAATAATGCTTTTTTTAATAAAAATAAAACCAAACATTTATTTTTTTACAAAAATAAAAACAATATAAACGAATATACTTATAAAAACAAATAAAATTCTAAGTCAATCAGATCATTCAGTCTATTCTGTGTTTCCAATTTTCTTCCTTTTTTCAAGGAGGCATCTAATGTAGTTTGCATTTTCCTTTTATATTCTGTTAGCAGTTGTTGATAAGTGGATAAAGCATCTATAACACCCCGTCTTGCTTTTGAACTCCTGTCAAAATTTGGATCCTTTTCAACAAATTGGTCCATAATTTCAGTTATAGTGGTCAAACTCATTTTTACAAAAGCCATCGAAAGTTCTTTTTGCTCTTCTTCGAAATCACTACTATCAATGCTTTTGTTTTCTTCTTGCTCAGTTAATTCCTTGAACTCATCATTAGGAAGACTAGCTGCTGTTTCTTGAACTATTTCTTCTACTCTTCCACATTTACCTCATCTTTTCTTGTTTTTAATTATCACCCATGATAAAAACTAAAGATCATAATATTTGTCACTGTATTAATCGTTATGGCATTATATAAATTTATATGTACAATAATGTCAACAAATGTTTCAAATGATAAAAATGCGTCCTTACAGCATCGTACCAAACAAGAAACACATCTACACTATTTCCGATATGTAGCTTTGCGAGGAATTTCGGGTAATCCCCGGGTTGAAATAAAAGAGCGATAAACGAAACAGCGTTAAGCAGGGTCTTACTGTATATTATATAAAAAACATGTTTATATATTTTCTCACTCTATTTGGCAGTAGGGGCGCAGACTAGTTTTTTTTGCCACTAGCGCTAAAGGATCTATTTACGGCCCTGGTCCAAAGCGTTTCAAACCAACCTATCTTTGCATTTTAGACAATGCTTGGTTTCAAACGTTATAATAAATTTTTTCTACATGGGGTTTAATCATACTGGGACTTACTGCTTACAGCCGACCTCGAACGGTTACGAAAATTCAAGACAAAAATAGGATTCGAATTCTCGATTCTTGGTACAAAGCTTTTCAAACCAACCTATCTTTGCATTTTAGACAATGCTTGGTTTCAAACGTTATAATAAATTTTTTCTACATGGGGTTTAATCATACTGGGACTTACTGCTTACAGCCGACCTCGAACAAGACTTAACATAAATTTCGCTATAAATATTTATAACGTAGAAAATTCCTGGAAGGTTGTGAACAAGATGGACAATGCTTGGTTTGGAACGTTATAATAAACTTTTTCTAGATGGGGTTTAATCATACTGGGACTTACTGCTTACCTTGAACGGTTACGAAAATCCAAGACAAAAGTAGGATTCGAATTCTCGATTCTTGGTACAAATGAGAGTATCTTATCGATTCAACCGTCGTCTGTTATTCCGAAAATGTAAAAAAGAATCCCAACTATAAACATGCAGGGTCTTCTCGTAAAGTGAAGCTATCAATACGAATCGTATGTTTTGAATAGATCCCAAGGACGCGATAGAACATAAATTTCGCTATAAATATTTATAACGTAGAAAATTCCTGGAAGGTTGTGAACAAGATGGAAGTTATTTAAAAAAGTCTATTAAAATTCTAACCTCCCACACAGAAAATATTTAACGTAAACAAATATTATAGATTAAATAGAAGGAAAACTTTGACGTTATCGAAAAGCGGGTTAAAATAAGCTATCTGTGGATTTTCCGAATGCCCAATAAATTAATATATCGACGTTTACGGTGAAGCTCAGTAAGAAGTTTGAAAACTGTGTTTCAAAGTTTTAACTCAACATATTTACCTTCACTAAGCTTAATTTTTCATGCAACGTATGCGCTAACGCTGGGAATGAAATGCATTTATAGAATGCTGTCTCATCATATGATAAAATTGATGAGATCATGAAGGATGGGCATAATAAAGTTCAAGCAATTTAAATTTATTGCATTGGTTGATTAATTTTCGAAATAGGTGCCAGAAGTTCTGAAGAGATCTATAATTATAACACTAATCGGATCTTTTATTATTCTAATTTTAAACTCTAAACTTAAAAATTATAAGCAGATGTTATTAACCCCTTCCATGTTTTGTCCGTACGTCGTACGGGCAAAGCTTTCGGGCCTTTACTGATTTGCCCTTACGGCGTACGGCCAATCTGATTTCTATTTCGCTTGCACTGTTTCGGGGTATTTTTTCCAATTTTAGTAACAAATTATTCGTATAGATGTCCAGTAAATGATAGTTTGCAGTTTATTGCATTTTCTACTTTGATTGGTTCAAAAGCTCGGGTTTTTTTGCATGTTTTATATCAGAAGACGAATTTTTATCTTACAGTGTATAGCTTTCTGGTTATATTTTACTAACAGCCTGATAATTTTATTGATGTAAGAGTTGAATAATATATTTTTACTTTTAAATAATGGATAATTCAGAGCGTATGGAGCTTATTTCTTGTGATTGGAACTGTGACTCGGGATCAGAAACTGAATTATACGTAAATGATAGTAGCGAAAGTTTACTAGATGACCTAGATAATTGTGACTCTGATACAAGTACAGATGGAATCAGTCAAGCAAGACAATTTTTTGAAATTAATTGTGATAATCCTTCGGATCTGCCTCCTAGATTTGCTTTCACTGGAATTCCAAAAATTAACTTCGATGTCGACAAGACTAAACAAGGTAAACTTCAGTTCTATGATGCTTTCATAGAAAGAAAAAAAGTTGTAATAAATGCTTAAAAATATTAGAAATGTTAATTTTAATAACATATCTTTACTTAAAAATGTAAAATGATAAAAAAATGCAATAAAAAATGTGACATTTTTTGAATGATTTCTGGAAAAAAATGAAACTGTCAAAGGGTTAATACGTTTCTATGAATATCCAAAGAGGAATGTATTAAGATATAAACATCTTACATATACATTATATATATTTGCAGCTTGCAATCTTATCGGAAAAGATAAATATAGATGTTGTACGAATTCTAACGGAATCTGACACTTTTCCTCCTAAAATATAGTGGCACGTTCAAATAAAGATGATCAAGTATCGTCTTTTGATACACATATCAGGTGGGGCGGTATTACTAAGGAATAACTTGAAACAGTAAGAAGTAAATTCATCTTTATTCTATACACCATCATGAAATACATTTTTAAAAATTGATAGTGTGTAGCCAAATAACCTATAAGTTTTATTTGTTCACAGAACAACAGGTCTATTATTATGAAAAATTAGATTCGATTTGCTTGCAGGTTTAAACTTTTTACATTATAACACTATGTAAACTACAATCAGAAAATATTTGAACATTATTTTTAGGAAAAACTATTATAATGTATGTAGTGTACAATAGCGTCACTTTTGCATGAAAATTTATCAATTTTATTCTAATTCCCGACACAAAAATAACTTATGCTGATCAGTGTTAATTAACACGTTTACTGCCAGATGCATTTTCGATAGTTTGCCCAAGGCGTCGACATGAACTTTTTATTATGCGATGTATATTATGCTGAAATATTATTTGCAGCAGATAAAATGAGTTATAAAACCATGCTTGAAGCAGTTTTCGAGGGGGTTTTAGGTGACCCCTATGACAGCCAAAGCGTTATATACTTTTATTATTTGCTGCTTCGCCTGTCACCGGTGGCTCCCATGACACTGTAGCCAAGTCGAGTGTCGGTCACTGGTGACCCCCATGACCGTCAACTTGTTAAATATATCAAGCATATATTCTCTTCGCTCTTAGTAAAAGAAGATACAGTAGAAAACAAAATGAACGATGGTAAACCCAATTTCACGTTCTTCTAACAAACGACTGTGCAAATTCAACACATTTGGATTATTTGGAATCTCATAATGTCATTACTCTTTGATCGTGGCAAGTCTGTATGTTTTCCTAGTTCAATATATCCATGAGTATAAAGCTATTTCATCCAAAATGCAGAATTCTTTTTCGCAAATTCGTTTGCTGGTTCTCAAATTTTTGTAATACAGCTTCTACAACAACAGATGTTCGTGAAGTGTGTTATCGTCGGATTTGGCTACTTGCTTGGAAAGCTATTGCCTCAAGAATCTCTGATACACTTCCCAAAAAAGGAGACGTTTGTGCCGGAAGCTTTTAAGGTACATACAGCTCCAACTCAATTTCTATCTTCAGCACAATAAACGCAAGGCATAACTGAGTTTTTGAACTGATGCCTCTTTCTCCTGTAGCGACCTCGTCAAAAATGACAAGGCATTACGCTGTTCGATGCGTCTACTAGCATGGACTCACAAACTCTATCAGAAATTCATTTAGCTCGTATGTCACATATTACTGTGCTAATATCTAAATTCCTGTTACAACATCACTCTTTTCAATAACAGTCTTTACTTATGCTAATTCTCAATAGAAAAACAGATAGTAGAAGATACTGGAAGTATCGTAGGAATTCATGAACGAATGATTTTTTATTTATTTTATTTTGAATGTAGATGGACGTTGACATTTGTTAATAGCAACAACAAGGAAAGAATTCAGCTAGACAATTTTTGCACTTTCTCGATGCAAAGTCTGTGTTTTACTTACGATGCCTCTAATTCTCAGTTTTTTCCTTTTCGATATATTGTTTTAGTTAAATAAAGGTTTTATAATGAAGCTGGCTTACGATTGAGTTAGTTTTATGTGTGGTCGAGGTAAACTAAGGTTAATTAAATAAGGTCTGTTTCCTTAAAATTTAACTGTAAGAATCTTGAAAATCTACGAATTATACGTATATATACATATACAATCTCAGACAAAAGGAAAAAAGACACACTGAGAAGATGTAATGCAAATTGGACACTAATTGATACGCATACAGGTTTTGACAGAAAATGCGAAATCTTAAAGTTTGGAGACCAATGAATGAACTTGTGTTGCTGCAGCACATCTTAACTGGCAGGATATTTAAGAGTTGAAATTTCGATTCCAGGTCATAAATCCTTTGAGAATTTCATTCTGAGTAGACTGTAACTATGCCTTACACATAGATGCTCGAACTATATGCGCAGATGTCAGCATTTGAGAGAGGACGTGCAGTTGCGCTCAAAGAAGACGGCTTTTCTAATCGGCTAATCGCTCGACATTTAACCAGGATCGATGCCACTATTAAACGATGTTGGTAGGAATCGGGGAAACCATGTCCGAACACAACGTCAAGAAGAAAGTGGTCGGCTTAGAGAAACGACAGAATGTGAGAACTAAGTAATTATCAGAGCGGCAATCACAGCCCCAGATGCATCATTATCATCGATTGTAAGCATAACTAGTGCTTCATAGGCAGCTCACAGAAAGGGGGATGAAATGATGATGCACCTGTGTGCAACTGACCTCTGTACAACGACAAGCCCGTTTGCAGTGGTGTCTGGCTTATTCGAACTGGAATGTCAATGGAGTAGAATAGTCTTCAGTGATGAGTCCCGCTTTTAACGGAGCCCCGATGACCAGCAAAGACGTGTCTGGAGACTCCCCGGACAGCAGTCGGATACCAATCTGGCTGTCTTCTGGCATACAGGCCGACAACAAGGAGTGATGGTCTGGGATGCCATTTCATTTCATAGTAGGACACCTTTGCTTGTCATCTGTGGCACTCTTACAGTACAGCAGTACTTCGATAAAATTCTATGCCCTTTTGTGTTGCCTGTCATGTTACGCTTCATCATGGGCTTACATTTCAGCAGGATAATTCTCTGACCCACACAGCACGTGTTTCTACTGCTTGTCGTCGTGCTTGCCGAACGCTACCTTAGCCAAAAAGGTCGCCGGATCTCTCCCTTATTGAGTACACTTGAAGCATTATGGGCAGGGCCCTCCAACCAGCTCGGGATTTTGACGATCTAACACGCCAGTTGGATAGAATGTGGCACGATATACCTCAGGAGGAGAACCGCCACCTGTATCAATCAAAACCAAGCAGAATAACTGCTTGCATAAGGACCTGAGGTGGACAAACGCGTTATTGAGTTTTTCCCTTTGTGAAGCTCTATCACTTGAATAATCCTCCAGTTTTTCTCAAATTGTAATCATTTGTTTTTCTGTACATGTATATCACATTTACCGACTTTTGTCCCATTCGGATATCTCCTTCTTGGTGCTTCGTTTTTTATTGTCTAAGAGAGTATATGTGTGTGTATATATATATATAAATATGTCCATTTATCTATATATATATGCATTCATATATATATATGTATATATATGTATATATGTAGATTTGTGTGTGTATGTATATATACGCAATAGGTGGAGGCCAAGTTATTTTCTATGCTCTGTATAGAGAAGGGAGTTGCAATCGACTACGTCTTTTTAAACACAGGTAACTAAAAAATTACAGACATGAGTATACAAATATGCATTTTTTATTACTTATAATTTGCATTACATATATTTACTCATGGGGAAGACAATTAAACCTCTACATTTTGTATCCAAATTTGGCTTTGTAACATTCTTAGCGACATTATTTTCACCTCCGGTGCATTTACTTCCGCTTTGCGTATTTCACGCCACGCTTACTTCTGTTTTACATTTTGAGTTACACTATTTTCCTAATTCAATTAGGCCTGAAAATGGCATAGTCATTAATGCACATCACACACACCAACCATCTACATATACATGCATATATGCACAAATATAAATGGCAGAAAAATTCAAACTTTAAATTAGTACAATTACAGTAATTTCAGTTCTTTCTAATTTTTATATGATTCATATTTATATGCATGTCTTAAAGATTATTAGGCAAAATTCAGGTGCCTTTGAAATCATTAATGAGCAGTTTTAGTTTGCAACGCAGCAAATTGCTATCTTCAAATTTATTAGTATAGTAATTTAAACTACAGTATAGAAAGTTCCAGGAAGTTTGTAAATCCCTAAGAAGTTTAAAGATCCTTTTTAAATAAGATTTTAATAGTCTAACATGTAATTCGTGTTAGATTATCTTACTATTGATGAGTTTTCATTTTATTCCCGTGGAGTTTTTAAGTATGTTACCCTTCTGTGAATTAGCTCTCTAATTTGGAGCTTCCATTACGGCAAATACATTGTAAAAAATATGCTACTTCAGATTAAATACTAAACGAGAATTAATTGTCTGTTTAATTTTACATCTTCCTAATCCTCAATCTTAAAAGTCTTATATAAACTTTAGGTTTTATTGTGGGAGGCAAGAAAAAAAAAAAAAAAGACTAGCTCAATAAATTTTTTTTATGGTAATAAGTAATTTACACTTGACCACTTAAAGATTTTTTTAGAGATAATACATATTTTTCCAAAATTGAAAGAGAGAAATAATGTTTAATCATGTGATTTGGAGTTATTTTTTAATCTTTTGTTTAATTGAGTTGTTTACATAATACATAATACATATAGGGTCGGATAATTGTAGAAGACGTAAGAAGACTAGCCCAACAAAAATTTTTTATGGTAACAAGTAATTTACATTTGACCATTTAAAATTTTTTTCAGAGATAATACATATTTTTCCAAACATGAAAGGAGCAAATAATGTTTAATCATGTGAGTTGGAGTTATTTTTTTAATCTTTTGTTTAATTGTGTTGTTTACTTGATACATACAGGGTCGGAGAATTGTAGAAGACGTAAAAAGACTAGCTGAATAAAATTTTTTTATGGTAATAAGTAATTTACTCTTGACCATTTAAAGATTTTTTTTTTAGAGATAATACATATTTTTCCAAAATTGAAAGAGAGAAACAATGTTTATTCATGTGATTTGGAGTTTTTTTAATCTTTTGTTTAATTGAGTTGTTTACCTAATACATATAGCGTCAGATAATTGTAGAAGACGTCAAAAGACTAGCCAAATAAAATTTTTTATGGTAACAAGTAATTTACATTTGACCACTTAAAGTTTCTTTTAGAGATAATACATATTTATACAAAAATGAAAGAGAGAAATAATGTTTATTCATGTCATTTAGAGTTAACTTTTTAATCTTTTGTTTAATTGTGTTGTTTACCTGATACATATAGGGTCGGATATTTGTAGAAGACGTAAAAAGACTAGCTCAATTAAAACTTTGTATAGTAATAAGTAATTTACATTTGACCATTTAAAGTTTCTTTTAGAGATAATACATATCTTTCCAATATTGAAAGAGAGAAATAATGTTTAATCATGGAATTTGGAGTTATTTTTTTTATCTTTTGTTTAATTGTGTTGTTTATCTGATACATACAGGGTCGGATAATTCTAGAAGACGTAAAAAGACTAGCTGAATAATATTTTTTTATGGTTATAAGTAATTTACACTTGACCATTTAAAGATTTTTTTTAGAGATAATACATATTTTTCCAAAATTAAAAGAGAGAAATAATGTTTAATCATATGATTTGGAGTTATTTTTTTAATCTTTTGTTTAATTGAGTTGTTTACATAATACATATAGGGTCGGATAATTGTAGAAGACGTAAAAAGACTAGCCCAATAAAAGTTTTTATGGTAACAAGTAATTTACATTTGACTATTTAAAGTTTCTTTTAGAGATAATACATATTTTTCCAAACATGAAAGGAACAAATAATGTTTAATCATGTGAGTCGGAGTTATTTTTTTAAATCTTTTGTTTAATTGTGTTGTTTACTTAATACATACAGGGTCGGAGAATTGTAAAAGACGTTAAAAGACTAGCTCAATAATTTTTTTTTTGGTAATAAGTAATTTACACTTGACCATTTAAAGATTTTTTTTAGAGATAATACATATTTTTCCAAAATTAAAAGAGAGAAATAATGTTTAATCATGTGATTTGGAGTTATTTTTTAATATTTTGTTTAATTGAGTTGTTTACCTAATACATATACGGTCGGATATTTGTAGAAGACGTAAAAAGACTAGTCCAATAAAAATTTTTTATGGTAACAAGTAATTTACATTTGACCATTTAAAGATTTTTTTAGAGATAATACATATTTTTCCAAACATGAAAGGAATAAATAATGTTTAATCATGTGATTTAGAGTTATCTTTTTAATCTTTTGTTTAATTGTGTTGTTTACCTAATACATATAGGGTCGGATAATTGTAGAAGACGTAAAAAGACTAGCCCAATAAAATTTTTTTATGGTAATAAGTAATTTACACTTGACCATTTAAAGAATTTTTTAGAGATAATACATATTTTTACAAAAATGAAAGGAACAAATAATGTTTAATCAATAATTATCAAATAATGTTTAATGTTTAATAGAATAATGTTTAATGTGAGTTGGAGTTATTTTTTTAATCTTTTCTTTAATTGTGTTGTTTACTTGATACATACAGGGTCGGAGAATTTTAGAAGACGTAAAAAGACTAGCTCAATAAAATTTTTTTCTAGTAATAAGTAATTTACACTTAACCATTTAAAGATTTTTTTAGGGATAATACATATTTTTCCAAAAATGAAAGGGACAAATAATGTTTATTCATGTGATTTAGAATTAATTTGTTTTTAATCTTTCGTATAATTGTGTTGTTTACCTGATACATATAGGGTCGGATAATTGTCGAAGACTTAAAAAGACTAGCTGAATAAAAATTTTTATGCTAAAAAGTAGTTTACATTTGACCAAATCAGAAATTTATCTCTTAATATTTACGGCTTTGTAAGGTTTAAGTAAATCTCACTGTAAAATTATCATATAAAATTGAAAACTTTAAGAACTCAGATTTAAGGTGTTTTGGCCTCCTTAAAACTGGAAAGAAAAAAAACAGCTTATGAAAGTATACCTTTCCCCGAATATAAACATTAGATTTCATTTATTTAGCTTTCTTAAATAAAAAAATCACAATGTAAAATAGCAATATGTTAATAGCGCTTGATGCTTCTTTAAAAAATAATTTTAGGTGAGTATTTTCAGAATTGAAGATAAATGTACGCTTATGATTTAATTGATTCCACTAATTCACCATTTTTATGAGGATCATTGTTGTCTGCAATTATTTCCTTTCCTTTAACTCGTTGTAAACTCTGTTTTACATTTTCAAACACTTCATTTAACAAAGCACAGATGCTAATCTAAATATAGAACTGAAAATGTCTTGAATTTTAGTTACGTTGTCATCCAACAGATGGCTGTCGGCATCACATGTATTGAACATTATCACCGTAGAGAGATTTCTATATGTTGTTTTCTTTCAGTAACAAAAATTTTATTTCTATTTCCCTGCTCACTATCATTTTCCTTTTAAAATCAATTTATCTATACACTTTTGGAGAACATATGAGTACGGAGGATATGATGAGAACTATAAAGACAGAAACTGACGTATTATAAAATGCTGGTACTATTTTAAAGTAGTACAATAGATAAAACAGGAGTTTTGCCTATTTTGCGGTTGAGAATGCAGTGTCATATAGGTAAATGAAAAAGTTTTATTATAGGTTTATATTTGAAGCTGTAGGCAAACATTTATATTCAGAAGGTTATTAAAAAATCGAAAGTAGCTTCCCCTCGACTTTCTCGTATACATATTAGGTATAAGCTATTTTCATTAGTCACAATTTTGTTCTTACTTTTTGCAAAACATATGAACTCCTAATAACGACACCAACGCAACAAATGAAATTAGACGTACCATATAATTAAACGGTTTTCGGTTCGTTTTTCATTAATATTTTTTGAACCAATTGGAAATTCGGTATGTTAATGGCTTATTACGTACCAATGACTTATACCAAGCCTGGTAAGATAACACAAGAAATAAGACACCAGATACAAATGAGAAAAGACTTACCCTTTTGCAGACTCTTTATTTTAGAATTCTATTTTTGATTAAGAACAATCTAGTGACACAAATAAAACAAATTAAGAATCAATATGAAGTATCCAAATACTGCTGGAATTGTTGGAGCAACTCCCTGCCTCTGATCACGCTATCCTTTTGCAGATAAAAAAAAAATGGTGGAGCACTCCCTGCCTCTGATGAAGCTATCCGTTCGCCCCGTCTTGGCCTACTTTTTCTCTGAAGGGCCTTCAAATGTACCGAGCAAAATCCAATCACTACTGTTGCCAGGACAAAAGACGACTGACCCGCGTTAGCAAACCCTCTTGTCCAGTGTAGTCGAAGGGGGATGGGTCACTGACATCGCTTTCGTTCTTCGGTCAATCTCCCGCGTTGGTGTTGTCCAGTAGTGTCTCATTGTTACATGGCTGAAATGTCTTTCTCGGATCACTACCAATCTCTTGGTACCTTCGACGCCTTTCTGCGTCCAGCATTGTGATGAAAACTGTAACAAAACAGAACAGAACAAAACCAAACAGCTTATAAAAGTATATGTTTCCCCGAATAAAAAATTAGAATTTACTTAATTGGCTTGCAGCAGGCAGGTTGCTCAACTCGACTGACTGTGAGACGTGAAGTGAATTGATCCCAGGGATCAGTATGTTGTTTAATTATAAACTTTTCTAGGTATGTTTGTTAGAAATAAATATTTTTGTTACCTAACCCA
This sequence comes from Pardosa pseudoannulata, assembly GCA_032207245.1. Taxonomy (NCBI): domain Eukaryota; kingdom Metazoa; phylum Arthropoda; class Arachnida; order Araneae; family Lycosidae; genus Pardosa; species Pardosa pseudoannulata. Next base: position 21,994,430 of record CM063510.1, read on the forward strand.
AGTATGTTGTTTGTCACCCTCTAAAAGCTCTTAAATCATCAAACAGAATAAAAGAAAATCACACAAATGGAAAGTAATATGTTAACAGTGCTGCGATTCTTCTCTACAAAGAATTTTAGGTGAGCATTTCAAGTATTGAAGATTAATGTACGCTTATGATTTCGTACCACTAATTCAAAATTTTTATACTTTGGTTTGGAATGCTACGGTCCACTTTTTGCAACACGAGGGCTTTTGAGACCAGGACCTACCACTTACAGCGAATTCCGAACGGCTACGAACATCCATGCCACAGACGGATTCCAACCCATGAACTGTGGTACCGAAAACCAGCACCCTAACCAATTGGCCGCCGTTCGGCTCACAGTTTTATGAGACTCGTTGTCTGCATTTATTCCCCTTCCTTATAGAACATAGATGCTCATACATGCATAGATACAATCAGATTTTAATACATAGTAACAGAAAGTAGTTGATAAAGAGACTTTCGGTTGCCGGAGGTAACCCAAAAGTTGATAAAAACTACAATTTTGTTGTAATGTGTAAATCCAAAATTTGGTCTAAGTCAAAACGTATTCGAGTTATCATGTTCACATTTTAAACACACATAGACATAATTCCAAAAATATTTTCGGACACTGAAAAGTTTAAAATGTGAAGATCAATCGAAATCTCGAGGTGAAATTTTTGTACGAGTTTAATATTTTACTTATACTCCACATACTATAAAGTAAAAAATTATAAATGTATAAAAACAAAAGGAAATGAAATATATAAAAATTTGTAATTCATAAGTTACTGTGCTCAGCTGTTGATCGTGAGTTTGATATCCGATCGTCAGTTTGAGACCGGATTTCAAACTCACTGAGACACCATTGTGTTTAGACGGCACTTGAAATGGTGCTTTTAATCTCTAGTACCCAATGTATTTTAAAATAGTAAAAGGAAAGTCGCCAAAAAGAGAATTAATTTACGATATATATCTTATATGAATGAAGTTTATATTTAACACCTGCAAATTCTACTAAAGAGTGACAATAAAACAGCCATTAAATACAGAGGTTTTTTTTAGATCTGCATGAGTTATAACAGAAAGATGTAAATGGTGAATTATCAATGAAACCTGTATTTCTATATCTTTTCCCTGTAACAATAAAGACAGAATCCTATAGAAAAAATATTTATAAATATAGTTTTTAAATGTTTATTATCATAAAATACATACATTTAATATCCAAAATCGTTTTAACTGATTTATTTATTCCATAAGTCTTAAAATATAAACTTATTTTACACAGCTTAAAAATTGAAAGCTTAATTCTACTTACATTAAAATCATCCTGTATTGGTGAGATTAAATGTTCACAATATTTTAAACATTAAACTGTAGATTAAATGATTTTGAACTGCTATTAATTTAGAACTAGCATATAGCCCATCATATGATGGGATTAGTAAAATTTTTAATTTTTCAAAATTGTAAAGTAACTTATGAGACTGATACAAAAATGGGTTTATTTTTTGGCTGAGAATTATCTGGTACACGCTCAATAATTTGTTTATGTTCATACACCTCTACTAAGTGCTCGTCATATGACAGGATCAGTAGAATTTTCAATCTTCCAGAATTGTAAAGTACCCTATGAGGCAGGTAAAAAAAGGGTTTGTTTTTTGGCTGAGAATTATCTGGTACACGCTCAATAATTTGTTTATGTTCATACACCTCTACTAAGTGCTCGTCATATGACAGGATCAGTAGAATTTTCAATCTTCCAGAATTGTAAAGTACCCTATGAGGCAGGTAAAAAAAGGGTTTGTTTTTTGGCTGAGAATTATCTGGTACACGCTCAATAATTTGTTTATGTTCATACACCTCTACTAAGTGCTCGTCATATGACAGGATCAGTAGAATTTTCAATCTTCCAGAATTGTAAAGTACCCTATGAGGCAGGTAAAAAAAGGGTTTGTTTTTTGGCTGAGAATTATCTGGTACACGCTCAATAATTTGTTTATGTTCATACACCTCTACTAAGTGCTCGTCATATGACAGGATCAGTAGAATTTTCAATCTTCCAGAATTGTAAAGTACCCTATGAGGCAGGTAAAAAAAGGGTTTGTTTTTTGGCTGAGAATTATCTGGTACACGCTCAATAATTTATGTTCATACACCTCTAAAGTCTCCCGATGCTGTGAATGCAGTTTAGAATCACTTTGAATTCATTTAGAAAGATAATTCAAAGTTTTCTTAGCTACGTCGAAATTATCGTTAAGTTCTTCCCAAATTTCTTTTGCCACAATCATTAATGGAAGTAAAGGAATGAAACTATCATTTCCACTACACCCTGGATTTAGATAGAATTTGTTGTTAATACCGGTGATAAAATTTTCATTGCAACAAAAAATAATCGAGGATTCAATTTAAAATCATCACATATGTACCTAATCTATTATTTAAGCCAAATATAAAAGAAAATTATTTACGTAATATCTAAATTCAGTGATAAAACTGATGAAAATAATGCAGATCATATTTAAGTACTTTAAAATAAGAACTGATTAAATGAGATGGTTAAAGGAATGACGTTATAATGCTAGTTGCATAATGAAAGTGGAGTGTTCTGAGGTGTAATACACTAAAAGTATGAAAATAAATTCATTTTTACAGCCGGAACATTTTTTTTGTTTCATATTTAAGTACCATGACAGTACAAACTATTTGTAACTACCATATAGCCCGTCATATGACGGGATCAGTAAAATTTTTAATTTTTCAGAATTTTAAAGTATTCTATAAGGCAGGTAAAAAAATGATTTTTTTTGCTGAGAATTATCTGGTACAAGTTTAATAATTTGTTTATCTTCATACACCTCTAAAGTTTCCCGATACTGTGAATGCAGTTTAGAATCAAGATGTATTCATTTAGTCAAATCGTGTGGTATGTATAAAAAACACACAAACAAGCAAAATTCTTAATTTTCAAAGATATATAACTTAAACGCTAGATATTTATTAGTCCGTTAAATAGACTCTTAGACTTTTATGAAAGGAATTGTTGTTAATACCGTTGATAAAATTTTCATTGCAAAATAAAAAATAATCGATGATTAAATTTAAAATTATCACATATGAACCTATTCTATTATATAAGCCAAATATAGAAGAAAATTATTTACATAACATCTAAGTTCAGTGATAAAACGGATGAAAATAATGCAGACGATATTTAAACAATTTAAAATAAGAAATGATTAAATGAGATGTTTAAAGGAATGACGTCATGCTGCTAAAAAATGTTATTTTTGCCTTTTTATTACTTGACAAATTGATAAATGTAATCGTCTGCTCTTAACCGGGGAAAATAAGGCTTGAAATAATGGCATTTATTCCTAGAATATGGGGTTCGTAATCTGCTTTAAGTAGTAGGTCCCGGTCTCATTAGCCCTCGTGTTGCAAAAAGTAGACCGTAGCACTCAAAACCAATATCTCAATCTCTCTCCCTAGAATATGGGGGAAGGGGTGGATTTCGAACGTTGCTAACTCTAATTCATCAAGAATCCAATATGTATGGCTCGATCCATTGCAGGTCCAATTGCTTCATAAATTCGAGGACAGACGGACAGATAACTTAGGCTATAATTATATACAGGATAGGTACTTAAATTTTGAAATTATTAAATTCATTTCTATATTTTTTAAAAATGGAATAAACAAAAATCTATATTATGATATAAAATATTTCCTGATTGTAACAGATTATCTTTTAATAACGCTAAATAATAACACTAGTGCCCCAAAATTTGTTATTTCAGTTACCCAGATAGAAATTCGAATATCAAACTGCGAATAATGATGAGTGTGATTATTTTTAGTTACTTTAATATTTTTACTATTCAGGTTCACATGCCTTATCTTTCATAGAAATGAATGGGCTTTCACATCATCAGTTCACCATTATTATGTTCCTGTAGTAAAAATGGTCTTGTGAATGGTGCAAGCATTCACGAACAATTTCCTGCAAAATATTTTCTTTAAATCATCCCACGTGCGGGAAAGTGATGGCTTCATTATTTTCAATCATTTTGCTTAGAGATTATGAGGGTAAATTGCATCCTTAATGATGCAGATAAAAGAACCAAATATAATAGGAAGGAGGCGTTACGATTTTTAACAATTCCCACAGAAACCGCGAGAGTAAATTTATCTTTGCATGTAAATGCTTCCGTTTTGTAGCTAATAATGCACAAAGGAACCTTAATAAACAGAATATCGTTCTGTCGAAATACTTTTCATTCAGTAACTAACTCAAAGATACAATTCATTAGGGTGATGGTGCTTATTTTGTTGTTTTGTTAAATGCTTATTTATTCAGGAAAAAACAGTTTTTGTAATTCCATTACAATGCTGCGAGTATATTTAAACTATCCTGTATAGTGTTACAAGTCTGATTATAAGAGTACAAAAAGAATTCTGCAACCTATAAAATTTCCTACTCATTGGGATAATGTTGGAAACTTAAAAAAAAATGTCTTACTTACTAAAGATAAATCAAGATAAATTATTTTGTACTTAATAAACAGAATATCACTCTGTCGAAATACTTTTCATTCTGTAACTAACTCAAAGATGCAATTCATTATGGTAATGGTGCTTATTTTGTTGTTTTGTTAAATGCTTATTTATACAGGAAAAAACAGTTTCTGTAATTCCATTACAATGCTGCGAGTACATTTAAACTATCCTGTATAGTGTTATAGGTCTAATTATAAGAATATAAAAAGAATTTTTCAACCTAATTTCCTTACTCATTGAGATAATGTTGGAAACTTAAAAAAATGTCTTAATTACTAAAGATAAATCAAGATAAATTATGTTGTACTTAATAAACAGAATATCGCTCTGTCGAAATACTTTCCATTCAGTAACAAACTCAAAGATGCAATTCATTAGGGTGATGGTGCTTATTTTGTTGTTTTTTTTAATGCTTATTTATTCAGGAAAAAACAGATTCTGTAATTCCATTACAATGCTGCGAGTACATTTAAACTATCCTGTATAGTGTTATAGATCTGATTATAAGAGTACAAAAAGAATTCTGCAAATTATAAAATTTCCCTACTCATTCGGATAATGTTGGAAACTTAAAAAATGTCTTAATTGCTGAGGATAAATCAAGATAAATTATGTTGTACTTAATAAACAGAATATCGTTCTGTCGAAATACTTTTCATTCAGTAACTAACTCAAAGATGCAATTCATTAGGGTGATGGTGCTTATTTTGTTGTTTCGTTAAATGCTCATTTATACAGGAAAAAACAGTTTCTGTTATTCTATTGTAATTCTGTGAGTACATTTAAACTATCCTGTATAGTATTGTAGGTTTGATTATAAGAGTAAAAAAGAATTTTGCAATTTATAAAATTTTCTTACTCATTCAGATACTGATAGAAATTTGAAAAAATGTCCTAATTACTAAGGATAAATCAAGATAAATTATGTTGTACTTAAAAATAATATCACTATTACCTACAGTATTACAAGACTGTTTAATTAATGTAGGAGTTATTTAAATTCCTTAGTGATTAGTGAATTTATTAGGATGATTTACTGCATTTTACTGATTACTGGTATTTTTCTGTTTTAAATAAATTAAATGTCACAATCTAGGCAATTCAGTACAAGCCTTTTATGAAAATAAAATGCTGGGTTTCTCTAGCGATTATAAAAATGTATTATGGAACTATTATAAAGTGCATCTTACTATTGGTTATGGAAGCGTATTTATTGCTTGGTAGTATGTAGATACGACTAAAAAACAATTTGATGGACTGAGAACAGGATGATTCGTTTCTGGACAATGAAACAAGTATCAGATAAACAATTGCATTATATACTTGTATGAAATCTTATTAACTTATTCACAGATTTTGGCCATTTACAGACTTCAAGATGACCAGAGAGCCATTTCCATATATTACAAAACAGCTTAATTCAAGATGCCTCAAGGGTACTTCCCAAAGTCTGAATATAGTGTTGAACTTTATACTGAACATAAAAACGTGTAAAGATTCTGACTTGTTTGTACTCCTTTGTTTTTCATATCGTAGATAAAATATGCAACTAAAAAGAATATAGTGCAACTAAAAAATTCAAGCTAAATTCAACTAAAAGGAATACAATCAACAACTAAAAAAACTCATTTGGGGCTTAATCCATACTCTACAAATAAAATTTGTTGCTGACATAGAATCAAAACATAGACTGCAATTGCATTACTTCAGGGTTTAAGTTAGAGTTTCATCACAGTTTTTATTTTATGCTTCGAATAATTTAATTCACTTTGATCAACGTTTATCTGTGTAAATATCCAAATATTATTTCTCGTAAAATAGTGTTAATTAATCCTTTATCCTCTGCTTAAATTAGATGGTCCTTCTTATCAACATATATTTTTCGAATCGCTTGATTCAAGTACCAAATTATACACATTATGGTCACTAGACAAAGTAGCAGATTCTGTAAATTATCAGTGAAATCCTGAGTTTATATCAGGAAGAGTCTAGCCACAAAATAACTCCGAAAGTATTTGATGATAGAACAAAAGCATGAAATATTCAAAACTAGCTGTAATACCACGCTTTGCTACTTTGATTCTGTGTTTATTAACACTAGATTTATGGACCGAGCCAATTTGACTCATTAAAAATTTGATCAATATATATATATATATATATATATATATATAACTTTTGTTTATTATATATATAACTTTTAAAAACATACGTTGGTTTTTAGTTAAGTAATAAAATATATGTAAACTTTCATACCTTTCCCCACAGACCCCTTCATTTCGCATTATCAAATGTGGTATACCTATTTTCCCGGTTGTGAGCCAATTTGACTCATACAAGGGTTTAACAGTTAATTGCATAACATGAAATTTATTTGTCCTATCAGGCCTGGGCAACAGTCCAGATTTTAATTTTCCAATTGGCTGAAGAGCTAAGAAGTAAATATAAAGAAGTCGAGAACACTTCCATTCCAATGACAAAAAATTCATGCTACTGACGCACGAAAGAATTGCCAACTTCAACAATCATGCGAAAGAAACAGATATAGAAACCATTGTGCTAAATGTAATAGAAATGTTTGCGAAAAATGTGTTTCAAAAACAGATTTTATATGTAAAAAATGTTTTCCATGAATTTTTTGATAATAAACATTTCATTTAAATTAATTTGGAACTATTTTCTTTGCAAAAAAACTTCAATTTTCTTGTATGAGTCAAATTGGTTCTCTTCAGTAAAAATATGTATATCATCAACATCCATAAATCTAGTGTTAAGATATTTTTAAGGATCTCCTTTTACTTATACGGAAAATATCATTGATCTTCTATAACTGTATATACACATAACATACAGTAACATTTATATGTAACTAAGTATAAAATCCACAAATAACTAAAAGACCATTCCAAAAGTTTATCTTCTTTCAAATGTATAATACAAAGCTTGTAATTATCCTTTAAATAGTTTTAAAACATTTTTCTCTGGTAAATATTGTTTTAAAATGTCACTTTAGACTTTTAGCCTTACAATTAAAAAATATATTCTGACTAAAGCTTATATTATGCATGAAAAATGAACTAAATAATATTACAGAACATGAGATTAAATCTGAAATAAAATTAAAATTGAATCTAACTAGGATGGTAAACATATATTTATCTATAGAATGAACCATTTTAAAACTAATTAAACAGTGAAACATTTTTATTAATTCATCAAGAACCTCGGTATTACTATCCGCGATATTACTTTTTCGGTATTTCCAATTAAATGTTAAGATTTGAGTTATTGTAACTAATATAAAATTGAATCAAAAAAAATAATCTATTAGGAAGAAAAAAACATTTTTGAAAAAAAAAAAGCTTTTTTTAAAATAAAAAAAAAATGACTTTTTTTGTTTACAATTAAAAAAAAAAATAAATAAAAAAAAAAAATTAAAAAAAAAAAAAAAAAAGAAAAAAAAAAAAAAAAAAGATAAAAAGGATGGTAAAAAAAAAAAATAAAAAAAAAAAAAAATAAAAAAAAAATAAAAAAACATTACAAAAAATAAAATCATACAAAAAAAAAACATTTGGTTTGCATATCTTTGCATCAGTATCAGCATGCAGTCTTCTGGGCATTTATTGTAACTAATATAATTCACAAAATAATAATCTTTTAGGAAGAAGAATGCACTCAAGCATTTTGACAAAGATAAAAAGCTATTATTATAATAAATAAATGAATGTTACTAACATTTGGTTTGTATATCTTTGCATCAGTATCAGCATACAGTCTTCTGGGCATTTATTCTGTAACTTTGTTATAAGATTTTAAACTGTTTTGTGGTTCTTTTTGAGTAATAATTCATTTAAGATCAACTTTGTTGAATGTTTTCTCACTTGTGAATCTACAATATACCACACATGCTGAATTAGAGTTATTTACATTGATTATGAAGGTTTTAAAATATATTCTTTATCTTGTAAATAATATTTATAGTTCCCTTATGTTAACAGCATATTTCGGATAGTTGGGGAATAAATATGAAGCACTAATTTCCAATTTTAACTTAGTATATAAGTTATTTTCTTATATAGCCTTCATAATGTCTTTAATAAACACCACCTTGCTTATTCCTCTAAAAAACCCACATCCCCAAATCTTAACATGTCCATTTCTACTTTTGAAAGTTGACCTTAAGGTGTTTACTGTATCAAGAATAGTATTAGACTTTCGCCAAACATCTTTCTTTCCATGTGAAAAATGCAAATTTTTCGATGAAATCAAGTTTAATACTTTACTTTTCTTTCATCGGAAAATTGCATTTTTCCAAAACTTGTTGATGTAATCTTTGGAGAACTCCAGTCTTCGAACTTATTTGTTTCGGTGACACATGGTATTTTTCACGAGCTCGGCTTCGAATTTTTGCATTGTAAAAGATATTTTTCATGCGTAACCATACTTCCAAATGTTGCAGGAACATCAACAGCCATTTATTGTGAATTTTAGAAAAGGATATTTGAAGATTATTTAGTCACGTCTCTTTTCAATTTTGCTTTCTTGGATCGCTCTTGATTTGTTGTTGAATTAGTATCGGCTTTCGTCTTTAATACCAAACACCAGAAAAGTTTATCTGTCAAAGATAAGAAGCATTTCGCTGTAGCCAAGTAATTTTTGAAGCAATATATTTTGTCGAAAAGCAATAGAAAACGCATCCTTTTCTGAAGCCATGGAGACCAAAACTGTCAGAATAGCCACTACAAAGAACATCTTATAAATCTTTTAGAATGAATGGGACTTATATTTGCTAAAAGAATTGTATAATATTCCATTTAAGAAGCTCCAAGAAAAGAAATAATCGTGTGTGAATTCTTTATTCGCACAATAAAATGTAATTTTAATCATTTAAACTGAATTTTATTATTCTTTTAGAATAAAGTAATGCATGTTTATATGGCATTATATTAAATAAACTAAGAAATACTTAGAACAATCTCGTCACAAATGTTTGTGGTGTTTGCTTATGAAAAATAATCTTATGTTTCCAAATAAATTTCTGTTTACTGTTTGTCTGTCAATTAATACTGATCTTTTATATTTTTGAAGAAGTTGAATATTTTAATAATTTGTTTTAAGCATTTTTGAAATCAACTCAAACTAATCTTTATTAAAAGGTCATTTGAGTAATTTTCCTGTACTGATAGTTTTACATTTCTGAAAACTTAGGGATTTACTTTTTAGTGGAGTAATTTTTACCTCGGGCATTAAATGCTTTTTGCATCATTTAATTTTTCTATTTATTAATACATTGAAAATCCTGTGTATATAAACAATGTGGCTTTAATAAAGTACAGGATTCTTTAGACTGTCACCTGACTTCCACAATGTCCGGCCGACGTCCTTATAACATCCTGGGTGTTGAATAGATGCTAGAGAAATTTTGGCTTTAGTAAGGAAATAGTTTCGGGGTAATTTGTGTACTAGAGTAACAAAGAGGACAAACCTACGATCCAAAAGATTATTGTTAATTACTATTCTTAGAAAAATTGTTATTTAAAATTTAGGAATTTTATTAAAACTAAAGTTAATTTTGAAAAAATAGAATGGTCTATTTCAGAATCATGCTTTTGAAACTTTAAAAAAACAAAACAGGAAATAAAATACTAAAAAAATGTAATAATAACTAAAAATAAATAAATATATATTAAAGAATAAATAGGAACTATATAAAGAAGTAATAAAATAAAAAAAATTATGACACACCTTGTGACTTCTTTGTTAACTTATTATATAGCATATCTCTTTTTCCTTATTTTGTATGATGCGTCACTAGAATTATTATTTGCTCATTTTCTTCTAGATACAAGGTAGGTTTCATTTCTTAAGGTAACCGTGTTGTCTCAGTAGAGCTCAAGTACTGCCATCTGGTGGGGACCTGCAGCATTGATTTCATTATATTGAGACGCTTCTATAAATATTTTGTTCTCAGTTGAAATTTTCCATGATTATGATACTTTCTTTACTCAGTAACAGAAAGTAATGAGCAGTAAAAACTAAATATTATTCTTTAAAAATAAGATTTTTTTTTTTTTAAATAGACTTTAAAACCAATGTTTTAGCTGTTTAAAAAGTAGTGTTACAACTTGATATGAATACATGGGTTTATTTGAGTCGCATTGTTGTTGATCACATTAATGGCCGTAATATTGATATATTCCGATATATAGAAAGTAGATTGCAATGATAAATAGAGATACTCAACTAAATGTTATAACAGTCCTAAATACAAAATTTCAACATTTTATTACTAATCGTCTTTAAGTTAAGCAAGATACGTACGTACAGTCGTCAAGATAAAACTATTCAAAACGAGTCTAGGAGTGGTGAAAGCAGTTATTTAAAGTTTTAAAATTAAAGTTTCTTTGGTCGCGCGTACAGTTGTAACATTGTAACACATCGAAATTGATTCAATGATTTTCAAAATGAGAATTTTTTTTTAAAATTTGAGCAGCGAAATTTTGGCATTAATGGAATGCTTCATTTACTTTGTACAGCGAACTAACAATAAAGGAAAAGATATGTGTTCTCTTTATTATATCTAATTTATTTCGTGTTTGTAATTTGAGACAGACTAGCTGCTTCTCACCCAGCCTTCGGTCTGGGTAGGAAAATTTTTCGAATAAAAGTTTAGAAACTATTTTTACAGAAATGTTGAATAATTCTCTCATGATGCAGATTGTTGACAGTATATAATAAGTTTTGAACGGCAGAAAATCCAAATTATGAAAATGTACGTGCACAGTATTGCCCTCAGAGTATGCTGCCAAATTCCACATTTCCTGAGACATTTTAAATTTTGACACAGTATGGATACTTTTGCTTGTAATGTCTTTATAGTAAAGATTTATTTCAAATAGATTTTTATTCCTCGAAATTCATATTTTATAAACTTTTTCATCATGTGATTATGAATTTATTACATTTTATTTATTTATTACCCGATTTTACCGTTCCTTGCTTTAGTTTATAAAATAGAGAATTTCTTTTACGATATACTAGAACACCAAGAAATGGTTAAAATTAATTAGTTGGATTTTTTAAGGTCATTTTCTCATTTTATCATATTGAATTTAACCTACATAAAACTTCCGATATATTTGTTAGTTACTTCACGTCATAGTGCGTCATTAACGTGTGCATTCTAACATATATTTTTCTAATTTGCTTTCAGATCGAAACAGAAAATATATTAAAATATGACGTATGGTGTAGATAAAATAATAAATCGTTGAAAGACCCAAAACTCATTGAATTATTCAACAAAAAGTAAAGTAAGAACTGTTACTGTCTCATGTTTAAGCCCAAGTGCATTCAAATAGCGTAGTTGAGAATCCAAGAAATGCGTTTCGTTTCGGTGACGCTATTTTCGACCCAGTTGTGAAGCAGTTTAATTCTAACCCTTTTGAATAACTTCGTAGAATACGTGTCAATTATTCGCAGTCATTGCCCAGATAATATCATTCTCCGTAGGACAAATGAATGCCCAAACGAAATTCTTGAACTTAAAATCTAAATCATCACAGACTCATTTCATCAAGAGGACGGGTCAAGCGCTCTAAACTTTTAAGATTAATTATTGTAAGAGTTTTCCTACAATTTAATGAAGAAAAGGGGCTGAGTTTTCCACTCCAAGCTATTCTGACTTTGAAAGTTTAACACCTTGGAGGCAGAATATTCAAATTCTATTGTCATCCACTGTGTTTAGTAATACCCGGATTCTGAAGCATTAACGAGTGATTCGGATCAGGTTTTCAATAACATGAATAGATATCCACTGGAATGAATTTCTCTCTCCGATAAGGTAAGTTAATTAGATTAGCAGTATTTTTACAAGTTTGGCAGATGTTAGTTGCCTAGCAACAAGAATGTTGTAGACCTGGAAACAAATATTCAGAAATGTGCTTGAGAGGTTTGGAGTGGCGAGTGGTCTTTCACAAGTGGTGACTAGGAAACCAAATTTTGGGTCAGAAATGATATTCGAATCGACGAGAAGAGGGATTATAAGAGGTTACGTGTGACTGATTAAATAAATTTTTAAAAGATAGAACACGACATATTTCCTGCTATGGAGTAGAAAACCACTGATATATTTCAGCAAACATTCGGTGTGATTAACTGACGAGAAACTTTCGATCGTGAGTAGGAATTTGGAAATTACAGAGCTTCTAAAACTACCCATATTTTACGAGCGTTAGTTTTGATTTTAGTTTTACTTCTTTTATAAAGTAAAGGAAACATTGAAGTGACGAAAAATTACAGAGCTCGGAATTTTAACGGATATAATCATTTTAATCCTGTCTAAGTCAATTTCGAAAAATTTCAATATTACGTTCATACGTAAAGTCTACCAAAACACTTACCGAACATTCTGAACCACTTGTTAGAAATAATTAAAGTTATTAAAAACAAGAATGCCAAAATATAAGAATATGAAATACTTTATTTAGCATAGTTAACATCTTTAATAGGACAGAATTTATCAGATATGATTTCAAACTCGAATGCAAACGTATATTGGAGTAAACCTACCACAAACAAATAATTATAATATATATATATATATTAAACACATTATAAACAATGAATATTTTATATATATATATAATATATATATATATATATATATATAATATATATATATACATATATATATATATATATATATTATATATATATATAAATATACACATATATAAACAATGATAATATATATATATATAAACATATATATATATATATATAAATATATAAAATATAATATATATATATATATATAATATATAATATATAATATATATATATATATATATATATATATATATATATAAATAACAGTAAAAATTGAAGTTGGTGAAGTTTTTAAATTATGAGAGTGGTGTCGTTGTGTTTCAGGTTTGATGGTCACGTGACAGGGCGAGAGAAGTATTCCATTAGATGACGGAATGTAGTGTGTGGCGAAAGGATTACATATTTCAATATGGCAATAAAAGTTATTAACTACGACTACCTTATGTGATTGTGATTATGACTTTATTATTGGGATCGGCGACTAACTCCTGAATATGTTACACACAGACACACACACACACACACACACACACACACACACACATATATATATATATATATATATATTATATATATATATATATATATATATATATATATATGTAATATATCAAAATTATTTCACATTAATATTTCCTTAAAAACCTCCTCTCTCCCATTCTAATTCCTTAAAATATATTTTCCCAGCCTCAAAATGTCTTAATCAAAGGAGTATCCTCGACTTAAAATTCTTTCAATAGATTTCTCAAAGCTTTCTGTCCAATAGATATAAATTTTCTGTCCATTCAACACGTTTTCCATCTGTCGCGGCAAATGGATCAGCTTTTCTCCTTATCTAACAATTAAATTCACTGACTAAGTTTCTTGTCCCTTGGAAAAATTCAATCTGTCTTCGCTCTTGGGTACACCTCCGTTCAAACAATGTGTTTTTCGTGTCATTCTTTTGTCTGTCATTGACTGGTAAAGATCTCAATTTTAATAGGTAATGAATAAAGTTTAAGTTTCGCTACGAACTGTGACTGTTCTTTTTACCAAAAATGGCTCGACTGCAATTTACTCAAATAGTCTAGTAGCTTAGGCTTCTCTTTGTCCAGAAGCCCGGGCAAGTGAAAAGAATAGGGGCTATAATTTCAAATGTGTCCAGCAGTTGTATAATTCCTGGATTACACCACACACACACACACACACACACACATATATATATATATATATATACATACATACAAACATACATATATATATATGCTATATTAAAATCCCTTATTTATATATTTTAATATTCATTTAATAACTTTTATTCATAAAGTACGTTGGGGGTTTGCGCGGTAATTCTGATTTTTTCCCACCAGACACATTATAGACGTAATTTAGACTCTGTCTGTACTACTTTAGCCAATAGTTAGTGCATTTTCTCTAAACATGGGTATTTTTTATCACGTGATCAATTGTGCTTAGGGATTATTCGTAGTCTTTTTATCTGAGAAATCCCTACTTGAAAAGTGTGTGTGCAGGAACACATTGTCTGGCTGCACGATGCTGTAAAAGTGCTTGTCTGTTGTATGGATTTCACGTATCTCACAAGAAATAAACTGTGTTTTGAGTTTGAAAGAGCCTCTCCCATATTACATACATATATATATATATATATATATATATATATATATATATATATATATATATATATATATAATACGTATGAAATGAGGCTTTTTGTCTCATCTCGAAGGGAAGTTCCGAGTTGATATTACAGCTCTGGAGTTGTAGAAGTTGCGACGAGAAGGACAACGAAATAAAGATAAGCGGAATCTCAAATTATCGTAGTTTATTAATGTTTTCTCTTACGGACGAAACTGCCAACACTAGCTTTAGAAACGAAACTAGCTTTGAATCTTGAAGGAAATGTAAAACAGATAATTCTGATGGCGCATCATTTAAAATAAAATAAAAATATGTATACTCTCACTGGCGTACATGGAAACCATGTGTTGTCCCCAGGGCTTCGAACCGTAATTTTTTTGTTCCGGTTTTCGTTCCGGTTCAACTAAAAAATTAATATTGGTTCAGTTCCGGTTTTCGCTCCGCCAAAAATAACTGTTTTCGTTTCAGTTCCAAATGAATAATTTCATTTTATGTATATTCTTATTTGTACTAAAAATGTAATTCTATCAAAATTTAGAAGATTTTATTCTTTTTTTAATTGGTACACTATGTGAATTGATACAAACAGCAGGTACGATAAGAGCGGCGAGCATTGGCATTGTTATCCATTATCAAAATCGCATTTGACAACTAGGTTCATGATTACCCACATTCGTCGTTTGACTCTCACATCGTGCACTTGGCCTTGCAATAATTATGTAAAAAATATATTATTTATTTAACATATGAAAATTGCCTCTAATTATTAATATATCTTCTAACGTGGTTTCACTGAGATTACTTCTGTTGTCTCGGAGAATAAATTTCAAACCGGAAAACGCTCTTTCCACAATAACTTGTGTAGCTGGAGCTGCCAAATCCACCATTGCAATATTAAACAAGTGCGGATATGTAATTATAAAGTTGACGTTAAATTAGAAAATATTGATAAGTTGGTAACAGTAACAAAATGAGTGATAATATATGGAACCGAAATAATTCGATATTTTATTTTGGTTCACAGTTCCGGTTTTAGTTCTAGCTAAAAAAACGGTTTTCCGGTTTTCGGTTCAGTTCCGATTCGAAGCCTTGGTTGTCCATTAGATTTTGTTTTACTGTGTTATTTGCATTACTGTCGGAGATGGAATAATGTTTTTTTACATGTAAATGATTACTAATTCTATAATTTTTAAAATCTAATTTTACATTCAAACAGAATGCTAAACAAAAGTAGTGATTTAATGCATCATATAAGCTCCCAATTTTCCTCTAAAAACAAAAACTCCTAGTGCACTTTTTATAGATTGAATATTCGCTTCCTATAACCTTTAGTCGAATAAATGAAAACAACAACTTATGGTCCCGTATAAAGGCTTAAATTTACTGTTAAATTCACTGAACGTGGTTTCCCACTATATACTAAATTTTAAAGGTATAATAATATAAAAAAATTACTCTCTATTAATTACTTAGATAATATATTGTTCCTATAATTATTAAGGTCATTTTTCTGCTGGAGCGAAATAGGAAGTGAATTTCCCACTTGCCTTACTGAGGAGGAAAGTTATCGGCTTTGTTATAAAAGAAGCAGAATTTTATGCTTAAAAATTTAACCCTCTAAGCGGTTTGCACGTACAATTCCGCCAAACCGATGATGACTTCAAAACGTACAATTTTCGACTCTAAAAACGCTCCGAAAAGGGATGTAATGTACATTTTTCCAGTGCTTTTCCACATGGATTTTTGAGGTAAGGGGGTCAGGTCAATTGTTTAGGAACTGCACCCCTTTTCACTGACATTTCTTGAGGGATGCACCCCTACCCCCCGAGGCACAAAGACGCTGATAGCTTTTCATGGCTTTGTAAATCTCTCTTTCGAAGTATTTCGAAGTTTGAGGTAACAGATGCATCACTTAAATATCTTGGATGACTTTCGTAAAAAATATAAATAAGTCTCTCAAAGAATATTTTTAATTATACTTTTAGAATGCATTATTTCTTATGGGATAATATTCCAGACTTGACGAGCTTTATGTGTAGTAAAAATAAACAATCTGTAATATGTACTTATATATCTATATATGACCAGAAGTAAAGGGACAGTAACGAGGTTGGGTTTCCCGTATTCCATTCTTGTCGACAAAGGGTGAAGGAAAAAATTATAGAACGCTTTGGCCACTGACACAATAAAATTTTAGTGTATTTCTTGGAGATATTTTCCCTCGATGTGTTCCACTCGGAGGGTTAAAGATTAGTATAGGCTGAATATGGAGAGTAGTTTACAATTTTTATGATACCTTACCAAAAATAACATTTTACAACTACCAATATAAATACTTTATTGCTTTTAGTAAAAAATAAGTAAATTTTTATCGGCTACAGGTAGTCAGTGAATTAATGTCTTAAACTTTCCCAGTAACACAATATTTTCAATATAGATATGCGTTCAACGCTTGAAAAATGAGAGTTTTTACAAACTTTCAAAACTTTTGTACTTTCATAGAATACTGATTCAAGGAAGAATTTACTTAAATTTTTCTAGACGGGAGGTTTCTTCATATCCATGTAGATAAAGGCAGGACTCTCGTGTTAACCCATTGTGTGCGGGTACATTTCACAACGGAATTGCACCGGGAGCAGACGTTTTGCGCGTAAATTTAGTTATTCAGTTAAATCTCAATAGATCGAAAATTACTTAAATTTTTAGCCAACATTTCGTATTTTATATTGAAATGTATAAACAAATATATAAATAGACAAATAAGCAAATATATACATATAAATACAAATATATATATAATATATAAATACACACACACACACACACACACACACACACACACACATATATATATATATATATATATATATATATATATATATATATATATATATATAATTTTTGCAAGAATAAATAAAATGATGTCATACTGCATACCTGGAAGGTGTTTTCCCTCAGGTTAAGAAATCACTCCCGGTAAAGATTACTTAGTGACGTCAAACCTCCACACCCGTTGAGATAATTCTTCTAAGCCACTTCACCGGGCGGTATGTTAAACTGCCGATAGAACGTGGCTGTTATGTAGATTAGCAAGTGAAGACTGTATTTAAGCCGCCGGCAAATGCAAGCTTTGATGCTCTTTCGTGGCCGCCCTGTAGGGGATGTCCGTTCTGTAAACCGTTTTATTTGTAGGTAGCAAGTTGCTACCAAGTAGTGTACAGTTCTTAATGTTTCTTTTATAGTAATGTTAATTTTATTATTAACGAGTCAGCCTCTGGCATTTCGAGTGTTTTTTTTCGAGAGAACTTCACATCTACTGCATACCTGGTAATGATATGGCGTAGTATTCTTACATAAAAAGTTAATTTTAAATCTAAATTGGTTTTTTTAATCAACTTTCCCGTTCTTTGGTTCTGCATTGACTGATGTAAAAACTAGTTTTTATTTGTCTAAATTTTTCAGAATCTATGTAGTATACCAGAACGTTCGGTTTCGTTTTCCTGTATATACCTTTATTTTTGTACCCACAAACAAACCATGTTGTTACACTAACCCGTACTTGTACTTGACCCGCGCTCAAGTATCAATCGTCAGAAAACGTACTAGTACGTATCCCACATACAATGTGTTAAGACAGTCCTTTTGATTAGTTTGTAAAAGTAATCGTATGCACGTAGGTTTGGTTTGGTTTGGAGCGCTACGGTCTACTGTTTTGCACACGAGGGCTAATGAGACCGGGACCTACAGCTTAAAGCCGATTCCGAACAGCTACGAACAACCATGCCATAGTGGGATTCGAACCCACGAACTCTGGTACCGACGATCAGTGCCCTAACCAATCGGCCAGCGTTCGGCGTATGCACGTAGGAATTATGATAGAAATTATTAATGAGAACGTTTCTGCCATACCAATCATAAAAGATGAACAGTGAACTATGGGAAAAGGAAGTACTTGATGCATATCTCAACCAGGCCCATACTTTTGATACAGGATTCACTTAGTTGAAATATCAATCACCCGTCCTCAAAACGTTAATTTTTTTCTCAGTTGTTCAAACACATTTCTCTTTGATATACCTACTACGTTGGGAAAATGGATTTATTTTGTTTATCAAACGCTCACAACTCACTTCCATTGTAAGCTGGGATCGTGTAAAGGTGTTTTCTGATTTCAAAATTTGTGTAAAGGCTGCGAAGGAAGTAACTTACTCTAGAAAAGCATACCTTTATACAGCTTTTAAAAGGTGTGTTTTGAAGTGAACGACAAAGGATCATTCACATTGAAACCTCTTGTCTTTTCTATAATGTCGCCATACTTTTCCTCGATTATCATCAAATAGAATACAGTGTTCCCTCGCCATTTCGAGCTTCATGTTTTGCGGCTTCAGTGCTTTGCGGATTTTCCCAAAATATTCATCAAAAATAAAAATGAAAAAATGCAACCATGTCTGCTGTCACACTGCGGAAAGGAGCGTTGTTTCATGGTGATGCGCGAGAGAGAAGGATCCCTGCATGTCAAACAAGGAGAGGAGTTGACTCCGAATACATACCGCGGGCTCTTCAGATGACAAAGTCTGTAAGTGAGGATGAAAATGAAGAGGCAGACGAAATACAAACTGAAAAGCTTGGCCTTACCCTGGAGAATCTGCAACCATTGTGCAAAGTGGCAAGAATTTGCACAAGGCATTGACAACAATATGGTTTGAGCTGTCTAGTTAAGCAATCGCGTTGGTAAGGTTATGTCCTTGTACAGCGGAATTGAAGAAAAAACAAAGACAACAACTACCCATCACCATGTTTTTCTTCAAAGTAAAGCTCCCTGGCTCTACTGACAGCGTCTCCAGCAGAAGAGTCTAAGAGTGAGCCTAAAACTTCTACGAGTCGAGTGAAAGCCTCTCCTCCGTGACCAACACAAGACTCTTCACCTCCTCAGAAAGCAATGTTAATTAATGTCAAACAAAGAGATGAGTTGACTCAAAGTACATATCACGGGCTCTTGAGATGACAAAGTCTGCAAGTAAGGAAGAAAATGAAGAGGAAGAAGGAAAACAAACTGAAAAAAGTGCCTTACTCTGGAGAATCTGTAATTATTGTGCAACATGGCAAGAATTTCCACAAGACATTGACAATATGGTTCGAGCTGTCAAATGTATAAACAAATATATAAATAGACAAATAAACAAATATATATATATACATATAAATACAAATATTATATATATATATATATATATATATATATATATACATATATATATATATATATATATATATATATATATATATATATATATATATATAATTTTTGCAAGAATAAATAAAATGATGTCATACTGCATACCTGGAAGGTGTTTTCCCTCCGGTTAAGAAACCACTCCCGGTAAAGATTACTTAGTGACGTTAAACCTCCACACCATTTGAGATAATTCTTCTAATCCACTTCACCGGGAGGTATGTAGATTAGCAAGTGAAGACTGTATTTAAGCCGCCGGCAAATGCAAGCTTTGATGCAATCGCGTTGACGGGGTTATGTCTTAGTACGAGGGAATTTTGAAGGAAAAGGAAAAACAAGGACAACAACTACACATCACCATGTTTCTCTCCAAGGTAAAGCCTCCTGGCTTTACCGTCAGCGCCTCCAGCAGAAGTGTCTCGCAGTGAGCCTAAAATTTCTACGAGTCAAGTTTGAGCATCTCCTCTGCCACCAACACAAGACTTTTCACCTCTCTTAGAAAGCAATGTTGATTAATGTTTATTACTCTATAAGGTTTTGTAATTAACCTTATTAATTATCACTAACACGTTTAAGTAAATACGTATACTGTTGTAATTTTTGTCTTAAATGTGTAAAGTATAAATACTGT
>CM063510.1:22015211-22060211 GCA_032207245.1 Pardosa pseudoannulata
TAAATACGTATAGTGTTGTAATTTTTGTCTTAAATGTGTAAAGTATAAATACTGTTTACATATTTAAAACATTAGTGTACCCTCATACATGAAAATTCCTGGGGGTAAATCCTACTTCGCAGTTTTTCAGCTTTCGCGGAAGGTTCTGGTCCCCATTAATCGCAAAAATCGAGGAATCACTGTATAAATAATATCCATAAAGGATTTGATTAAGTTATATACTCTGAGTGATTTAGGTATTGATAATTTTGATATACAGGGATTGCAAAAATCATGTGTACACTTAATTTTTGCAGATATCAATCTTAATTTAATGAGTTTTATCCTATATATATATATATATATATATATATATATATATATATATATATATATATATATATAGATATATATGAGTTATACAATAAGTTATGACTAGGCATGAAAACATTACATTTTATTGTCTATGCATCAAAATAAAACAAAATCTTAATCACACTATCAAAATAAAGAAAATGTAATTTATAAAATCCGATCACTTAGATTTAAGAAAATAATCGAGGAACTACCATAAGATTGTGCCGAACAATGGCCGAATGATTAGGGTGCTGGACTTCGGAACCGGAGTTCGTGGATTCGAATCCCACTGTGGCATGGATGTTCGTAGCCGTTCGGAATCGGCTTATAGCAGTAGGTCCCGGTCTCATTAGCCCTCGTGTTGCAAAAAGTAGACCATAGCGCTCCAAACCAAACCATAAGATTGCTTATGGTAATTACTTGGTTCTCTGTATTTATTTAAAAATTGAAAATCTAGTTTTTACTATTATACACTATAAAACATATAGTTTAATGAATATAATATTTCAGTTAGAAAACTTTTTGCTGAAAAAGAATAGTTTACATGAATGTAATATTTCAGCTGAAATACCTTTACTTAAAAAGCATATAGTTTACATGGATATAATATTTCAGTTTAAAAATCGTTACTTAAAAAGCATATTTTGAATGTAATATTCAATTGAAAAGTTTTTACTTTAAGAATATAGGTATTTATATAAGATAAGCTTTTTTATGGTCTGCATTCCAGAAACATCTCAGTTCCTGTTGCCCTAATGCTATTCTGTTCTTGTTGAACTCAGTTTTTATTATTACGTATGGAAAGCAACTATTTTAAAATGTAATTTAAAGCAAGAAGAAAAAGTTATACGCATACTAAAATTATTTTTATACACTTAAGTTATTTTCAGCTTCTAACAATTTCTTATTTCAATTATAAAATGTATTCGAGACGTAAGTATAAAGTTCTAGGATTAGTAAAAATATATTCTTTTAGTTTAATCTATGTAAATATCTTGGGTTTTAATATAGAAAATAATGCTTTGCCATATCATCAATTAGAGTCATGCTATGTTTTCAGATACCATATATCAGTGTCGGTGTTTGATTTATAGGCCATATTACCTTTTGATTGATTGATGACCAATACTGTAACAAGTGCTACACTTAATAATCTGTCACTCCTTTACTGTTTATTATTAAAAATGTATATTCTGTTAATTATCACAATTATATGAGAATCGTTTTTAAAACTGATAATATTGTAGGATGAATAGCTCTATACAATTGAAAAATCATTTTAACCCTTTAAAGGACACTGTTCCGTTCCGGATGTAAATTTAATTAGAGCTCCACCTAGTGAGCTTTTCTAAAAATAATCATTGTCTTCTTTAATGTAAAAGTGTTAAGACCAATCAATTTACGCTCCCACCCACTTCACTCGGTGGTGATATATTTTATTACTAATTAATTAATTTCATATATTTGTGTGTTTTGTGTTATGAATAAAAATTATAAAGGAAAATTACAGTCCATTAGATGATATAAAAAAAACCCAGCGACCTCATCTAACAGACATTAATATAAATTCTTTGGGATTTAATGAAATTCGTTCATAAATGCTATCTATGAACTCTACAAATATAAATGCATAATTTTTTTTACACTTCTTGAGGGGGATGGGGTGTTTAAAGTGCAAAACGCATCCCCTTGTACTGAGTGAAAATATTTTCATAAAGGTTTAATTGTGGAAACTGTAACGTATCCTGTCCCTGTTTTAGGTGACACAAGGAAGAATCAGGTGTATCTTGATTAATGAATTTATTTACACTTCTGCTATACACATTATTTCACAAATACACACACAAAAAAGTAATTTCCAATCACAGGTAAGTGATTAGTACACGTAGGCCTGAGTAGAGACGGGTACCTAAACTAAAATCAGTCTCTGCCGAAATATTGGTGATTCGACGGAAGAAACAATTCGGTAGCTCTCGCGAAAGTTCACTGAAGTACTGGTAGAATATCAAAGCACAGTTAGAGTTCCGAAGGAAAAATGCAAACAATCCTGAAATGAATGATATTAGAAAAGGAAACCCAATGCACAGAGTATCGTGTCAATCTTAGCAAGAGATATATCACAAGACGGGATTTCGCTAAATAAAACTCTCCGATGGAGAGACTGGTCGAGGCGACCTCCGAGTTAGCCGATGCGGGCTACTCTTTAAAGAAAAGATCCCAAGGGGGGGATTATAGAAAAAAATTCTCTGGTAGAGAAACTGGTCAAGGCGACCTCTGAATTAGGTGGTTGCTAGCTAACTAACTTCTCTAAAAAACAAATCTTCTCTCGTCTCTCTCTAGGGGAGGGGCCTCTAAGAGAGGGGCCTCACCCACAATTTCATTATTGGATCACCTAGCGATGACCTCAATTTCGAACAACTGAGTTGGTCCGGGTTAAACAATCATCGGCCGCAAACCCAGGGGTGCCTGGAATTCTTAGCGGCTACATCCAAGTCGCGGCAAATCCTTTGTCGTTACAATGATCATATTTTTGGCTGTCAGTGAAGGTGTCGGGTTGTCTGGTATATTGTTCCTCTACTATAGGGCACAACAGTGTAGACATCGTGGTGCCGGGGAAAACAATCCTTTTGTATCCACACAAGCGAAGTCCACCTCTCAAAGCAAAGTTTTTTGATGTCGACACACCGCTAAATCACGCCGTTACAAAACAATGATTATCATAAAAAGGAGGTAATAAAGAAAAAGCGAGACAATTTACAGCCGAATGATGTCTGCATGGTATAGCGCTGCTTTTAGGAACCGGAATTTCTGGATTTAAATTCCACTGCAGTCATAGATGTTCGTAGCCGTTCGGAATCGGCTTTAAGTTGTAGGTCTCGGTCTTAGCCTTCGTATTGCAAAACAGTAGACAGTAGCTCTCCAAATCAAACAAATAATTTTTAAGTGTTGTTTAGATAGATATTTTTTATTTTGGGGTTATAAGTATCATATTACTGACTTTTCCAGGTAAAGTAAGTTTAACTACGTGTATTTCAAATGAAATATGGAGCTCTTGCATACTTTCTGATGTGAATAGGAAATGTCATAAACATAGAAGACCTAAAAAATCCATCGTATGTCTTTCAAAAACAGATATCCCGCGCATTCCGAGATTTCCACGGGCAACATAGATGTAGCAAACTTTGCGCAACCCGCTATTCCAGTGGCCATGCATTGTAGCCGTCTATTTAAATGTGCAACCCGTTCCTTAACCGTTTATTCTTTCATTGTGGCTTTACTGTGATTTTTAATTGTTTATTTAGCGGTAAACTAGCAGATGGCTTTAATTGTCCACACTTTTGTGAAATATAGAAAAATTTTTTGTAGCATTTTGAGCGCGCTTTTCATAGCTGAAAGGTGTCTGGCAGGAAGTGTTTCGTGATTTATATAGCCTAAACTCCTAACAATATTTCCGCCACTGATAGCACTTCTGACTCTTATTTCAAGTATATTGAAGATAGTTATAGTGAAACTGATGAGAATTTCTCGGATTCCTCTGCCGATAGGGATGAATCTGAAAATTTATTTTCTATTCAAAATGTTCGACAATGGTGCAAAATTGATATGCAAAATATTCCACCAGCTCCTGCTTCATTTCCTTTCCTTGATAATCTCGGACTAAATTTCACTATGGCAAATAATGCAACTGTTTTGGACTATTTTGAACTTTATTTTGATGATGTTATGTTGCAAATAATAGTAAAAGAGACCAATAATTACAAGAAAGTAACAGACCCATGAGACATACTGCTCGACACTTTGCTAGCCATATAACCCAAATCCCATAAAAAATAGCCTCGTAGAGAGTGTGCTGTCTGTTGTAAAAAAAAAAAAAATAAAACTGAAGGTGGAATAAAAACTTCGAGATGAAACGCGAATTTGGTGCAAGGATTACGAGGTAGGAATTTGCCTCGAGCTTTGTTTCGAAATTTATCATACAACACTTCATTTCTAATAAATCTTTTGTCTTTTGAATTTTTTAATTAGTATATACGTTTTGCTTTTGTATTTTATAAAATAAATGATAATTTAACCAAGATTAATTTTCAAAATTTAGCTTTTATATCATTATTCTTCAATTTCATTATTCTGAACACCTTTTTTTAGGACCTAATTCTATATTAAAAAAACTCTTTTACAAAATTTTTTTGTATATTTTAACTCTAAAATGTATATAGATTTGAAATATGTAATAAAAAAATTACGCAATTTTTGAACCTATTTTGATAAAATAAATACGCAGCGAGAGGGTTAACCCTTAATTTGACAAGATGTTTTTTCAAATATTTTTTAATTTTAATTTCTGTTATTTTCCCATGTCTGTATAGACATTAGGATCTCTGTAAAATAAACAAAAACACATCCTTGCACATTTTTGAGATAATGTCCGCTGTGGCGAACACTGACAATTATGTTATATAGTAGTTATATACATGTCCGGTGTAGCGGACTTAAGGGTTAAAGAGTTAAATAAAAAGCCGTTTAAATTGTGTTTTTAGAGTGGTTTAGCTTATTTATATATTTTTATATGGATTTCATATTAAAAAGGGAATTATAACGTGCAAGAATATTTATTATTTTGAGTTGAATGTTAGACTGTCTATGAAAAAAAATATTGTGTGGATATATTCCTTTAGGAAAATTCACTATCCTGATGTTCCTTACTTTCCACTTCATCGAAGAAAATTTCACGAAATTTGAATGACCAAGATGCGTAGGTAAGGTGCTATAAAACCAGGCAAAAAACCCTCCTTCGCATGTTGCGTTAGATTTATCCTTTAATGCTACAAAGCCGTAAAAGTGATGTCTTGGTCGCGAGATGATAGGGTACTGCTTCTATGCCCACCATTTTGTAGGACTCCAGGGGATTACATGCATTTCACTCTATGATAGGCTATACCCGGGGTTATCGACGTGCTTAATATTGCATGGAAAACGTAATTTTGGAAAAATATCGCTTCCAATGCATGAGTAACGGTGCTGTAAATCGATAAACAGGTAAAATTTGAGCTTTTCTTTAGAGGAAAAGTATGTTACAAAGTAGTAGGGTTAGGTTTTTATTTCTGGTTGACATGAGCACAGTTAGCTTTCATATAATTTTTATCCTTATCATATCAGTTTTTTAAATATAATTAAGGTGAAGTAAGATAAGTGTGTCATATGAGGTGCACTTGAGGATAAATTCAACTTCAACCAATTATAATAAATCAAAATTTTAAAGTAAGTTATTTTTTATATTATTTACCTAGGTCTCCGTCTACGTTCGGAGAACTTTTTTCTTTAAACATAGACACTAGTTCATGTTTTTACATTTTTACATTTATTTTTTATATTATCATAGAGAATTGCACTTAAAAAATTTATTCCTGGAGAAGTTTTTAAAAAATTTCTAATAAATAAAGAAAATTTAGTAAAAAAATAGGGTTTTTTCAAAAGGTCTAATTTTTTAATAAATTAAATTATCTCAATATTTTTTGATGAAACACATTTCTTATACACTGGACTAGTGAATCACCTAAAATCTTTGCTTAATTTACATTTGGTAAAAAATATTTGGTTCTTTAAAATCATACACATTGAGTTTTTATCGAATTTTGACTAACTATGAGTGTAACATCATTAAAAATTATCCAAATTTAAAGCTTTTAGGTCATTCACTAGTAAATACTATGAAAAGCATTCATAATAATTTTCAACAAAATATTTTAAGGAATTTTTTAGAAATCACATTTCAAGTTTTAACATTTTATTAAAAATACTGTTCTGAGAAAAATGCATTTGAAGTTTATGAAAGCAACTTTAACTGTTAAAAAATTAAAATACATGTTTAAAATTCCCCACACTTTCTTGTTTCAAAACTTTCTAATTGCCAAGTTGCTAATTATTAAAAATGCTAGAAAAATGCTTAATCTAATCATCATGAAAATTTAAAAAGTTTTGTCCAAAAAATACTCTTTAAAAGGTTTTAAATTCACAACTTCCGGTTCCGAACTGCTACTTCCGTTTTGTTTTGACAGCTGTTACTGATGTTTAAATAGCTGTAACTTGTCTTTAAAATGCAGTAGAGACAAAACAAAAACAGATTTAGAAGCCTAAAAGTTGAAATTGTACAATAGAGGAAAAAAACCTTATGATTTTTGGCAAAAAATTGGCAAAAAAAGACGTTTTTAACGTAGACGGATACCTTAAACTATATTAAATTTATTGTATGTCTATTTTTTTGTTACTCTAAAAATTATTAATCAGTTTTATTGAAAAATTTCAAGTCTTGCGCACTAATTCCACCCAAAATGGAGAAAGTGCATGATTCTCTTTGAAATTTCTTTGCTGTGAACTGAAGAAAAGATCAATTTCAAACTATCATTGTGCTCCTAATAGCTTCAAAATTAGAAAACATCGCCAAGATGTGGTGCTGTACATAGTAGCCCTAAGTATACATCTAAATAAAATGGTTAAGTACAAAAATTTGATAATCCTGAAAAATGTCAAAATAAACTCTTATGACTTGAAAACAATTTTGTATTATAAATTGTATTATTAGTTATAAATCCCTATAAATACTTAAGTACTGATTTACTCATTGATTACTGCTGTTTCTAATGAGGAATCTGCTCCCATAAAATCCGAGTTTTTTTTCCCAAGAACGAAAACATTGACATGCTCTCAATTTTCGGGAGGTTGTCTGACTGTTCTTTGGTAAATCCAGGTAGAAGAGACATTTGTAACAAATTGAGATAATTAAGCTGTCAAGATCGATAAAACAAACCTTCAGGTTTAAATAAAAATAAATTTTGATAGCTAGAAAATTTCAAGAACTTGCAAAAACAAAATCGGAAAATAGTGCTCGCTTACAAGCAATAAGAAAATATTGGATATCATGAACTATGACGTCACAACCAATCACGGTGAGTTTTGATGTTACGGGATTTTAGCTTAATCTTAAAATTAGTTTTTAAAATGATGGACCCATTTTTTTACATTTTTGAGAACATTTTTGGAATTTACGAGTCTAGAATTATCAGAAAAATACTGAGTCTTTCGAATCCCCACATGTACAAATTTCTCATTCGTTTGTTTGAAAAGACAATTTTTCAATCAAAGCAAATGTGAACACATAGTGTATTTTAGGTGTAAAGTTATTTTTTATTCCCAGAAAAATGTCTATTACAATATAAATGTATTTCTACACAAGAATTCTTTTTAACGGTATAAGAAAATAAAATATTATTAAAGAAGTCTGAAAATATAGAAAAAGACATCTAAATATTTTATAGTTTAATACTTAAAAAAGTAATGTGATTTTGCAGAAACAGATGGAATTTTATTGATTTATATTTCTACATCCTCCTGAGGCAGGACCATGCTGACAAACAGCACTATTTATTACTCGCATTTCAGAGCCAAAAATTACAGATATAGAATCTTTTTAAGATTTGAAATAACTATTTTTACCCACAGAATAAAATATGAAAAGAGTTTTATATTTATTTATTGTAAATTATTTTTTGTTAATATCATATCACTAAATCTCTTTAAAATGCGTCACTAATGAAATTGAAAATTTTGAAATAAACATGCTTATTTAAAAAATTTATACATTTTTTTCAAATAGTAGAATACACTATTTTTTAACACTTAAAAATAGTTGAATTGTTTGAAACATAAAATGTATTATCAAAAAATCATATTTTATGTAGAAAAGTTATCTTTATTTCTTACTACTTTATTTGTTTGCACAGCCTTCGGTCTCGATGTTCATAAATAGTGACGTTAAGTGGTATTTTAATTTACTGGTTGCCAAGATGTGATTTATCTGACCAATTTTTTTTCAAGGGATAAAATGCAACAAAGCATTCATGTACTGATCATGTACTGATCGTTATCAGATAACGTTCATTTCCATTGAACTTTTATACCATGTGATAGAATGAACAAAACAAATTTCATCATCGACAGTGACAGTCTGGTGGAATTGAAGGATGTATACCAAAATTTGGTGATTTACCACGTAGATTTATGTGAAACACACGCACAAACACTCACATTTACACACATATATAAATATTGTAAATGACTTTTCATAAATATGCTACACAAAAAATGTGCGAAATCTGCTTCTGGCGTCTTTAGTATTTTAATTTAACAAACATAAAGATTATTTTCGTTATAATCGTGTGCATCTCATCAAAACATAATTTTTGAAATAAACATGCTTATTTAAAAAATTCATACTTTTTTTTCAAATAGTTGAATACATTATTTTATAACAAGTAAAAATAGTCGAATTATTTAAAACATAAAATGTATTATAAAAAACATATTTTATGTAGAAAAGTTATGTTTATTTCTTAATACTTTATTTCCTTTTTGTACAGCCTTCGATTTCGATGTTCATAATTAGTGACGTTACATGATATTTTAATTTACTGGTTATCAAGATGTGATCTATCTGACCTTTTTTTTTCACTGGGTAAAATGCAACAAAGCATTCATGTACTGCGATCGATCGTCATCGGACAAAGTTAATAATCATTTAAACTTTCATACCACGTGATAGAATGGAAATAATGAATTTCAACATCGACAGTGACAGTTTAGTGGAATTGAAGAATGTGTACTAAAATTTGGTGACTTACCACGTAGATTTATGTGAAACACACACACAAACACTCACATTTATACACATATATAAACATTATAAATGATTTTTCTTAAATATGTTACACAAAAAAATGTGCAAAATATACTGGTGTCTTCAGTATTTTAAATTTATAAAACACAAAGATTATTTTCGTTATAATCGTGTGGATCTCATCAAAACATAAAGGAAATTTTGATTAAAAATGGGGTTCGTCACTGCATCAGAAAAATGTTGTATATTAGATAAATATTAGCAATTAGATTAAGATTCGTGGGAGCTCAATCGGCAAAGGTAACGATCTCGTAACTGGAGAGTTGCGTGTTCGGACCCGAGCCGGCCTAAGATCCGCAGTGTTCGTTAAAGTTGACTGGGGCACGTAAAATATGTTCGTAGTCACAATGTCCTCCAAGTTCTTAATCAATACCTTTGAGGCCAGCAGGCCAAGTGTTGTTCTTTTGCTTGGTCCCTGCTTCAAAATTATGAGGACCTCCTTAAGCGAAGTCGTTCTTTCACCTTAATGGTGCTCATTAAAACGAAAAGTGTATCCATCGACCTTATCATGACGGCATGCAGGCTCAATTGTGCTTGGTTTGTCGAAGTGGCATGAGAAACAACAACAACAATTAGATTAAAATCGTAAAGGAAATTGCACAAATCAAATACTACATAAAAATGTGCGAAATTTTTTATTTCGCATTTCTCCATTTCGAATTTCTCCCTTTTTTAAAAATTTAACAAACACAAAGATTATTTTCGTTATAACCATGTGCCTCTGTTTAAAAGATAAATAAATTTTTTATTAAAAATGTGATTCATCACTGCTTCAGAAAAACATTGTAGATTTAATAAATATTAGCGATTAGGTAAATATTGTAAATTACTTTGCACTAATCTTAAGTTGCATAAAAAGTTGTGATAAGTATATTTCTAGTGTCTTCAGTATTTTTAATTTCACAAACATAAAGTTTATTATGAATGACCAGTCACCACGATAACTATAGAGCTGCAGCTGACCTACGCGAGGTCCGACATGGTTCGAAGCTTACTTTGGTCAACTCCGGTAAGGAACAAGCGCTACAGAGCCAAGTTCTGGTCTACCAGAGAAGACACTAGAGAAAGATCAAGCAGGTGAACCCCGGATTCGAGACATCCGTACATCTCTAAAGGAGGTATACTCCTGAGGTTGTCTCTCATTTAGCACTACCCTGAGGACTCGTACTACTTGAAGCTCGTGGACGCGGACCGGAGAGACATTGTCCCCCATCAAAAATGATAAATGAAATTTTGAGTGTGAAAAATGACATAAAAATGTAATGTGTAAATGAAATTTTGAATTTTCCTGTAGCAGAATGATTCATCGCTGCTACAGAAAATTTCCTTTCTTTTGATATCTTACTTCCAGTATGTTACGTAATGAAATGACTTTGACTGTTACCATATAAATGTTCTAAAAGCCTCCCCAGACCGGGAATTGAAAAATGACCAATGCTTATGATATATTAAATTATCGAATCGAATACGTGTTGTCTTAAAGTCCTAGATGGTGGTTTCACAGTCGGTTACGTTTATTTTTATTATGTATATGCAAGGGTGCTGTAGAAGATTGCAGCACTGTGCAAATTGCTCTTCCTCAACCGCAAACTTTACATCTATAGAGGTCAGGGGCAAAAAATTTTCCCTGGACTAAAATGGGTAAAATGATCTGGAAGGCTAAAAAACCTTTTTAAGAATAAAGAAAAAATAAGTTGCATCTAAGAGAAAAACATATATTTAAAAAAAAGATTATTGATTTAAAAATTTTGATTTAAAAATGATTTTAATTTATCTAACAGAAATGACACTGTAGATACACCAAAATCTGCAGTTTTGAAATTATTCAGTTCTTAATATTACGAAGTTTGTTCACATAGAAGCACTCGAAATATCGACAGTGAGCCTCTTTTTACGTTACCTTTTTACTTTTTATTCGGCGTCTTTCCTCACTCTCCGACATTACATATTATATAATCAAAAACAATATTCTTCGGAAATCCTCTCATGTTCAGACGCCCGAGGAGTCTCGCACTCCCCCCCCTCCAACCTAATATGTCTGTGCCTTTCCCGTTTCCCGAACCTCGAATCAGTTTGTCTTCAGTAGCTATAGGAATGTGACCTGGAGCAATCATTATTTATTATTTTGGCGTAGTAGTCTCCGACACAGGAACTGGGAATTTGCATCATGGGTTTGTTGCTCGGCTTTTCCGCTGCTATGCATACTGCAGACGCTGATTTTGAGAATAATATTTTGAGATTGTTTTTGGACTCTTTAGCTAGCGTCGGAAGATCAGATAAAGAGAATTTAACACTTGGCATGCGGGTATACTTCACAGCCAACTTACGCGTGTAGCGGGCGTTTTTTCGTTAATCGCGCGAAAGTTTAGTTATTCAGAAAAATCGCAGTAAATAGAAAACTACATTGTTTTTATGAACGAAACTTTTTTTTATTTTACACTTTGATATATACTGTATGATTATTTAACAAAAAAAAAAAAAAAACCAATATTTTTACGAAATCACAAAAATAAACGATTTTTAAAATTGAAGTCCAATAATCTGTCAGCGTATATTTTTCATCACTATCTTTATCACAACGGCTCATTTTATCAATTTTGTATTCAACAATAAAAAACCAAGCTTCAAATTGACAAAACACGACTTGTACGTTCTGCAGCTAGGAATTCGATTGAAGACGAAATAACGCAACAAAAGACCGAGTAACTCGACAATCATAACTTGTGGAAAGAAAAAATGCAAAGCGTTGCTTAGCAACACAAACAACACGCATATAATGTCACATACATATAATTTTACGTATTTAGTAGATTTGTGGTGGCTAGCGGGTATCCACCACAAATCTACTAAATACGTATTTTTACGTGACCCGCGCTCCAGTGACAGACTGCAAAAAACGTAAAAATACGTTGCCCACAAGCGAAGTGTTAATTGAAAAATACCAGCTTAACTTACGAGCGTTCATGCATTCATATGTTCTGTGTGAGGTGTACCAAAGCAGAACCAATACCAAATCGGAATGGCGGATTTCAAGATAAAGTCTAATTAAGTCTATTTTCGATTTCTTATGATCTTTTGTTTTAAATTTTAAAAGTTTGATACCTGAAGTTTTAGGTTTACAGAATAAAACAATTTTTTAGCTTTACTGATATATAAAAATTTAGTTTCTAATATAGATTTACATTTCAAAAGTTACATTTCACAAAAGTAAGTTTCATTTTTTTTCATTTGTATTGTTTTTCTATGTTGTTCTAAAAAATACATTGCATGAAATGACAAACTAACTGACGATGATGACCGAAGGGTTAAACTCTGTTCTTCTGTACTGGAGTTAGCGGTTTCGAATCCCGCTGCTGCCGTGGATGTTCGTAGCCGTCCGGAATTAGTTTTAAGCAGTAGACCCCGGTCTCATTAGCCGCCGAAACAGTAGACCGTAGCGATCCAATCTAAACCTATCCAAACAAAATTAAAGAATTTTTTTCAAATCTAGAGCGTTATTAAAAAGCTTTTAAAAATTTATCGAAGAATCGGTTTGACTTTTCATATTTTATGATTAATAATATTAAAAAAAGACTGTTATAATAAAGGACCCGAGAACCGAAAAGTACTATTTCCATCTGAGATTCTGCTTTTTAAAGATATTTTTTCTTGCATGGAAAATAAATGGAAACTATAAAAAGCACATTAATACTAACACGGTAAGCTATTCTGAACTGAATTAGTTTTGGTAATCTCGTAAATCCATATTTGATGTTATAGCTTTCTTGAGTGTCAAGACATTCATTTAATTTCCTGTAAGTATAAGATCATTTTCTCACAGTATCATCCTTCCTTTTTATCTTTCTCTCCTGCAGTATGTTCGCTATTATTCCTAATCTGTTCCTTCCTGTGTTTTCTTTGGACAATGGAACGTGACTGCCACCACTGTCACTTCTTGCGGCGACTTGATTTACTCAGGGATCCTAAATCCTCGGATTAATACATCACGGGAAAGAAACATGCCCCTAAATGCATTAAGTAGATTTCTGAGAGTTATTTTTCTATTTATACTTGCGTTTGAAACTCTGATTTCTTTTAATTATTTTTCTGCTAAACGCTTTGTTCCTAGCTTTCAGCCTGATTATAGCTGAATTATAGGGGCCTGCTCTTCTGTACCGGAGTTCGTTTGTTTGGAAACTGATGATCAAATGGATGATTGTAGCCGTTCGGAATAGATATTAACTCTTTAACGTCCACGCTCGAGTTAACTCGAGTGTGCTAAACGGACCAAACTGTACACCCTCGAGATAATTCGAGCGGCATTGTACTTTATGTTGCTATAATTTTACACAATCGAATGGAATCAAGAATTGAAAAAAAGAATGTGAAAGAAAAAAATAGAAAGAAAAAAAACAATCATTTCATTGATATTTATCATTTACATGGGATTGTAAGCTATAACACTTACTTATTCAAGTATAAAATATATTCTTTTTTACTTATCACTTACGACTTATCTCTCCCTTGTGTATTCATATTCAGATTCTGATTCTCGGATTTTCAATATGTATTTTTACTAAAATATAATGTAAAATAAAATATAATTTTTAACTATTTTATTACTAAGCTCTGGCTGTAAAGAAATCCTTGACTCGAGGCGTCACTTTATATACTTTATTCTTGAGATATGAAACATAAGGGTTTCATATTTGATCCTACGCATCAAGGGAAGACATATCATACTGTCAAATGGTATATTGCCTACCAATTGAACAATATACTCTTTCAACAATAATAATAATGTTCTAAAAATTAGAAATCATACCAATTGTATAAATATCCAATATACTCAAATTCTGATTATTTTTGTATTTCTGTAATTTTTTTGGCAAGCAACGTTCTAAATTGTGTTTTTTACATTAAAAAAATTGATTTTTTTTTGGCCAGTTTTTTAAAATAAAACTGTGCTTTAAGGGGTTAAGCAGCAGATCATGGTCTCATTATACTTCGTGTAGCAAAACTGTGGACCGTAGCACTCTAAACCAAAGGAAACATGTGATACATAATTTCTTCTATCGGAGTTAATTTGAAAATATTTCGCAGGCTAATTCAATTTAAAATAAATTATTACTTTTTAAAAGTGCTATATTTGATGATATATTTTTTTCACTCAGCTAACGAAAAAGTACTCCTTTTTATATTATAATCACATTCCAATGATGCTTTTCATAAAACAAAACTCAAAGTACAACCTAGGCGATTAAAAGATGCAAAATGACAGTATTAGGGAACTAATATTCGGTGATATTTACGAAGAACGTAGTCTGCCAATTAAACTTCCATTTAAGTAGCTGTTTTAGCACGCTTTTCATATGCAACTTTTTATATCGGATTTCTTCTTAAACTTGTTTATATCTTAATACAAAAAGATTCCAAAACGTGTTGTAAACAGTTTTATTTTTAGATAAATATTCGGTTTATATGTTGTAAAATAGATAGCATATTTTTTAATGTGGTCAAACGCAACAACAGAATTCCTGTGCTGCCATCTGCCTTTGATTGGTATGAAAATCCTTCATAACGTCATATCACGTAGGTAGTTGGGTTAAATAGGATGAAACACCGACATTGATCATCTGGAAGTGTCAATGAATGACCATATTGTCGTTACAAACGGTGTGGTTTTCTATAAAAGACACACTAGCTGACACACTCTTTTATCTGTATGAAAGATAAGGTTAAATAATTCGAAATTATGATTAAAGTTTTGTTTTATAAACTTACTACTGAAAGAAATATACACAGAAAATTTATACTAGAATTTCTGAGAGGTAAAATTTAAATATGGCAATCGTAATGGGTGTGTAAACAAGGAACACAATAACCCCTTTCAGGACCAGCACCTAAATGCTATACCAGTCGACCGTTGTGAAAACCGTTGCAATTTACACCATGTAGTAATTAAATCTAGCATTTAAAAATTAAAATAAAGCATTCAGATCTCCTATTACGCATACGCGACGCTGGTTTCTCAATACCAACCGTAGATCACCGCGTGAAGGCAACGCTGGACTTATAAGAGTGAAATCGCTGCGTCGAGTATACGAGACGTTGGTCGCGAAGGGGATAGAGAAAAAAATTAAAAAAACGGATTACTTTTACCATGTCACTTTGTTAAATGGTTGGTTACAATTAACCGCAGATTATAAGAACCATGTATTTTCGTCCTATTTAATTCCTAACTGAGACTATTTTACTGTTAAAACTAGACAAATGCCCCCGTCCCTTCATGCCATATTAAATAATTCATCAATTGTCTGATATATACACTGGAAACTAATTATATACGAACTTCACGGTACGAATTCTTTCATTTTCTGTTGAATTACTTCCCTGAGTGGTCTTGGTAGACCCTTTTATGTTTAGTCACATCCTTGAAAAGTCACCCCACTTGTGACTCAGTGGGTTCCTGTGCTACGCATGAATGAAAAAGACTGATGTTTTTTTTTTTTTTTACAAAAAAACCTAACTATTTATTTAGATATAACAAAAAATTATTGAGGCATAAATGGCTCCGAAAAACGTATATGTTGAAACGTATCTCTTGACAAACATATTTGTTGTTTCAGTTAGGCCACAAAGAAAAAAAATACAATTCTCTCTCTCGAGTCTCCAGGTCCAATCTGTTTGCGTTTATCTCTTTCTCTCAAAGAAACGACGCGGTCCACACAGGAAGATTCAACAACAGTACTCCCTGGGCAAAGCCCTCTAGTACTGAGTTTGCTGTTATTGGTAATGCATCCATCTATGAATACTTTGTTGCCATATGACGCGGTTGCACAACACTCCGCTTTTATTTATGTCAATCTGTCACCCGATTGCACGCGTTAAATCATTATCCTTCTGATATTTTCCTACCAGGATTTAGATACCCCGGAAGTTGATATAATGTTTCTCATTACCATTTCCATTGTCAGAGACACTAAAGTCTTAATGTCAGGGCCGTAACTAGGTCCTTTGACCCCCGTGGCAAAAAAACTGGTCTGTACCCCTATCACCAAATATAGTGAGAAAATATATTTCAGTATATATTGATATATAAAACATATATTGATATTTGTTTTCTCTATCATATATCCAAAATGAACTCAAAAAATATTTTGTTGATTCTTAAAATGTTCCCAGTATATTAATTTTTAATTTTTTTTCTATTTTTAACTTATTAATACTTTAAAATATTTTTCAACACTCCGAGGAATTTATTTTGCTAGTAAACTGAACAGTTTATTTAAGGGGGATACTTTTTATTTACACGTTGAATTTTCATAAAAAAATGAATACCTAAATTTAAATTTTTAAATTTAGTTCTAAATTTAAATTTAGTTTTTATAACTTTAATAAATTCAAAATTCAAAATAAATACCTAGAGTTTTTTAAGGCATATTAGGCGTGTTTGGTAAACATTTTCTAAGAATCTATAAGTTTAATCTCCAGGAATATTAAAAAAAAAAAGAAAATTCATTAAAATAATTTTTAAACACATTACATTTTATAATAAAAAGAATTATTTTTCAATTTTTCCTTATTTCTACTCGGGTTCGAATCATCCTCGTTCGGACCCCATTTTCATCACGGTGCGACGCCCCTATGACTAATGCGACCATGGTAAATGCCACCTTTGCCACGCCCTAGTTAAGGCCCTGATTAATGTCAATGGGGATCATCAAAGGGAATGCAATATCCTTTTCATTCCCCATACGTTGATTAATGAGTGAACTATAGTCCTAGTTGAAACACCCATTTGTCTCTAGCTGCCTTTTTGTCCAAGCGCATTTTTTATACCCACTAGGACGAAATATTTACTTTCACAAAGAACTTAGTTATCCAGCAAAATTCAAATAAGGCCTATGTAGAAAATTATTAACTTTTAAGAATATTGAGTTATACCGAGGAATGTTCGATTGTCTACGAACATTACTGAGCTTAAAGGTTATTCCGCCAAAGTATGTGTTGTGCATATTTAAATCTCCCTTTCAGTGGCGTACGCAGAATTTTTTCAAAGGGGGGGGGGAGGTTCACAATTCTAAAAGATAACAGCCCGCATAATTTCTACTAAAATTTTTATTTTACCATTTTGTCTGAGCTCAAGGGGGTGTGTGTGTTTAAACCCCTAAACACCCCCCTTGCGTACGCCCCTTCTCCCTTTAGCTTTCTTTTTTTCTTTTTTTTTAACAGAATTTTTGTTTGCATTATTCTTTAAAACGTGGAGAGAGTTTTTAATTCATATTTTCCCATTTTCTCCAAAACTATTATTCCTTTAGTTTAAAAGTATTTTGTAAAAGTGACTGTTGTATTTATGTAAGTGTTTAACGAATGAAAAACCTGTCATATTTAATCCAGACGGAAAAAAATAATTTTGTTGCTATAGCTTACATATATTAATATAACTATAATTTTTACTTTTAAACTATGTATTAAAAACAGTAAATTAGTGTTTTCATATATGGAAACGAGTACTTTTCCCATACATGAAGTATTTATTTGTATTAAGAATTATACTCTTCTATGGTCAATAAATAATAATATTCGAATAATAATAATGATAACAATATCATAAATAATAAATAATTGTAATTTTCAGTCTCATCTAAATTAGGAAGATTGCGTAAGAGAAGGGAGTGTCACGAGACCTGGAATAGCCGCAAATAATGCTGCCTAGAATGTAACTATGTCACCTAAATTAGACAATAAATCTCCAAATTTGGTAACATAATTCAGTCGCCAAATTTCGCTCTCTTTTAATGAAATAAATGGAATGTAAAGAAAAAGAAATAAAAACATGCATATAAGTATTCAATTATCTGTTTGCTTTAGTTCACTTTATTTAAATGACATAGTTGAGTTAAACCTTTTTTTTTCTATACAGAATATAAAAAAATACATCTGGAAAAATATTCAAAATGGCTTCTGTCTTGATGAGGCACTCAGCACTTCGGCGAGAATCAGTTAATTATATGCTTATGATGAAGTTAAATATATATTTTTATATATAACATGGTTATTTATAGCAATTATAATAGTTAGAAAGGTAGCAAATATGACATGGGAGCAGTTCAGAATGATATTATGAGTTATCAAAATGCCGGTTACATAAGATAAATTAACAATATGTGGATAAAATATAAAATAATAAATAAAAATTAATTGAGAAAGAAAAATATCTAAATTTTAATAAAAAATACAAGAAATTGGGATTAAATAAGCAGATTTAAGTAAGAAATTTAAAAAATAATGTAAATATTTATAAGTAAGAAGTAAAAATATTAAATTATTGATCAGAGACATTGTTTTCAGTAATGAAGGTGTTAGATATTAGGTCACATATTTCATACATTTTGGTGAAGGTGTCGTTAGAAGATTTCATAATGGTAGAAATTCCTTTGAAAATTGTTATGATATCTGAAATATTAAATTCATTTGTAAATTCCTTAAAGGATTTTAATAGTTCGAAAAAAGATGCTGAGTTAGCAGCATCACTAGAAGTTTGAGATTTTGTCTTTGGTTTACTTTTAGAGTGAGAACCTGAATTTTTAATAGAATTTTGTTTTGAATCATTATCATTAATAGAATTTGATATTTTAAATTTCTTACTAGCACCAGAAGTGCTCGGAAGACTAACATCGTCAGGGCGCGAGGGAGCATCACAAGAAATAGAATTTTTATCCGATTCACTATTTTTATTTTTCCGATCCCAAGCATTATGGGAGGGAGGGGGAGCAGGAATATATCGAGGAGCAGCAGCTCTGTTAGTGTTATTTTTAGAAGCTTTACGATTTGAAGGATGCATTGGGCAGCCCTTAAAATTGGCTGTGTGGCCCCCGCCGCAATTAGCACATTTAAATTTATCTGGAGGGATGGTACAGTCTTTAGATCGGTGCTTATCGCCACACTTAAGACACCGAGGAGTTAAGCTACAATTTAATGAAGAGTGCCCAAATTTTTGACATCTGTAGCACTGAGCGACACCAGAAGTTTTATACGGTTCAAAAGTAACAGCTAGATAATTTATCTGTTTGATATTATTAATGTTATCTACTGCCGGCGAAGGCCTGACAGTAATTAAGAATAATGGCATCGGTTGCCGAGTCTTACGATTTGTGAGATAAGCTACTTTTATCGGATTAATATTATGTTGACGCAGAGCGTCTTCAATTTCACTAACCTCCGTAAAAAGTGGGAGACCTCTAATGACAAATTTAAGCGGTTTAGGGGATTTCAAATCCAAAAACCGGGCAGGTATCTTATTTGTAATTAAATAGTTTTGAGCTTCGCGAAACGCGTCAGCAGAATCCGTAGTAATTTTGATGAGATTTCGAGTAAATTCAGTAGTTAAACCTTTAGTACGCGTATTTAGGTTATGAATATGTAGTTTGCTATTTTTATCAATTTCAAAAAAGAGTTGAAATTGTTTACGTTTAGGAGCATTTTCCGTAACAACTCCCGGTGGACTAGCAGCCGAGGAAGGCTTAACAGTCTCCACGTTGCTAGGACCCGGAGTAGGTCTATCACATTCATTACTGACTTTCTCGCCAACTTCGGAAAGGGCGGCAAAGGAGTTACTAAGTTTAATAGATTTTGCAGCAGCATCATTGTTATGAGATTTCTTCTGTTTGAGATGATAGAGTCTGTATTTATCATTACGTTTGGCAATTCTTAAGTTAATATTATGAAGTTTACAAGTAAATTCTAACAAGAACGTTTTATAGTAAGCATCAAAAGATTTAGTATCAAGATAATCATTTAATGAAGTATTACCGGCATAGAGATAAATATAATAATCATTGAATAAACCACTCACCATTGCAGAATCTTCAGAACGTACTATCTTTTCAGCATAGTTCAGCAAGGAGTCAATAATAGGATATCCTTCCCATGAAGGATCAAAGTTCGTTTGTAGGAGAGATCTTAAAGTCACTATATGTTGCTCCCTAGCTTTAAAAGCTAGTTCATCAGTATCGCAATCCATGAAGTTACCATCCATTATCGGAGGAATAATCGTAGAAAATCACCAGAAAAATTTAGTTGGAGAAAGTGTAATCTTTATAAAGACTTAGAAATTTGAACGTATAGTGGAAAAGACACGTCTGAACGCTATGGCTCATCAGAGCAGTCTCCAGTAGAATGACCTCTCTGTATTGATCGAGTCGACAGCGTCTTCTTTCCCTTTTCAAATTAGTAGAGAAAAAATGAATAATTAAAACTCCTTTATGCAACTTTTCGCTGAATCACGAAATACTTTCTTCTTCTTTCAATCAATGACACATTTTAGCAAAACACAAATTGAAATGGTAAACACTTTTTTAATCTTCATTCACCATTTTATTTTATTATTCTAATCTGACCAATGACAAAAACTCCAGTTACATTCGGCTTTTATAGTTTTGCCCAGATCCGGAGAGCAGCCAATCAAATTATCAAATTAAAAGCACGAGACAAAAAATAATCATCGTGCGTCCAAGAAAGCTATTTCTTGAATTCCGCCAAAACGCCAAGTCGCCAGATAAGAGTGCGAATGCATTTTCATTTCGCGCCATTGCTCCCTCCTCCAATAAACAGCGTCCCGCTGTTATGGACGACGGCTCTTGGTGCTTGACCTGGTTATTCGTTCCGTAGCTAATGCTGTCTCAGGAGAGTCAGTGTTCCGGTCAGATGCGCTCATACCACCTGTTCCAGTTGTAGTTGGGAACAAGTCCGCCTGCTCTTCTGGTGCGTAGTAGGGTTTCATCCTCAACACATGAACGATGTCTTTAGGCTTACGTCTTCTGGAATCGGGATCAAAATCCTGGACTTCGTAAGTAACATCTGATAACTTGCGCAGGACTTGGTACGGGCCAAAATACCTCTTCAACAACTTTTCGGAGCGACCTACCTTGCGTAGAGGAATGAAGATCCAAACCAAATCACCTGGTTGGTACACCACGTCACGATCACGATGTCTAGAGTTGTAGCGACGTCGGTCTTTCTCCTGGGCCTGAAGAGTGTGAACCCGAGCTAATTGACGGGATTCTTCCGCCTGGGTTACTAGTCTGGCGACGTAGTCTGGTGCTTCATCTTTCTATGGGCTCATGGAACATGACATCCAAGGTTGTTTCAACCTCACGACCAAACGTCAAGAAGAATGGGGTAAACCCAGTGGTGTCTTGTTTTGCAGTGTTATAAGCAAACTTGCGAACGGCAGAATTTGATCCAGTCTTCTGCTCGACATCGACGTAATAGCCAGCATGTCTGCTAGCGTTTTATTGAAACGTTCGGTGATCCATTCGTCATGGTAGGCAGACATCGATGTATCACGTTGCACTGATTGTTAATCTCTGCCACAATTTTGGACTGGAAAACTTGGCCTCGATCAGTAATGATGGTCCTCAGCTCGAATGAGTACATCCACTTTGCTACCTCTGTTGTTTCTGCATTCGATTTGTAACTGCGTATCGCGTCAAATAGTCCGTGCAGACATTATCCACTTGTGCCTCTATGCGACTTTGGAATGGTCAAGCAATCCATCCCTTGCTGGAAAAGCTTCGCAGGAGTATTGGTATCAGCTCGGACTTCTGACCGATTTTCGACGCTGGCATTCTCTGCAATGCACGTAGCGGCGCACACTTCGAAAAGTCGGCCAGACTTTGAGACGATCGTATGTCGTGCAAATCCAGTGTCCTGCTGCTTCGTCATGGAATGGTGAAGAATCTAACCGCATCACGAAGGGAGCTGTTTTCCTGCTGGCAAATTTTTTTGCAAAGCAGTCATTCACTAGGAGAAGCCTGAACTTGACAAATCTGTGATCTTCGCAGCGATGTATCTGCAAATGGATCGCAACGTTGTTCGGCGCTAGATCACTCATTGCTGAAGACTTGATTTCCGGCACTCCTTCGTGGGTATAGGATGTCGAGACAAGCAACTGCGTCAGTGTCCCGCAGCGAGACTCGTGTTCTTGAAGCTCAGAGCCCACCTGGCAATCGCAAATCTCTGTAGATTCTAGCCAACACAATGAAGTGGTCTGTAATTTTTTGAAGAATTTTCCAATAGGGACAACTTGGTTATGCTACAGCAGCCAAAACTTTTTGCAAAGTCTCGGCTGAGATCTTGACATATGGATGACTCTTCGCTTGATGTGGCTGAGGCTGGCATCTGTTCGTCAGACATCTTCGTCTGCAAGACTTTCAGCATAACAAGCTCAGCATCTTTTTTTCCCTGCTTTTTTCTCCCCCACTCGCAGAGGAAGCCAGCACCAATGAATGATGGTCTGTAATTATTTTGAATTTTCCAAAG
The DNA here is from genome assembly GCA_032207245.1 of Pardosa pseudoannulata. Classification (NCBI taxonomy): domain Eukaryota; kingdom Metazoa; phylum Arthropoda; class Arachnida; order Araneae; family Lycosidae; genus Pardosa; species Pardosa pseudoannulata. Next base: position 22,037,584 of record CM063510.1, read on the forward strand.
AGGAGGGACGGAACTGGTTATCCCCACCAGCCAGGCATTCAATCACTTCAGTTTTCGAACTTTTTCTCCCATAGAAGGGTCCTTTAAATGCGATATTTTTCCTTGTCTTTTTTCTCGGACCAATACGGCCCGATACCGTATCGCAGCTCATCGTGGCATCCAGTCTCAATAGCATCCGTCGAATAATGCTAGTAGGTTGAGAGGTCAGGGCTATTTTAAGGTCCCGGAAGGAGTCTTCTTGGGCTTTATCCCATCGAAACTTCGAGTTTCCTTTTAAAAGTTCTTGAAGAGGCCCAGCCCGGAAAGAAAAGTTCTTGATAAATCGTCGGTAGTAGGAGCCCAGTCCTAAGAAACTCCTTACGTCGTGCACCGTTTTTGGAGTAGGGAAGTCTCTGACAGCAGCCACTTTATCAGGATCTGGTTTAACGCCTTTACCGGATACAAGATGCCCGAGGATTTTGATTTCTTTAGCTCCAAAATGGCACTTTCTTGGATTTAAAACAAGTCCGGCTTCTTGGATGCAGGAGAGTACGCAGTGCAATCGCTTCAGGTGTTCATGAAATGTCTTCGAAAAGACAATTATGTCGTCTAAATAGCAGAGGCACATTTTCCACTTCAAATGTCGCAATAAATTATCCATACTCCTCTCAAACGTTGCGGGGGCATTACACAAGCCGAATGGCATGACATTGAATTCGTACAACCCGTCGCTTGTGATAAATGCCGTTTTCTCTCTATCCGCCTCATCTACTTCTATTTGCCAGTAGCCAGATTGCAGATCCATTGATGAAAAATACTGAGCTCTTCTCATGCAATCCAAAGTGTCGTCTATTCTGGGTAGAGGGTAGACGTCTTTCTTGGTAACCCGATTAAGACGACGATAGTCGACACAGAAACGCCAACTGCCGTCCTTCTTACGAACAAGTACGACCGGGGATGACCAAGGACTCTCCGACGGTCGAATGACGTTTCTCTTCAGCATCTTGTCGACTTCATCATTAATTATGCGACGCTCCGCTGGTGATACTCGATAAGGTCGTTGATTGATGGCAGGGTGTGTTCCGGTGTTTATTTTGTGTTTCACATTGAGTTTGCATTTCTTTTGCAGTGGTCCGCTATGGAATGCATCTGGGAATAGTCTCAACAGGCTTTCCATTTGGCTCCGTTCTTCCATGTTCATAGTCGACGCCATCATTTGAGAGTAATCGACTTGGTCAGCGCATTTCATGACTTCGACATCAGTGTAGGAAGGAACTTCCATCAGCGTGTTCAGGCAGTCTGGTCTGGCTGGCTCAGCGTAGGCAATACACATACCCTTCGGGATGCGGCGTTCATGTGTCTCTCCATTTGTCACCCAGAACGAGTCCTTTCCTTGACTGAACGGGATAATCGCCGAGGGGACAGCAATGCCTTGATTGATCCACAAAATTTTATTCCCCGTAACTATGAGATCCATGTCGTTGAAACCTTCAAGGGCTTGTACGGCAATGCATTGGTACGAACGGCTGGGAACAACCAAATAAGACACAGCACACAGCTTGATGACTCGAGGATCTTCATGGTCGTCAAGTAAAAGTTCATCAACTATGCGCTCAGCTCGTCCATTGTCAATAACGGCTTGGGAAGCTTTCAAAAAGTCAAAACCTAGGATAACGTCATGACTGCATTTTGGCATGACGGTGAATTGAAAGGGCTGTGTTCGGCCTTCTATAGTCAACTGCAGTACACATGTCCCTAACGGCTTATGGCAAAGTCGGTGACCATCGGGCAACCTCGAGCGGGATGTCGGCGACCGTCCTCGAGCTGGGCTGGGAGGTTGGTTGGTTGTTTGAAATTTAGTGTGGCGCTAATTCCTCAAGGGACAAACTGCGCCAAACAAGACGAAAAATCAAAAGAACAACACAATTTTGAAAAAATTTTGATGAAACCGTAAAAATGAAAGATGCCCAAAACCAAAGAAAAACATTTAAAAACAAACACATAAGTAGAAAATTTAGAAACACAAACATAACAATACGATAATCAGCAAAGTTTGATTAAAAATTAATTTTTAAAAATGGAAAACAGAAAATGAGAAATTGAAAAAGGTACAAAACAACAATGAAATTTATTTATTTACAAAGATTGAAAATTAATTTAAAATTGGAAAAAAAAATAAGAATTAAATATTACATAATTGAACATTAAATTTAGAAAAATACAAATCAGATTTCAAAGTACAAGCCAGTACAGCGAAGAAATGGGAATAAGCCTGGATGTGGGATTTTTCCAATGATTGAATTAAGATTAGGTGATGAATTTCCAAAGAAATTTATGTACAGAGATTTAAAAATATATACAAGAAGTTAAGATATGTGCGACTGTATAAGTAGTCTTACAATACGCACACTGTGGAGGTGCCTCACCAAGCAAGAGATGAGCATGTGTGAGTCGGCAGTGACCCACACGAAGACGAGTGATAATCACGTCCTGTCTTCTAGAAGGAAGTTGAGGCCACTTGGAAATTTTGTCTTTTACATCTCGCAATTTATTTGATACTATGTCAACCCAAGAATTCTGCCATTTAGAGTGAACTAAATCTTTGATGTAAATTTTCAGGTCAGGATAAGGAAGGCCAGTGTTCAGATAGTTTTCTGCAGACTTGGCAGCTAAATCCACAAGTTCATTTCCTTTGATGCCGACATGAGAGGGAACCCAGCTAAAAATTAACGAGATTCCCATGGAATTAAGATTGGTTATTAAAGTGAGAATTTTGAAAATAATAGGGTTATTACAATTAGGAGAGATTAATGAATTTAAAACACTTTGAGAGTCGGTATAGATAATGAATTTTTTACTATTGTGGTGCGTCATTTCCTCTAAAGCCTTCAAAATAGCAAAGGCTTCAGCGGAAAATATGGAGAGTTTAGAATGTAGTCTATAGCTATTGATCTTTTCTTCGATGCTGTATGCACAGCTAACAAAATTTGTGGATTTGGAGCCATCGGTAAAAACAGGAGTGTAAGATGTAAAGTATTGTTTGTGATCTTGAAATATTTGTTGATATACGCTATTAGCAGTTGAACTTTTTTCAAATTGCTTAAATGGGTTAATAATAGTAAAACTAGGAGTGTACCAAGGATGAATTCTAATATCTGTGGGAATAGTATCAATATTGTCAAAGTTAAGATCTCTTAAAATTCCTTTTATCCTTCCCTGAAAAGGCAGAACACAAGAAGATCTAGCATCATAGAGGCGTGTGAGGTAAGTATTGAGAGTATTCTGATGAATGGGATGATTTACATATGATGATGTTCTGAAATAATACTGTAGACATAGCACCTGACGACGTAATTCCAGAGGAGCCTCACAGCAGTCAACATAGAGACTTTCTATAGGAGATGTTCTGAAAGCCCTGAGCATAATCTGAGAGCAGAATGGTGAATGGTATTCAGCTTTTTTAGAACAGAAACACGGGCTGACCCATATACAGGACATCCGTAGTCCAGTTTCGAGCGGATGAGAGCATTATAGATCTTAATTAGGGAAGTCCGATCAGCTCCCCAGTAGGTCTTCGAAAGGACTTTTAGAATGTTGAGCTTCCTTTCGCAATTTTTCCGCAAAGTTGTGATATGAGGTGCAAAAGTAAGTTTTTTGTCAAAGATGACGCCGAGAAATTTCACCTCATTCACAATGGTGATCTTATTACCAAGAAACTGGATTTCAGGGTCAGGGGTGCAGACTTCTTTTTTTACAAAAATGCACGCAGGATGTCTTTGAACTAGAAAAGCTGAAACCATTCTCGCTCGCCCACTTACTGATTTTGTTAACTGCAGTTTGAAGTTGTCTATTTATATATCTCATATCAGCTCCATCACATGAGATGTGGAGGTCGTCAACATATAAACTCCCCTTTACAGAGGGTGGTATCTCATTAAGAATCCCATTAATTGCTACGATAAATAAAGTAACACTCAACACGCTTCCCTGAGGAACCCCTTCTTCTTGAGTAAAAGTGCGAGATAAGTTATTTCCTATACGAACTTTGAAAGTCCTTAATGCTAAGAAATTTTGTATGAAAATAGGCATATTTCCACACAGCCCTAAATCATTAAGTTTCCGTAAAATACCATAACGCCAAGTGTGGTCATATGCTTTTTCGATATCGAAGAAAACAGAAACAAGATGGTTTCGTTTAACGAAAGCATTCCGGATTCTGGTTTCCAGGTCAATCAAGTTGTCTAGTGTGGCTCTTCCACGACGGAAACCACTCTGAAAATTAGATAGGCAATTATTTTCTTCCAGATAGTACATGAGACGAACATTTATCATTTTTTCAAATATTTTGCAGAGACAGTTCGTCAAAGCAATTGGACGGTAACTGAGAGGATTCGTGGGATCTTTATCATGTTTTAGAATGGGGATAACAACAGCCTCCCTCCACGAGGAAGGAAAGCTATGTTCTTTCCATATCCTATTGTAAAGTGTTAACAGATTGGACAATGAATTTGTGGAAAGATGTTTTATCATTTCATAAGAGATATTGTCAGGACCAGCAGAAGTTTTATGGGTATTATGTAGAGCTGTATTTAATTCATAAATGGTAAAATCTCTATTGTAATCAAAGTTTTCTTTAGTTTTAAAATTTATGGGTTTTTTCTCGGCAAGGCTTTTGAGTTTCATAAAAAAGGGTGAGTAATTTGAGGATGAAGAGGTTTCAGCTAGTGATGAGGCTATTGTATTGGCAATATCAGCAGGAGAAGATATTAAGTTGTTATTATAATTTAAAATGTGAATTTGGTTGTTTGGGTAAACGCCACAACAACGCTTGACTTTTGACCATAAATCTTTACTGGAAATAGATGAAGAAATACTGCTAATATAGTTAACCCACGAATCTCTCTGGCTACGTCTTAAAGTGCGACGGAAAATGCTTTTGCACTTTTTATAGGTAATGAAGTTTTCAGTGGTCGGATAACGTTTGAACACTGAAAACGCTTTTCTTTTCTCCTTGTAAGTCTGTCTACAGTCTTCGTTCCACCACGGCTTTGTTTGCTTATAAGAATTGCAGGAAGATTTTGGAATAGAAGCGTCGGCTGCAGAAACTATTGTATTAGAAATTTCATGAACTGCTTGGTCAATATTGTTATTTTCGACCATGTCTGGAGAGATATTAGCTAGAGTGCGAAATTTGTTCCAATCAGCGGAACCAAGTATGTAACGCGGCAACCGGTGACTGTCATGGGAGCCAATATTATGCATTAAGATGATAGGAAAGTGGTCACTATTGTACAGGTAGGAATCTACATTGAATTTCCAAAAAGGAAATACTTGAGGACTACAGAGTGCCAAATCTATTGAGTGAAAGGTTTTGGTGGGAGAATGGAGGTATGTTACTTCGTTTTTATTGAAAATGCACAGATCATGGTCGGAAATAAGTTTTTCTATTTTACGACCCCGTTTATTAAGGCGGGGGCTACCCCATAATGGACTGTGGCCATTTAGGTCACCTATTATAATGAAAGGAACTGGAAGTTGTGAAATTAGGTTGTCAAGACTATTCTGGTTGATATTATTATTTGGAGGGAGATAAATATTACAAACAGTTATTAGAGAATGTATGTGTATCTGCACAGCAACGGCTTGAAGTTCGGTATTAATGTTTAAAGTGGTGGTAGGGTAGTCATGGGAAGTGAAGAGGGCAACACCACCAGAGGCCTTACCCCCTTCCACATGATCTTTTCTGATGGTACTATAACGTTTTAATTTAGCTGTTTTATTGTTATCGAGAAGCGTCTCTTGGAGAGCAAAGCAAATGGGATGGTATTTATTTACAAGATCTCTGATGTCAGGAACGTGACATTTAAAGCCATGGCAGTTCCAAGACAGAAGGGCCATATTAAAAGGCAGAGGAGAAAAGGAGGGGAAATCAGGCAGGGGGATTAACCCACATGCCCTCAGAGTCCGAGTTTTCTGTTACCATTTCTTCTTCTTCAGATGTCAGGTACACTTTTAGGGAGTCATCTTCAACATTCGGACGGTTTTTTAAAAAGTCTTTGCTGGACATTTTATATTTTAAGGGCTTTTTAGATAATTCGTCGGAATCATCTAAAACGCTAAAGCTATTATTTTTTAATCTTTCTTTAAGTTTTGAAGCGGATAATTTAGCTTTAGAAACTTTCTGTTTAGATGGAATACTATTTATTTTAGATTTTGATAATTTGGATGTTTGAATCTTAGGTTGTAACATGTTTTTAGGGAGGCGTTCATTTAGAGGTTTCTGTACAAATATTTTCAACTTGTAGAGGTTTATTTTCGAGTTTTGAAGGATTAGTACGCGAAGATTTAGGGCTATTGGTAACAGGAGGTTTATTTTCTGTTTGAGTGCTAATTGATCTACATTCTTTTACAGCTGCAGCGTAAGTTACTCCTGGTCGGGGTGTGGTATCAGTGACACGTTTTTTTGCTTCTGGATATGATATTTGCTCTTTTACTTTGATGGCCTGAATTTCTTTCTCTTGATTCCATTTTGGACAACTGCGCGAATATGCTGGATGACTCCCTTTGCAATTGATACATTTAAAATTAGATTTGCAGTCAATGCCATCGTGGCCAACTTCTGCGCAACGTGGGCAGGTAATGGACCCACGACACGAAGTTTTGGAATGTCCAAAACGTTGGCATTGATAGCAGCGCAAGGGATTGGGGATGTAATGGCGTACAGGACATCTAAGGTAACCTGCAGTAATATGAGAAGGCAAAGATGGTGAGTTGAAGGTCAAGATCAGGTGTTTTGTGGGAAGAAGCTTTCCATCTCGACGAATTGTAATACGGCGAACACCACACACATGTTGTTCTTTTAGGCCGTCCAATATCTCCTCCTCAGATACATTTAAAAGTTCTCCTTCCGATATCACTCCTCGACAAAAGTTCAGGGAGTTATGTGTGGTGACTTGAATGCTGATGTCGGCAAATGTGGTGCATTGTAAAAGTTTCTTTCCTTGAATACTGTCGGCTACTTCGACTAGTAAGTCGCCAGATCGTAACTTTTTTGTAGATTTTACTTGGCCGACAGCACTTTGTATACACTTATGTATGAGGAAGGGAGAGACAGCTGAAAAGCTTCCCTCCTTCCTCTGCACTATAAAAAATCTAGCACGAGTTGTGTCAATGTTCTGACTTTGTTGCCCCTTATGACCCAAGGGGAGGGGTGGGGGGGTTTTGAGATTATCCATAATAAGAGGTTTGGTGTTCAGATCCCGGCCGCACCACCCACCATGGAGCCCAACAAGGGGGTGCTAAAACGCTCCCAAAAAGGGACATAAACGACGCACCAGTGCTAACCGGGATCTATACGCGCACAGCTACCCCATAAGCAGCTTTGACCCAGTAAAGTGCTTAGCAAGTAACCGATTGCTTGGCCCAGGCCAGTGACAAAAGTCGTCCGACCAGCCGATTGATGCAGATGGGACCATTCTACACCTCCCGTTTGCCCGAAGCAGGGGCCAAAGTAATGTGTTGGTTTCCCTCAATTACCAGGATCCCCCTTTCCGGGGACACGGGTCTCCACGCACGGCAAACACGTGGGTGGTTAACAAATCGCGAGATGTTGTGTTCAGAAAAGGAACACAACATATCGCGATAAGCCCTCACCTCCGAAAAGGTAACCACAACGAGGGAGAAAAGGGAAAAAGGAAGAGAAGAAGAGAAAGAAAAGAAAAGGAACAAATCAGAACAAAAGATCGCTGGGGTACCTCGGGATTGCGACACCCGTGTTTACCTAAAGTAGGTAAACCCCCTGAGGGGGGCTGCAAAAGAGTAGTTCCTAGGATTGTTGCGTCGGTAGTCGTTGAAAATAGCTCGGCGGTCTCGGCAGTATCGGACGACGTGCCCTGGCCTTCCACAATGGAAACAGACCGGACGGCTGTCTGCTGTGCGCCAAAGGTCGGTTTTCCGCTGCGGCTCATTTCGGGATGGCACAGTCGTTGGTAGTCTTGCGGCGTATGTCGTCGGACGCCTAGGAGTCTTCAGAGGTTGGATGGCGGCAATGGGTTCACGGGAAATAGCGGCGATGGGCTGACGGGAAATAACGGCTAAGGATCGGTCCACCTCGTCTCTTACGATTGCCTCGATGGATTGCAGTTCTGGCTGCGGGACTTTGAGCGGCTGTGCGAATGCATGTTGTATTTCCTCTCTGACGACCTTCCGGATGAGTGAAACCAAGTCGGTCGCTTCGTCGGTTGATGCGATGGGTACGACATTGGGCAGTCTTTCGAATTTGTAATGGCCCACTCTTTTCTGCTTCATCTCTTCTATATAGACGCACCACTTGGTGAAATCTCCCGATGTTTTAACGTCTCTGGAAAGAAGAGCTTGAAAGACATCTTCAGCGACACCTTTCATCAAATGCGAGACCTTATCCTCTTCGGACATAGTTGGCTCAGCTTGCTTACACAATTCCAGAACGTCCTGTATGTATGATTGGATGCTCTCTCCTGGTTGTTGTGCTCTTGATTTAAGACGCTCCTTTGCTCGTCTGAGAAACGTTTGGGTGTCTCCGAACGTTTTTTTCAGTCCGTCTTCAAACAGAGTCCATGAGGTGAAACTATCCTCATTGTTCTCGTACCACTTCCTCGCAGTACCCTCCAAGAAAAAGTACACATTAGCTAACTGCATGGTGTCATCCCAGTGATTGTACAGTGACACCTTCTGGTACTCTTTCAGCCATTTTATTGGGTCCTGTCCAGGTTCTCCTCGGAAGATCGTAGGCTTTCTGGAGTCAGTCACGATCGTAGGCGTCATCACGATGGCGGGTTTCTCTTCGGGCATGGCTGTTTTGGAATTCGCTAACATTTCGCCAAATTCAGGAAGCAGTCCTTGGACGCGACGGCTTCTTCTCAGCTGCTCAGCGTTTTGTTCTTCCGTTTTAAACAAACGCGGTATGTATAATTAAATCAGGCTACCCGGCGCCTCCACCAAATTGTCACGTAGATAAATAGATGAGAAAACGAAAGCGCTCAAAATTAACTAGACTTTTATTTAAGACACTCAAAGAAATAATGACAAAAAATCGTCGTTCTCCATTTAACGGTTATTTTCAGAGCACCTTACCCGGCAGGGCATATCTCCAGTTATAAAGATAGTTCGTTTTAAGAGGGAGCGGTTCATTGAGATAATGTAATATCAAGATACCAGTCTTTAAATAAAAATTAAATATATAAAATGAGAGTAAAATAAAATAATGGTGATTAAATCAGTAAATATGAGAGTAAATGCGATTAAATATTGGTTAAATATTGATTAAATATGGTTAAAATGCGATTAAATATGATTAAATAGGAGTAAATACATTTAAAATAAGACTATAATGCATTACATGCTTGTTCGGGATTGTAATTCGGATCCTGGCGAACAGCGAAAAGAAATTGTCTTGGTGAAGTGGGAAAAAAAATTTGCTGGGGCGATATCTTAAAAAAATTGAAAAAAGTAGGACAGCAATGAGAATTGCACTGATCGGAGTCGAAGGGTGTAGCCTAATGCTAAAATACGTATTGTACGAATAGACAAATGTATATAGCTTGAATATTAGTGTGTTTAAAGCACAGAATAGCCAAATAACATGTGAAAAGTGATAACTGTGATATTTATAAATTTAGAAGAGAGGCCCTAGGCCGTCGTCTGAACTCTGGATCTGCGAAATCGTAGTCCGGGAGTTCAGCAATTATTTCATTAGGAATACTATTGATCGTGGTAAAAAATTTTTTAGATACTTTACGAAAATGTTCCTTAATGGTGGTTAAATTTAGATCACGACGTATAATGTCGTTTCGAAGATAGCGTGGAGCTTTAACAATTCTTCTTAAGATTTTATTTTGCGCTACTTCGAGAATTTTGATGTTTGAGGGAAAAGCATATGACCATACTGGCGCGCCATAGCTCGCGCGGGGCAGTATTATTGTTTTATATAGAAGAGTCTTAAGCCGAACACTTAAGTACGGTGAGTAAAGAAGATACCGTAGATCGTGAAGACTTTGGATCAAAAGGTTCTCAATATATTTAATATGTGGCTTCCAGGTAAGCCGACGATCGATGATGACGCCCAAGTACTTTACTGAATTCTCCCAATTTATTGGATCGTTATAAAGATAAAGCCGTGGCGGAGTTTTATATGAGCGGGAGAAAAAGATCGCGTGACATTTATTAGTATTAATTTTGATTTTCCATTTAATGAGCCACGGTTCCAGAGCATCAAGATGATGTTGAATGTAAGCCGAAACAGAATTAATATAAGGAGCCTGTGTGTAGATGGCCGTGTCATCCGCGTACAGAGCTATATTTGTAAAATCAGTTTTTGGAATATCGTTAATATAGAGATTAAATAGAGTGGGGCCAAGGATTGATCCTTGCTGAACCCCCGCAGTAATAAATTTCAGAGAGGAAAATTTGTTTTGGACACGGACCGTGAATTGACGATTGCTAAGATAGTTGTGTAGTAAGTGTATCAGTGCATCAGGCAACTGGAGCTGAATTAGTTTGTAAATGAGTCCTTCGTGCGTGACGCGGTCGAAAGCCTTAGCAATGTCTAAAAATATGGCACCAGATGGCGTCCTCGTCTGCAGACCCTCGCTAGCGAGTTCCACGACTCGGAGCAACTGATGCGTACTGTTGTGTGAGCTTCTAAAGCCAAATTGCTCTGGAATCAGAATATTATTAGTGGTGAGAAAGAGTTCCAGACGATTGCATATTATGCGTTCAGTAATTTTGCTGAGGCAACTCAGTAAACTAATAGGGCGATAGTTCTCTGCAAAAGTAAGATTGGCTGAAGGTTTTGGAATTGGACATACAACCGCAGTCTTCCATAAGTCTGGGAAGTATGAGAATTTTAGAATAGAATTTATAATGGCCGTAAAATAAATAATTGCATTTGGTGGTAAATGTTTGATAGCTTTATTAGTAATCAAATCAATACCTGGAGCTTTTGAATTCTTAAGATTTTTAATGGCGGCCAAAACCTCAGCAACGGTCGTAGGGGAGAGAGGAATACTTGGCGCATTCGCCAAGAAGTCATGAACCGTATCAGATACCATAATATCGTGATCCTCGTCTTCAATGTCAGAATTTGGGGAGAATTGTTCCTCATATACATCTGCAATTGCATCTGCTTTGCTCTTTGAGTCAAAGGCGATCCCATTACTGCTGTGAATGGGTGGAAAAAATTTTACAGATTTTGATTTAAGCATTTTCCTGAATCTCCAGAGTGTATTATCTTCGGGAGAGAGACTGCTGATGAGCTCCTCCCACTCTTTATTTCTGAATTTACGAATTTCTCGTTTCACAATTCTACCGAGATTTAGAAATTCTTGCCGGGCATCAGAAGTGCGGTAAATTTGGAAAAATTTACGTGCAGTATTTCGTTTTCGTATAAGCTCCTTGATATATTTAGGTAGCTTGTGATTTCTAGGTACATGAAGTTTGGTAGATGAATTTTGGGCCGCAATAGTAATGCTCTCAGTGAGAGTCTTGACTGCACGTTCAATACAATTTGGAGATCGAATAACGGGAAAAATTAAGTGGGACCCAGCAAGAATGTCCTGGAATTTTTGCCAGTCAGTGTAAATAATAGGGTCAAAACACTGAACTTCAGAGCTCAAATCAATTGTCAGCAGAACTGGCAAATGATCCGAGTCAAAAAGATCCAATGTTTCAATATTAGAATTTTGAGGGATATTTTTCATCAGAGCTAAATCAATAGTAGAAGGCCGAGTATGAGCGCCAAAGTGGGTAGGGGTAGGGGGGTGATGTAGAATTACATCAGTATTCGTATTGAGAAAAGAAAGTAAATCTTGACCAAATTTGTTAGCTCTGTAGCAATTCCAGGCTCTGTGATGTGCATTGAAGTCACCCGCAATGATGCATTGTTCCGGTAACAAAGTATGTGTTGTGCATATTTAAATCTCCCTTTCAGTGGCGTACGTAGAATTTTTTCAAGGGGGGGGGGTTCACAATTCTAAAAGATAACATGCCCACATAATTTACTAAAATGTTTTATTTTTGTCTATTTTGTCTGAGTTCAAGGTGAATGAAGTGGCGTACACAGAATTTTTTCAAGGGGTGGGGGAGTCAAAATTCTAAAAAATAACAGCCCACATAATTTCTACTAAAATTTTTATTTTTGCCATTTTGTCCGAACTCAAAGGGAGGGGTTAAACCCCTAAACACCCCCCTTGAGTACGCCCCCTTCTCCCTTTAGTTTACTTTCTTTTTCTTACAGAATTTTTGTTTACATTACTCTTTAAAACGTGGAGAGAGTTTTTAATTCATATTTTCCCTATTTTCTCCAAAATTATTATTCCTTTAGTTTAAAAGTATTTTGTAAAAGTGACTGTTGTATTTATGTAAGTGTTTAACGAATGAAAAACCTGTCATATTTAATCCAGACGGAAAAAAATAATTTTGTTGCTATAGCTTACATATATTAATATAACTATAATTTTTACTTTTAAACTGTATTAAAAACAGTAAAATTAGTGTTTTCATAGATAGAAACGACTACTTTTCCCATACATGAAGTATTTATTTGTATTAACAATTATACTCTCCTATGGTCAATAAATAATATTATGCGAATAATAATAATGATAATAATATCATAAATAATAAATGATTGTAATTTTCAGTCTCACTTAAATTAGGAAGACTGCGTAACAGAAGGGAGTATCACGTGACCTGGAATAGCAACAAATAATACGGCCTAGAATGTAACTATGTCACCTAAATTAGACAATAAATCTCCAAATTTGGTAACATAATTCAGTCGCCAAATTTCGCTCCCTTTTAATGAAATAAATGGAATGTAAAGAAAAGAAATAAAAATATGCATATATGTATTCAAATGTCTGTTTGCTTTAGTTCACTTTATTTAAATGACATAGTTGAGTTAAACCTTTTTTTTCTATACAGAATATAAAAAAATACATCTGGGAAAGGATTCAAAATGGCTTCTGTCTCACTGAGGCACTCAGCACTTCGGCGAGAATCAGTTAATTATATGCTTATGATGAAGTTAAATATATATTTTTATATATAACATGGTTATTTATAGCAATTATAATAAAACTTATGTATAATATGCCTAATTACTCATACTGAATAAAAACAGGCAACCTATCTAACCAAAATGCAACCAGATAAATGATGGAGTATTGCTAACAGCTAACATCGGCCCCACGCTGAGATAATTGGTGCTACTATATTGCTGTCAAGATATGTCACAATCGACCTCCGAGTCATAATGACGTCAAAAGTTGCCAACGATAGTAATTTAGTACCATAAACTCCCCTTTATGTCACGTCATAATGACGACTTCTGACATCAATATGACTCGAATGTCACCTGTGACATATCTCGACTGGCAATATGGTAGCATTCAATGTTGTGGTGACGTTAAAATAATTACTGTAACTTCAACCTCCGTTGAGTTAGCGCGAGCTTGAAGATATAGAGCATACGCACTTGAAGTATTTCTTTTTCAACCTTCATCCATATCTTCATCTATTATCTTCATCTATGTCTTCATCTATTTTTTCTTCTGTATTCCTATGTATGTATACACTTTTTCTATGTGCTTTCTTGTCATAAACATGTGGATTGGTTTTATGTACATGTTACAAGTGCGGGAGTAGTTTTGTGTTATAGATGAAAGATTTATCATTTAGCTTTATAAATTAAGTGCAATATATTTTTCATTTATTTTATGTGTATTAAATCTCTATTGTCATTAAATTGTACGAAAATATATTCCTATAATGGGCTTGACTAAAAAATTGTGTTCCCCCGCCAACTTGGCGATAATGGTTTAAGTATGATCGCCTAACATTTTGTCTTCATCTCACGGTGTCCAAACAATCTATCTATATTACAATTTATATTCTATTTGCATCCAACTCTCTTTGTGTAACTATTTTCTTATATATTAAAAGTGAGCAATGTTAAAAAAATTAAATAAAACAAACCATTAATGGTTCACTATGGCTGATTTTTAATAATTTGGAGCTGTTGCGTTTGTAAACTGTTAAGGAATTTATTGCCCATAAATATAGATGTCCGGTTTTCAAGTTTTCTTTAGTTAAGTAAGAGTATATAATTCTATTACGATGGCCAATTGTGCATTAATTAAAGTCGCCAGAAAAAGCAAGAAATGCAATGTTTGGATAGATTTCCTTTGTGTTTTAGCAAATATCGCCAATATTTTCGCGAAAATTTTCAAGGGTAATCCAATTCTTAAGTAGTCCTCCTATAATGCCATGGGTATAAACTAGTTTCATGCTAATAATTCTCAACTTAACCAGTTAGTAATACAAACCATACTATAAAGGCAAAATTCAAAAAAGATATATATATATATATATATATATATATAATATATATATATATATATATATATATATATATATATATATATATATATATATATATATATATATATATATATATATATATATATATATATATATATATATATATATATATATATATATATATATATATATATATATATATATATATATATATATATATATATATATATATATATATATATATATATATATATATATATATATATATATATATATATATATATATATATATATATATATATTATATAGGAAAATTATACAAAATAATCTAATCAGTTATATCAGTTATAATATGCTTAATTTTCTATCCTTAATAAAAGCAGGCAGCCTATCATAAGCTAAATAGAAGCAGATTAAATCATGTTGGAGTGATTGCTAGCAACTAACTTTGGTCCCATGGCCTTCAGACTATGGCGTGAGTTTAGTTTCATGCCAACAACACGAATCGTAGCCTTTTAGCAATACAAACAAAAATCATAAAAGTAAAAATCAAAAAGGCACATATGGGAAAATTATACAAAATAAATGGAAATACATTAGATTTATTTCAAAAAACCGTTTTCTGATTTAGTGATATTTAAAATATTCTTTAAAATATGTCCCGTGATTCATATTTTCCATTACATAAGGAAAATTAATTAGTCCTGGTATGAAATCCAATATTTAGAAGAAAATCTTTCTGTGCATATTGAGGTCAATAACGGATTTTTTAAAATATATTTCGATCCAGTGTTGCTTAATTCAAATCAATGTTTTATTAAACATTTATAAAGGAAATGAATAGTTTAAAAGTTTCACTGTTTTAAAAGTATTTAAGTCAAATTTAAAAGGAATTCTGCATTAGGCTCTAAAACCCTGACAGCTTTGGTATATTTTGTTTTTTTTATCACTATATTAAAAGGTTTTAAAGTCATACGTTTTTAAGATTTATAAAAATAAATTTTTTGTTGTTATAGTTCTTAAACTTCAAAAGGTAAGAAAATAATTTTCTTTTCCGACGTATGTTTTCCTTTGGGGAACTATGTTTTCAGAACACTTCTCGTAAATTCAAGAATTTTGATGAGAGTTGACTGTAAGTCGATCAAAGAAATTTTCCTTTTCAAGCGTTTTAAGATAGAACCTAAAGGGTAGTACTTAATGTACAGTTGAACCCAGTTATAATGAGCCTGATATATAACGAAATTTTGAATTTAATGAAAAAAAAATTGGGTTCTCTGATTTGATTGTTTTCAAAACTAATTTACCCATTTGATTGCGAACTTCCTAATGCGCAACATTTTCATAAAGTACATTATTTTTAACGCATAATTTTCTTGCATGTGTGGGATCTAAAAAGATCCATACATCGCCATATCATCCAAATTCCAACGAACTTGTCGAGAGATTCCATCGCTTTCTAAAACAGGCTATAAGATGCCATACTTCGGTTCGTTCTTCCCGCAGTGTTATTTGGTTTAAGGACGACCTTTAAAGAGGACCTGGGTTCCTCATGTGCCGAAATGGTATATGGTGTTTGTTTACGTCTACCTAGGGAATTTCTATACCAAACTAGAAATTCTAACAGCGTGGAACCTCAAGTGTTTTTGAGACAACTACGAGAAATAATGGTAACTTTATCACCTACACCTACAAGTTCGCATTCTTCAAAGCATGTGTTTATTCCAAAAGAACTTGCCACATCTTCTCATGTGTTTCTGAGGTGTGATGTTTTAAAAAAATCACTGGAGCCTACTTATACAGGCCCACATCTGGTTCTAAGTCGAACATCCAAGAACTCTTCGGTAACAAAGAGACAGTGGTGAGCCTGGATCGGCTTAAACCAGCGTTCATTTTCGCCCCGGAAACAGTTAAAAAGTCTTTTAACACCCCCTATGAAGGAACTTGCACCTTCTCCACTTGTATCTTTGCCACCAGTTTCCCCTGTATTACCATCTGCACCTGAGTTCCAGAAGTCAGGTGTTTTTCATACACGTTCTGGAAGTAGATTTAACACCAGATACTTCTAATTTCGTTGCCACTGGAGGGGGAGTTATGTATCGACGTTACAAGGATTACTATAACTTCAACGGAGAGTCAGTGCGAGCTTGAAGTTATAGAGCTTGCGCACTTTATGTATTTCTCTTTCAAACATTTTTCTTATATATTCTTACAACTCTTTTCATGTATATCTGGATCTGTTAAAGAAAACTTAGCCTTTGAATTTTGTAGTTGTTTTTATTTATTCCCACACATTGTTGATTACAGATCACATCAGATTATAAGCACCATGGGTGCTATCATACTGCGTTCGAGATATGTCACAAGTGATTTCCGAGTCATAATGATGTCAGAAGTCCTCATAATGGTGTCTAGAAAGGAGAATATATTGTACAAATTCTCCTCTCTGGCAACTTCTGACATCATTATGACGCTAAAGTAGCTTACGACATATCTCAACCACAATATGGTAGCACTCCATGTATTTCCGCCATGCTTAATTCTTAATTAAGTCTATCTTACTGTTAAAATTGGATAATTGTTCTCACTATACCATATTAAATTAATCATTAATTTCCTACTCAATACATTGTAAACTCATTTATACGATAATTACTTATACGAAATATTCAATTTATACGAATAAATTCTCTTTTCCTGGCGAAATTTCTATAAGGCCAATGTAATAAATTATTCATTTATACAGGGTGACCCAAAACTACCGCATAAACTCTGTAAAGCTAGATTCCTCGTTGGGAGTACATAAAAACTGCCCAAACAAGCGTTCTTGTACCATCCATAGCTTACAAGAAAAATACGAAAAGCAAAGAATGACGTCACTGGCGGTGCAAGAAAAAACACTATTGTACATATTAACAGCATATATCAACAGCAACATATCAACAGCTGTCGGGCATACTACCTAACAGTTCGTAAGGCATTTCCATTACATCGGCCGTACATCAGGTACATGTCGCAGTAGTCACGAACGGAACACATGGCCACAGTACGAAGACGTAGCTGTAACATGCAGCCTTTTAAATACTAGTTCAACGGTGGCTTAACGTCATTCCATGGCGCGCGCTCATGCATGACGTGATATGCGCGGCGAACGTTTTAAACATTATCGTCTGGAAAGATATGCAAATACTGTTGTTGATATGTCCAATAAAGTGTTTTTTTCTTGCACCGGCAATGACATCATATTTTGTTTTTCGTATTTTTCCCGTAAACAATGGATCGTACAGGAACGTTTCTTTGGGCAGTTTTTATATACTCCTAAACGAGGAATCTAGCTGTGTAGAGTTTATGCGGCCGTTTTGGGACACTCTGTATAATTTTGTTATTGTTTTTAAAGTTATTTTATACTCTTATGTAGCGAACCTATAAATCGTAAATCAGATATGAGACGTACTTTATTTTTCAGTCGACCACAGAATTCAACTTTCTAAAACTTTTCCGCAGACGTCAAAACAGTATTTAATCTTTAAAAAATGGTTGAAATTAATGTTTTGGTCTACACAAACGGTGGATGAAGATGTACAGACCATTGTCGGACAAAAAATTTCAGAACAATATGACCAGAATTAATAAGTTTTTTTTCCACTCAAACAGCAGAAGGAAATGTGGAGTCCTTTGTTAAATAAATAAATTAATAAAATTTCTTAATAAAATGCTTTAAATGAATGTTTTTGTGTCTACGCAAAGGATGGGAAAAACTACATTCAAACTTTACATACAAAATGAACCCTTTAATAGCGAACCCCATATTCAACAAACTTCAAATTTAATGAGAGACAATAATGGGCCCGGCCATTTTGTTATGGTTTTTAAAGTTAATTTATCCTTTTATACCAAGTCTTAGAAATCCGATGTAAAGAACTCTTTTATCAATCGACCACAGAACTAATTTTCTTTTTCGTTTTTGAACCTTTCCACAGATTTTAAAATAATATTTCGTCTCTAATTTCATAAGTGCGGATTTTGTCCACACGAACGGTGGAAGAAAATGTGGAGTTCTTTGTCAAAGAACTTCTTAAAACTTCATAACAAAATGCGTGCAGTGAATATTTTTTCATTCTCACAAACGGTCTACATTAAGGTACAACCTAAAGAGTAAACTTGACATAGTTTTGAGCCTTTTGTAGAGAACAAGATATATAATAAACTCTGACTATAAGGACAGACAACTTTGGATCCGCCGTGTTGTTATTATTTTTAATGCTAATTTATCCTTTAAGAAAAGATTTGTTGGACAAAGATATTCATAACATGTTTTTTTTTTCAAATTGGCGTCATGTTCATAATAACCAATTATTTCAGGAGCAAAATGATGAAAAATAGTTTATGGTAAATTTAATTATATTTGAATTTGTGATTATTTCGATTATTATGTGAATTTAATCGACAAATGGTCTATTTAATTTGGTTCTTTACTTCTCCAGTCTTAACAGGGCTAACTTAATATTACTTAATATTACAGAGGGATTTTTTTACTGGTGTATTTCTAGTATCGGAATATTTCCAGGCTGGAATGTTATGAAGTAATACACCAAAAGGATAAAAATCAATCCATTTTTACACCCAGAACTTTCGTTTTATATTTAAATACCATGACAGTACAGACTATTTGTAATTGAATACTAAAGTAATTGAATGTATATAATTTATTCTAAAGCAGATGTTAGTTTTTATATAAATTTCTAGAATAAAAAATAGGCACCTTTTTTACTGAAAATTATGCAATTGTTAAGAGTTAATCAGTGTTATCAATTTCAATTTTTGGTTGCTAAGTTACGAATCAGTTAATCTATTTTTTTCCACTGGGTGAAACAAAACAATATCATTTTATATTTTGCTTTTTGTCGGCTATCGGCAACGTCAGTATCCTTTATAGCTTCATATCACGAGACAGAATGGTTGGATCAGCTATAACTCGCGATTTCAATATCTATAAAAATGTTTTCTTCATGGATTTTGTACGGATGTTCCTGGCCGCAAAAATATGTGTTTTATTTCTATCCCTAAACTTTCTACTCTCTAGTTTTGTGTCTTGAACTCACGAATCCATCTCCCTATCCCCTCTTTCCTCTTTTTAGTTGTTTTATTTTCTGCTCGTTGTCATTTTATGCTTAGTGTTAGAAATCTCTGGATTAGAGGGCTCGGCCCAGGCAATCCAGTTGAACTACCATCCTGAAGATCCTGAATGGGTGAAAGAAGTTTCACTACTAAAAGTGACAATCACAAAGAAAGTCTTTACAAAACCTGGTGATTATGCTACAGATATTATCTCGAAGTCTCAATCTTAAGAGATTTATCTTGAAGGATATTTGTATTATGCGTTTTGCTTCGTTTTGCAATAATATAATAAGTCCAGTATTAGAAACATTAAGTCGGAAAGAAGAATATATTACTGCTTAAAGTGTTTCCTTTATTCATTAAGATATGGGATCCTAGAACAGAAAGATGTAAAAAATCCAGTATTTTTCGGGAGACTTAAATGCAGTTTCTACTATAATCAAATTTTAGCTACATGAAGGCAAATTAGGCATATACTTACTGTTTGAAGCTGACACCAAATGGTTACTAACATCCATAACAGTAATGGGACTTGAACGCATAGGTAAATTTTTATTTCTTAGATCATTGTCCTGCAGGATAGAGGGTAAGCGAAAGAATTAAACGGACTGAGGTAATAACAACGGGACAGCGTACTACTGGGTAGCATAGCAGAATGAAGTATTCTCGTGACTTAATATAGTCACGGGCCACATTGTCATGAGACACGCAAGTCAGAACGACATATCGCGTGTGACGAGGCAGTTTAAAATCACTAAAGATGGAAGAAAAGGGAGCAACAACAGTAAGAAGCGTCTTTAAAAATGCATTTTGATTAAGTTTACTTTTATGTTAATTTTCAGAATATTCTTTGACTGAGGATGGATAAAGCATATAATTCTATTACGTCAAATAAATAAAATTAAGGGCCAAATTCAAGTCAAGCGCTTATTTCTCATATCTTACTTTCCGTCCGCAATTTAGCGAAGATATAAAAGTTTCGGGTTTGGTTTGGAAATCTGCGGTCTACTTTTGCAATAAAGGGGCTAATGAGACCGAAAAGTTGCTTAAAGTCGATTCCGAACATCTACGAACTTCCATGCCTCAGAGGGATTCGAACCTACCGAAATTCGTGAGTTCGAATCTTACCGTGGCTTGGAAATTCGTAGATGTTTGGAATCCACTTTAAGCAGTAGATTTCAGTCTCATTAGTCATCGTACTGCAAACGTAGACAGTAGCTCTCCAAACCCGACACTTTCTTATCTCCCCAAATTTGTGGACGGAAGGTGAGATTCGAGAGATAAACGTTTGACTTGAATTTGGCTCTAAATCTGCTGAATTGGCCAATCATCAGCAGTATGAGGAATCATAGTTCATCCAACAATATAAGACAGAATAAAAATAGATTAATATTTTTAATAATATACAATTACACAAATACAGTGTGTCCATCATTAAACTTCCCAAATTTAAAGTTGTATATAGTTGAAACTTATAAAATGGGGAATAATGAAAGAAAGAGAATTTGTTTTAGCGAACAATAATAATAAAACAAATTCAAAATATCACCACCAGAGGCTTTTTGGTTTGACATGAATGGGTACTTTTCATGCACAATTTTTATGCAACATGGAGCTCCTCCACACATTAGCTTTCCTGATAAGAACGTTCTCAAAAATCCCTTTACAGAAGAACGAGTCATCAACCAACTCTTTTCGTATGTGTGGGCACCCCTATCCCAAGATCATGCGACTTTCGGCTTTGAGAGCATTTGCAATATCTAGTTGGTATTGATAGACCAAGAACTATATTTGACTTGAAAAGCAATAATGACCGAACGGTAGAGCGTTACTCTTCGAAATTCAAGTTTACGGGTTCGAATCTCGCTGCTGGTTTAGATGTTCGTAGTCGTTTGTAATTGGCTTTAAACAGTGGGTCTTGGTCTCATTAGCCCTCGAGAGCAAAGCAGTAGATCGTAGCGTCCCAAACCAAACCAAACCTGATCTGAAAGACACTATTTCAAGACATGTTCTTAGCATTTCCCAGGACAAACTGTAGTCAGCTGTGGAACATGCTGTCTTACGATTTGAAATGGCAGCTAAAAATGATAGCTGTTATGTTGATCATGTCTTGTTGAAATAATTTTTTTATCTATAGTAAATGATACGCTAAATGATTTTTCATAAAAAATGCCCTCTGGGGATGAGATTTCAAACTCCTTTTTTATTTGCTTAAACATATTCCCATCCCTTCATTATGTCCTACACAACATTTCATAACTTTGTTAACAATAGTTTCGACTGTAGACAAATTTAAGGAAGTTTAATTATGGAAACGGTGTACATTCTTCAAATTAATTTAAAAGCTGATGAAGGTTCATTGAAGTCGAATTAATTTCAATATAGGCTAAAAATTATCAAGATACAATTAAGAATAATTTTCTCCTATATGGCACTACTGTGACGTCGCAACACCCCATTAGCTTCACAAAGAGGTTTTATTAAAATCAGGCCATACAGTCTGGAAACTTGACACTAAACGACAAAGGATTTTCTGTTCGACACGCCTTGAGATATCCGAGGTGATTAGAAGGTCGGATGCGACGTGGAAATGAAAGACTCTCAGACGCCAACGAAAGGATTAATCGAAGGCTAGTAGGCTGGCAACGCGGGAAGGAAAGGTGAGTTTTCGTCGGGAGGATTGAAGGAGGAGAGAGTGAAGGCAACGGAAGTTTGCGTTTTTGGAGAGCCGATGTCCACTTTTTTGTTAGGTCTCAAGGAGTTCAAGTTGTACTTCTGTACAACGGCATATCTAACGGACACTTGACCTCAGATTTCTATTTAGATTCACTTAGAACCTGGAACTTTTGGGTCCGTACACAGCTCATCCTGAGTCCCTGTGATTTCCATTTGGAAATTTTGTAAATAGTTTTACATTTAGTCCTGAATAAAAGTTGATATTGTTATAAGCTGTACGTCTTGTCACTACAACTTCGACACCCACACGCTACCAGAGGATTCAGAGACCTTACACTATTTTTAAAAGCATATTTCCTACTGCTTTTTGCTGAAGAAAATATTCCTTTAAAAAGAATATATACTTGCATATTTGTTTCAAAGGTTATTAAATCTAAAAGAAGTTTGCAGAACATCAACGAGTAAATTTAAATTTTTATAAATTTATTTTAGATTCACAG
>CM063510.1:22067711-22085211 GCA_032207245.1 Pardosa pseudoannulata
TTCAATATAAAATATAAAAAGTTGGTTAAAAAATTAAATAATTTTCGATCTATTGAGATTTAACTGAATAACTAAATTTACCCGCAAAACGCCTGCTCCCGGCACAATTCCGCTGCGAAATTTACCCGCACATAATGTGTTAAAAACGAACAAACCTTAAAGTCTGTCATAACATGCATTACTACATTTTGCGTTTGAGAAGCTCATCGCAATTCTCAAGAAGAATAAGAATTTGTTTGTGAAGTTTTTTTTTCGCTTTAGAAATGCTGAATATTAAAGTGACTAAGAAGCAACTACGGCCCGATGTCTGCAGAACATGATTTACAAATTCTATTGGATTGGTGCGCTTAACGCGAGTCTTGAAAGAGGGAAGAAAGTAATTACTTTGAAAGAAGCCGGAATTGTGTCTGAAGTATTAACAGAAAGAAGTAATAGAATGGGAATTTTCATTGCACACTGAATTACCGGATATTTTGAAATGGAAGTCCTGATGGATGTACTGATATTCATTTAATAAACTCATGCATGTTTAAAATTTGTTTCCTGCAGATCCGTTCTTCCTACAGAAGTTTTAGCCTCTCCATTTCTTGCTCTAATAAAATGAGACAATACATGGGCACAGTCATTTTGAGGACAGACAAAGCTCATTTCCATAGCCACGATGATGTTAACGTTTAGAATTGCAGAATAAGACCACCGAGAATTCATTCGTACTGTAACTATTGTTTCTCCATTCTTCAAAGTTCGTTTACGCAGAATTTATCATTAACCTATTTCTTTTCCGAAGATATATGTTCTGAGCTATTTGTTATATTCGTTATCAATAACGAGCAGTATTAAAACTCTCTGAGCAACCAGGTCATTCTAACCCTTCAACAGTGTTTGTTGATTATATTAAGAGATCAAATTTTATGTATGATTGTAAAAAACAATAATGTTTCGTTGGCCTAGTGTTTGAGAAAGAAGAAATTAAAACTCATTAAGAAACACGTGGAAAATAGGTCTTGATTAAATGATTTTATACAATTAAATAAATGCCTAAGGAATACATCTGGAATCAACTTATCATTTGTAAATCGAAGTCTGCTATCTAGTCGGCGCCGGCCCTAAAAAAAATGGCGAAGTTTTTTCGGCAAAGGGTTCTCCCACAAACCGTGGACGCCAGCCGTTCACCTTTTTTCTTCTTGTAACAACCTTGTCCGCTCAAAAATTTTCGAACAGGAGTCCCCTCCAGAACGGAGGGTATGTGTGTCAAAATTCCCCAAACGAACGGACACTTCTATTAGCTGGGAAAAGTCCGAAGTTTCTCTGCATTCAAACCGGTCCTGCCCCGGCATGTCCCCGAAGACCCACGGGAAGCTAAACCGAATGTAACTTATTGTTACAATAATGAACTTCCTCCCCACATTTCAAAATAGTTAAGTAATTATTGAACATCTATTAGGACATAAAAAAGATTATAACCTGTAATTTATTTTAACATACTGATCACCCCGATCACCTGACCTTTTAATTAATGTGACTTTGAAATCAGGGGCAACATAAAACATGTTGCTTTCAATGATCGTAAACTTAGCTGATTTAAAGCAAGCATTTCCTACCACATATACAATAACACTGATACACTGTACACTTCTATCTGTTACAGACTATGTTATTTTGTGCTTTCAACTCATAGGCGAAAACCGTAGACAGCCCTTAGAAATTTTCTTAAGCAATTCTGGATACAGACTGCAGATAAGTTTAAAACCGAATCTTTTACGAATCGAAGAAACCCGATTGAAAGGAAGTATTGGAAATGCGGATATTTTCTGTCTCCAAATTTCAACCAAAATAACCATTTGATTATGCCTGTATTAATTTTGATTACTTTAAGCATTACATTAGTATTTATGCACCATCCAATACACCCTCTTGACAGTCTGGATGAGTTTTGTATAAAAAATGACACAAAAGTCAGGACATTACATTTTGTATTCTATTTCCTTTTTTTATTGAATTTAAAATTTAATTGAAAGCAAAATTAATCTGAGCAACACAAAAAAATTTAACCTAAAACTCCTTTCAGTTTTAATTGTATCTGGAACTTGTCAAAGCATTGATTACACGCACATACATATATTTCATGTATAGATATATACAATAAATGTTTTGCCCACCATAAGTTTACTTTTCTATAGACAACAATATGTTTTAGTAAGCGTGAGATTTTAATAAGGTTGTAACTATTACAGACTCTATGCCTTTTTTGTAAGATTATTGAAGGGAAATTGCATTAATTGTGAGACTGAAGAACAGTTAAATTGTCCCCACTAAAGAAAAAAAAAAACTTTTAATAAACGAAGTGAATGTGCATTAAGGTTCATTATAATATATTTATTTATGTGTTCGAAGTTATTTGGAAGAAATTCAGTTTCATTCTTTTAGAATTAAACTACGTAAACGGTAATGAGATCTTTTTTGTAATCTCTGTCTCCAGAAAGTTTAAGTACAATGACTAGCGAACATAATTATGCAAAAGTCCATGATTTCAGTAAACACTATTCTTTATAATTTAATCTTGTCTAAGAGGTTCCATTAACAAGAAATGAGGATTTTAATTTTCAGTTTAAATTGAATTTTTAGGTACAGAACTCATTTTAAGTGGGAGAAACATTTATAAAGCTTCTGCATTTTCAACAAAAACTGGCAGAAAGAAAAATACCTGATAACGTATTACTATAAAAGCTGTAAAAAACTACAGTAAAAATTTAAACGAGTAGGTTTAGGAAGGATAAAGTTTTAAATTTAGAATCTTATGTAATTATATAATTTTCCTTAAAGGGAGTGTAGGTGTGAATAGCAAAATAATTTTAATTTTAGATTTTGGTAGCCTTAACAATCAGTAAGAAATAAAAAACTTACTGAACACAGCAATACATTATAGAATAAATTAAATCACACGCAAAATAAAATTATTTTTATTTCTGTGAAAAAAAAAAATTAAAGGAAGTATTGGAAATGCGGAAATTTTCTGCCTTCAAATTTCAACCGAAATACCCATTTTGACTATGCTTGAATTAATTTTGACTACTTTAAGCATTATATCTGTATTTATGCTGAAGGAAAATTTAATTTTCAAGCATTAAATGTCCATTTTGACCTTTCTTGAAAGTTGAAGTCTGTACGTAAGTATTTTTGTGTCTCACATACCTTAAAAGCAATTAAACTAAGAATGCTTAAATTTTCTATTTAAGACTGTTGTAAATTATGCACCTCCTTTTTGATTGCAAACTGCATTTTATATTACGAAAAATTTCGATATATCGGAAATTAATGCTACTAGGCATGGCACAAAAATTATTTGACGCGCAGTAGCTCAGTCGGCAAAGGCAACGTTCTCGTAACTAAGAGGTTGGGGGTTCAGAACCGGTGACAGTCTAAGATCCACCGTGTTCGTTAAAGGTTACTGGGGCATGTAAAATACGTTGGTGGTCACAATGTTCTCCAAGTTCTCAATCAATACCTCTGGCGGTGGGAGGCAATAATGAAAAAATTGATAAAAAATAAAATAAACATGTATGTTAAAACACATGATACCACAATGATCTATGTGAAATAATTTTAAGCAAAATAAAACATTTTATTATTCATTTTTCAATATCGGATTATTTTATTAAATTTCCTGGGAAAAATATTAAAAAGTTTTAATTACTATCATTTTAAAATATCTTATTACAGTCAAAGTTTGTGTTTCAATTAAAAAAAAAGAAATACTGTAATTTGCATAATTCTTGATGATATCACAGTATTTTGAAAAAAAAAAAAATTAAGTTCTACCTTTTAACACCTTAAAACCACTTATTAAGTTCTGACTGATAATTTTCTGATGAATATCTCAAATTATTTCTATCTCTGAAAAAAAATCTTAAGTTATTTTAAAGATAAAGTTACTCTGCAAATTGTCTTAACATTTTCTTAACCACTTCCGGTAAAATGACGAGTCTAGCTCGTCATTAGTTTTTCACTCCATACCGCACAATGACGAGCTACACTCGTCATGTGATTAAAGTTACTGTTAAATATGATAATTAATTTAGTTTAAAATTTCTAGTGTACTGAATTTGGCAACACTTTTATCACTTGTGAAAATCACAAGTCCAAGTCATTGCCAAATTAATGAGTCAGAATAAAAGAAAACCAACTAAGAAATGCCGTGTGTGTTACAAGAATCAAATTAAAAGTGAGACTACTTGGCGGTGTAAACAATTAAGAATTCCTTTGCACTTTGTTTTGAAAAGTACCACTAGCTTGAAGACTATTATCTGTATACCTTATTAATGTTTTGCTTTGATATTTTCTTAATTTTACTGTTTCTGATATTATTTAACACTATGTAAAAAGTGGATTTTAATTAAGAATATGTAAGAATTGTAAAATGAAACAAGTTTTTTAAATAAAAATTAAATGGTTATTTTATGCACAGTTTTTCATTATTAAATCATACCGGAAGGGGTTAAGAATGTCTTCAGATACATTTCCTTCACCTTAACAAATTCAAAGTATCTGAAATTTTTATTAAGATAATCTCAAGAAAAAAATTGAATCTAAAAAAAACGTCACATTTTTGAAGATTTTCTTAAGAAAATGGTACTTTCTTAAGAAAATATTCAGATTATTTCTACTAGGGAAAGTCTATAAGTCTTCTGCTTGGTTCCTGCTTCAAAATTACGAGGATCCACTTCAGTATAAGTCGTACTTTCACCCTTGTGGTGCTTGTTATAAACGAAAGGCGCATCCCTTTGCCTTAAAACGAGTAGCCTCCGGCTTAATCGTGCTTGGTTTCACCAAGTGGCATAAGTCAATAACAACAAAAATCTTTAGCTGTTGAATCTTGAAATTTTGCATTTAGGAGTTGTTACTAGTAGTTATAATTACTAGTATGACTAGTAGTTGTACTAGTAATTATGACTCTCAATTTTTTTATTGCAATCTGCTCTCTATATAGTGAAAATACTTCATAAAAAATATCAAAACGCTACCAGTCTCCCATAGATATTAGGACTTGAGATCTAGTCATTGTTGAAGTATTATACTTATAGTTGAATACACTTCTATGCATTGCTGAATATTATAAAGTCTTTCGATATTATTAGAGAAACAAATACTTTAGCAGTTATATAACTGTCCACTTTATTAATGAATTGGAGGATAGTATCAGTTATTTAGATAGAATAGGTATAAATGGTGTGAAGCCAAAATGCGTATAATATATTAGGTGTATAAGGAAATCATGTTGTGTCTACATGAGATATTTTAAAATTAGATTACTAAAATAGAAAGAAACATCATCCAATTTGCAAAAAAATATATAATGCATATTTCTCTAATATGGCCATGAGCTTGACTATTAATGAAATAAAAACTAAGTATATTGAGATAACTGGGAGAAATACTAACCTGCAGGTTTTTGAAATAAGTATATACTGGTTGAAAGGGTTACTGAGTTAAAATACTTAGGAGCTCTAACTACTCACAAAAAGGAAATAAATCCTGAAATTAAAAATCGTATCATGAGGGCAAATAGATATTTTTATGGTTTAAAAAATACTAAAAACTAGGCTCATTAAGTATACAACAAAAATTAACATGTATAAAACCCTGATTCGACTTTTAATATTTATTGTATGGCTGTGAGTGACGAATACTCAAATCAGATGTGGATAGGTTATTGACATTTCAGAGGAAAATACTAAGAAAAATCTGTGGAGTAGTCCATGAAATTAATGTCTGGCGGATACTTTATAATTATGAAATGTATGACAAATTTATAGAGCGCGACATTGTTAAAACCATCAAGGCTTATCGCATTAGATGACTTGGACATTTATTTAGATTGGAAGATAACATTTAACAGACCAGGTTAACATTTAGCAGGCTTGGAGGTGTTAGAAAAAGAGGTCTGCCTCCAATTAGATGGCTTGACAATGTGGAGAAAGACCTTAAGGATTTTGGGCTGGAGAGCTGGGGCGTTTGATAGTCAGCAATGGCGAAAACTGATTGCCCTTGACCTGTTTTGGGATGTAGCAAAGAAGAAGATTTCTTTAATCAGTTTCTATACTTATTCCTCCCCCACACACATAATCATCCAATATTTAGCTTGTTTTACACTCTTATATGCCAAGTGACTATCGAATATCAAAAGAATGGTTTTTCAGGTGTACCACTTGTTTGAGAAAATGTCCCACCCAAGATTCAAACATTGCATGATGCATCCATCCCGACTCTGTGCAGCCATATAATCTACCAGGTGGTCCACCCTTGAACCCAAGTTTCATATAAATTTAGACGTTGTACACAGTGAAATGTGGAAGGAAATTTCCAGTTGCAGATGTACAAAGCAGCCATGTAAACATATGTATTTTTAGGCTTATAAGTTCAATTTTACTATTATTGTATTAGTTTAATCTATACCCCAGAAAATAAGTTTTAAAAAATAGTATGTAATATTATTTACAGTAAAATAGAAGAACTGGTTTAAATCATTACATCTAAAAATTTAGAATTTTATAATAAATTGTTAAGCCTAATTAATACCCATTTCCCCCCATCATACAAAAATAATCATTAAACATAAAAATATTAAAATATTTCTTGCCTTTTTTTTTTGAAAAACTGATGTTTAGAAACCCTTGCAGTTGATTATTGAATGTTCCATCCAAGATTGAAACGTATCATGAATCCACCCTGACTCTGTGCAGCCATATAATCTACCAGGTGGTCCACCCTTAGCAAAAGTTTCATATAAATATAGACTTTGTACACTGTGAAATGTTTAAGATAATTTCCAGTAGTAGATGTACAAAACATCCGTGTAATCACATGTATGTTTAGGCTCAAAAGCACAATTTTACTATAATTTTATTAATTTACTCTATACCACAGAAAAAACATTTTTAAAAATTCTATGTAATATTATTCACACTAAAATTGAAGGGCAAATTTAAATCATTACATTTAAAAATTTAGAATTTTATAATAAATTGTTAAGCCTAATCAAAACTCATTTCCCCCAACATACAAAAATAATAATTAAACATAAAATATTAAAACAATTCTTCCCTTTTTTTTGAAAAAACTGTTGTTTAGAAACAATTGCAGTTGATAATTGAATGAATATTGACCACAAAAGTAATAAAATATTGCTTTTTGAAAGTTTTTAAGACTTTAGTAAAGCAGAATTTATTCTTGACTTGCTAACAAGGCAATTTTTGTTGACAGATGCAGAATATAAAATTTCTTAAGGAAAATATATGTTGCCAAAAAATGTCTAAAAATATATTACAAAGATAAAGTATAACTGTTAAAAGTTATGATGTGTCTTTTAATTAAATTATAAAAAGTACCCATTTTACCCCATCAGACCCTATTTATTTAGTTTAAAATTTTTTATTTTTAAAATTAATCTATTTCTTGCATTTTGAGGATAATAACGAACATAATTAAAGAAAACTTTTTTTTTCCATTTTTGGCACGTTTTTCCCAAAATATTCCACAGGTGAGGTGTTAAACTACGTTTTTTTATTAAAAAAATCTGAAGACAGCACAGTTTTGTTTTCACGTTTTCATACGTGAAAACTATTATTTCAACTTTGTTTAAGGAGGTTGAGCTGCATTTTTTAAAAATGCTTTTATCTTATCTTTGAACCTATCATTTTAAATTTCAATGACACCATGGAGCTTGTCTTGTAGAATCAATTTCTTGTGGTATTAGCTCTCCGTTTCTTTGCTGCAGAGCTTGGATCAATTCTGTGACCTGTTTCAAGGATATTGGCTCTGTGTTTGATTAATGGACTGGAAAGATATGGCAATTTGTTATCATGAGAGTGTCGAGGGCCACATACTGCTTTTTATAACTTCTCACTTTTGGAAAAAGGATCTCAGGTTATTTATATAAAGAAATAGACGAGAAATGATTCCTCATATGATTAATGGATGCTGACTTAGAGCTTATCTAGGAAGAAAATGGCTAAAGCGTTAAAAACTTCAAAGGGAGTCAAACAGAAGATAGAAAGTTAAGGAATATATTAGTGGTAGGTACAAGAAAAGTCAAACAGAGCCACATTTCGGTTTCAAATATATTATATAGACCAAGGGTGTGGAGTGCATCAAATTTATACAGTATTAAATATATAAATTCAATTTTATAATTAATGCGAATCCTTAAGGACACAAGCCACCTGTAAACAATTTGCAATGGAAAATAAATTGTAATTTTTTGACTTATCCTAACTTTACTAGTTATTATACATGGAATACATGGAATTTTCTGCATTTGTTCTCTATAGTTGTATAACTAGATTTTCTGGATTTACTAGTCTGAATTTACTAGTAACTAGTTTTTCTGAAAAACGGTTTTTATAAAATGAAAATAAATGCTTGTTTTAAAACATTTAACACTTTTCTTGGCCCATTGTGAGCACACTTATAACCCAAAGGGAGTTTCAGTAATAATTTTTTCTTTTTTGTAAAAAAAAAATATTACACGAGGTAAATGAATTTTCAAAAAACCTAAAATGATGTATAAAATTTAGATTACAAATGCTATAAATAGCACATAAAATACAATGAAAAAATTCGTAGAGTTTTATTTTAGCACTCTAATGCTATTTACTGTAAAGTTTTGAAATCAATATGTGCAATAGGTTTTTCTTTTGAGAGCGTACAAGTTGAAAAAACACCATTTTATGTAAAACGTATTTGAACTATAGATACTGCCATTAAAGTTTCCTTAAAAGCTCAAGCTCAAATAGATTAAGATTATCCAAATGCATACACCAACACATCTATTTTCTACTATTTCTACATATTAATTTTCTTCCAGCCTCTATCATAGTGATCAAACATTCAATTCAGCCGAACGAATTTGCAGTTTATGACTGTTGTATGTAAATTATCTTGCATTGTTATCAATGTTGTAAGCTAAATTGATTGAATCAACTTTACCATTATTAAATATTGAAACAGCACCATTTGCTGCTATTTTGAACAATATTTCAACAGTTTCAACAACTTTACATATCTTTTATGAGTTGAAATGAATTTTTTAATATATTTTTGTTAAAGTTGTTTTAACGCATTTTAAAACTTTTCAGTTACATACACAATCCCTTTCTTCTTCTAAATTAATAGTTCCAATAACAATCCAGGATTTTATTTTGGCTTTGCGAAATTCTAAATGGAATATCGCTGCTTTCATTTCAACTGCATGTACCAATTTCGTCAGTGTTAAATGCAAAGAGGTTGTAGAGTTTACACAAGTTCTAACTCCAATATTTTAATGAGGTAGTGCTGTAAGTGATTCCAATATGCCCAGAGATTTTAAAACGTTGAAAAAAAATCGAATATTTACAGGTTTAAAGATGTGTTCCTTTAAGTGATTTACACAGAAAAAATATATAATAAAAGGAAGAATTTTACAAAATAATTGTTTCAAAATTCCAGCGGAGAGAGAATTCTATAGTGTGACATCACAAACATGTTACACCTTTGAAGATTCGCTCTAGGGGGGATAATCCGGGCATTTGTCCAGGGTTGCATTTTGGCTACAATTGAGAGAAAAATATTCATACCTAATTAATCGTTAAATACCTCCTAAAAACTTATAAAAATTTGCTTACCTCTAAAATATTTAATAGCTAAAAAATTTATAATTCTTAATATATAGAAACTAAGCCCAGTGACGTTAGAGTTATAACTTCCAGGCATATGGAGGATACGGATTCTTTTTGCCTCTCCTTTCGTTTCATAGTTTATTTTATAGTTTTTAAAAATATTTTTTGTTATACTATTTTTGCTTGTAAGAACTCTCCAAGTATCATATCATTGTATCTACCAACAATTTAACCTTTTTATATTATGATTTTTATCGTGGGGATAGATACTGAAGCGACATTTTGCATTTATGTTGAGGGTAACCTGAAATCGTTAGGGTAGGTTGCCTATAGTGAGGAATCAATGTCTTACCTTGATCCTTGATCATGGTATCTTGCGTGTGAGACGAATACGTTAACAATACCACCTAGGTGACATGGCAGCTACTTTACTTGGAAATAAGAAAACACTGAGGCTATGAAAGGTGTATTCAATACAAGAAAAGCAAATTTTTATTAGAAGCTCCTCCAGAAATAGACAAAAAGTTCCTTTGGTGTTAACTACATATTTATCTAAAATTACCCCTAAAATGGATCACAAATTGTCTTCATCTATATATTATTGTGTATCTATATATAAAGTGTTTTAATATATATATATATATATATATATATATATATATATATATTACAAGCCTATATCCAGTCATATGACAGGATGAGTAAAATTTTTTATTTTCCACAATTATAAAGTACCATATGTGGAAGCTAAAAAAAATGGTTTGTTTTTTTTGCTGATAATTATCTGGTGCACACTCAATAATTTTTCCATCTTCATACTTCTCTTTCCAATTTTGTACCACTTGATTAACATTTTTTTTCGAATGTCACTTCTAAAAAACTGTGTTTCAAACATAAGATATGAAAGCAATCGAAATAAACATGATCCGTCCCCAATTATTAGACCGAACTGAAGGGGAACCATTTTCTTTTTTATATTTAATAAATGTCGTTCCATTTTACAATTATTATGACTAAAAATGATTCATTTTAAACTTCACTCGCTTTGAATTTTGCCAACCATAACTCATCAAGAATCCAATACGCTTGTCTTTATCCATTTCAGGTATTTTGATCTCCTTGGAATGAATGTAATTGGTTCAAAGATATGGGTTCAAGGAAAATCTTTCGAAGTTTGCCAAATTTCAACAGCGATACTCGGAAAGAGATGTCAAATAGCGAGGGGTACTTAGAAATCCCAAAGAGCGAGTGAGCTAGATCAGTGATACAGCGATCAGCGATGGAGCTGTTTGAATGCCCCCGATAGTTCAATGTACATTGATTGAATCAAAGAAATCGTTGAGATTAAAGATCCGATTACAAGTCATTCCGGTTCACTGCTAAAAGACTGTGTTTCAAACATAAGATACGAAAGTGATCGAAATAAAGATGATCAGTCCCCAATTATTGGAACGTCCTTACGGGGAACCATTTTCTCTTTTATATTTAATAAATGTTGTTCCATTATGTTCCAAATGTTGTACAATTATACTGACTAAAAGCTATTTATTTTAAACTTTACTCGCTTTGAAATTTGCTAACCCCAACTCATCAAAAATTCAACAGGGATGCCTCTATCCATTCCAGGTCCAACCGCTTCATAAATTCGCGGACAGACGGACAGATAACTTAGGCTATTATTATATAGGGGATAAAAAAACCCATATAAAATTTAAAAATATCGAGAAGAATCAAATATGGGAAAAAGTACAATTGAAATTTTCATTTGTTAAAAACAAACCCTATAAATCATTTGCATAAACAAATATTGAAATATTGAAGATACCGATTTAAAGTTTGCATACTTGTACAGAAAGGTTTAAATGGTAATTTTAGACAATAAAAATATTTGATAGTTTGACGACTGTGATACCATGTTACCTTAACCTTTTGGGGACAGGTGGTCGATATTTCAACCAAGTGGATCAAGTATCCAAAGTACTGGTCGATATATGCACCATTCATTTCCTTCCCCCCATGTACCACTATTCATCTTTCATGAGTTGTATGACAGTCTTTCTTTTTAATATTTTCTGTCATTAGTCCTGCCGAACGATGGCAGAATGGTTAAGGCACTGACCTTCGGAATCGGAGTTCGTGGGTTCGAGTCCCACTGGGGCATGGATATTCGTAGCCGTTCAGAATCAGTCCTTAAGCAGTAGGTTCCGGTCTCATTATCCCTCGCGTTTCAAAAGTAGACCGTTGGGCTCCCAAGCAACCCCTGTTATTAGTCCTATTTTTGTACTATTATTTTTAAAACTGATCAAAAGGACAGACTTAACATAAGAATCCTGTATTCGTCTACACTATTATACAGAAAACTGAACTACATCGAAAAGATTGAGACAAATGTCATGATATAAATTTGCGGTATCACTATCAGTCTTACAATCAGAGAGGCAAATAATTGTAATATTATTTCAGAGATAATCTGAAAATATTGCATTTTTACTTTCTTTGAGTATCTTTTTAACTCCTTTTAAATTTTGGGGAATTAATTCATGGCATAAGAGATTAAAAGTGGGAGAAATATAATCTCACCTATTGTATCCTACGACAGCAAGAGAAAAATTTACATTAATATCTAAGTCAACAATAGAACGCTTGAATAATTAAAGTTTGTATAATTCAGCATCTGTACAGCATATTTAACATGCGGGATATTAATTATTATAAATTTTTACAATATTAATAAACTAATCTTCCATCGGCCATGCAATCTAATTAAAATGCATTTTGAAGTGTCCTTTTTTACCATTTTCAAAACTGATACAAACCTCTTTATCTGGAGTGTCAATAATTGCTCTGAGTAAATACTTAATCTGACATCTATTATGGAGCACAAAATAAACCTTTGACTTAAGCCTTTGACACCGGTGCCTAAATTTAATTCAACAACACGGGTGCCACGAGAGATTGGGCTCTTTCGAACGTGTTTAATCTGATCTCTCGTTCAAATGTTTGCTCAACAAGAGGAATTTTTTCTCACCTCCAGTGTGCAAGCCTTAAGAAAATTAAACTGTGAATGTATCCTCGAAGCGAAAAATTCTCTGTTTTCCTGCAAATCACCTTAATTAAAATCCAGAGTTTATATTTTTTAAAAGAGTCAGAAGATTTGCAACTTCATATCGTGTTTATATGCGCGACGGGTGATAAATGACACTTTGGACGAATGAAATTACTAAGATTCAAAACATGCTAGAGATATTTAAAATGTCTGAAAGTGTTCCTCCAGAAGATGCTACCTTTGCCAATGTGGCTATAACTTTCGAAATATTTTAAAGTTTATCCATGGATACTTTTTTCTATGTACGGTTTTCTTTTGTTATGTGATTTTTAAGCCAAATATGTTATGTATAATGTTATTATCATAAAAACTCTTCTATATCTGGAAATTTTAATATCCTTTTTAAAAATGAATTTTATTTTTATAAACATTTACTCTTTGGCTTTCATCTTTAGTTTTGCTGTATTTGAAAATCAAAGGCAAGAAGCCTTTTAATTTATGCATTTTTCAACTCCTCTTCTTAGCCCACTCTCCTGTTTCTAATCATGGATCTTGTTGGTGCTTCAACCACATTTGGCGAAATTGGCGTGCTTGCAGCTTGCGTGCGTGGCGTTTGAAATCTGGCGAGGGGATCGTAACTCAACAAATTGATACATAAACAAAAACAACATTTTGAGGAAAAATTTTACGATATGTAAATTCTTTTTCCAATTTTTAAGTAAATCGACCGATCTTTGCAGAACACGTTAGATACTTATTTTTTATTTCAATTTTTCAAGTAAATCGACCGATCTTTGCAGAACACGTATTTTGAGTGGAGGTTGAAGAGGAGTTGTAAAATTGAAAATTTTTTTTCAAATCTCTTATATATTCTAAACGAGGACAGTAATTTCTTTAAACTCGGGGATATAGTCAGTTACTTTTGTAATGTTCTCATGCCTCACGTTTTAAGCGAAACGTGGAGGCAAATTTTTAATGATTCATTAAAAATGATTTCATTAATTATCACTGTCCCTCAGGGGAAACAACAGAAATATAGATAACAAACTGTAATACGAAGTGAAGGAAAAAACTGAATTATAAGGGTTAATAGTAATTAAACCTTAATTAGTTGTAAGTAGAGATGGAAGGGGGATTCGAGACATTTTCTACGACAAAGATGGGTTAGAATTAACCTTATTGCAAGTCCCCATAACAATGTTACCCCAAAAGTAACACCAAACCCAAGAACGAAATGAAATCCTAGTGCACTAGTAACAAACTTGAAACACACGAGAAACTAAACCTACAATCAAAACAAACCAACCACACAAAAACGAAGATCGGCAAAGAGAATTTATGGTAATCCTAGAAGATAGTCACTACAATAAAATTTTAAAGTTATTTGAGTAAAATTGTATTTGAATTTTCAAACAGCTCTCACTTGTAACTAATCACAGTCACACGCTGGAAACTACTTTACTTTAAAGCATCATGCTCAAAACGAAAATTACACAAAGGTGAACTAATTAGGTTCACTTTGAAAAGTGTACTATTTCAGTTCAAGTTGCCAGTTCTTTCCCAGGAACAACGGTTCTTACATCTGATATTATTACAGCTTTTATGTTTAGGATTGCCAAGTCCTTAATGATGCACTGATCAACAGACTTTCTGTTTAACCAAGAGTACTCATGTTTTGTATGTTTTAATGCTGTGTTTAATTTAGGCAGTAAGAACAAATAGTAAAAATGAGATCAATTCAAACATCAACCACTAAGATTATAGCACAGTCAGTCAGTGGTGGACTGTGGTATGATCTACGAAGCCCCAACTTTAAACAATTCCTATAAAAGTTTCGCTACATTTTATTTCGGACGTTGAACCTATCTATAATGCATCGTCTATATTGTAATCCTGCTTTACATCAAATAAATGGTTTCAACTTCTTATTTGTCTCTATTGTTCAACTCGATATCACATCGTTCATATAAATTTTTTGATTTCACAGGCCACTAGACATAAGAATCAGCAGCTAATTCTGGAACAGAAGAGTCCTGTAAATGTTCGAACTTTTTCGAAAGCAGGCAGTAGAACGGGAAACAAAAAACAATACTTGTACCAGTGAGATAGTTATCCTAATCAACAGTCCTGTGAAAGGAAAATTTGAATACGAATACGAACGAAAGAAGAATAAGAAATCAACGGATGACAACAGAAAGAAAACTGACAAGACGAGATGCAAAATTTAAGAGTTGGAAAGTGATGAAGGAAAATAATTTTGCAAATTTGATTAAAACTATGTTCAGAAAGTCACGCAAATGAAAAATGAGTATAGTGTATGTAATTGAAAGAATGGACATATGAACAATAAACAAGAAATCAGTACTATGTACTACAAATCTGACTAACAGGAATCTAAATGCAGTTCCACTGTTTGTTGTATTTTGTGAAGGAAAACCATATAATATTTAGATGAATTTAACCTAATTAAAATAAATGTGGCAACCAACCCTGTTGCCTGTGATAACCAACCTTAGAAAAAATAGGATGTACCATTTGAAAGGAGTTTTTAAAAATAGTAAATTCATTTTTTTGGCAAAAAACAAGATCCAAAAGTTGTATTATGTAAATAAGATGCTTATTTAAGAAATTAGACTATGAGAATGTTCAAACATTAACAGAAAATTATAAAAATGAAAAAAAATGACAATTCTGTCCACCCTTCTCTATTTATTTTTCATTAAAATATATGTTTATCACAAGAAAAAATGCAATGATTGCTCTTAAAAAATATTTCGCATTACAGTGAGAGAAAGTCTTTGCAAAATACCAGAAAATATTTTACATTCTTAAATTAGATTCTTTCCCAAACGTAATTGATAACATTATATATTTACAGTTTTCATCATTTAAAATACATTCATAATTTATTTATTAGTAAATATTGAAGGGAATTTATAATATGGGAATAACCTAAATGCTTAAATTTTAAAAATATAATGTTGATAATTTAATATCTGGATGTACAAATCGTAATATACAGGCAGTTATATAAACAAATGACACTTTATGAGGCAGTTGAAAATAGTAAAATATCACATTTAAAAGATAAATAGTATGCAATCTTAGAAAAGCATTTAAAATATTAAATTATGTATGAACGTAACAAATAATACAAAAAAGTTACTTCACTGTAGCATTCGTTTAATTTCAGAACCGGAAAAAATAGCATAAAAAATACAAAAATACTTATTACTTGAAGTTAAAATTTTAAACATTTTATAATCCTGAGATCTCTTAACGAAAACCAAAACAAATATTCAATTTGTTACAAAATGATAGAAAAAAAGTGCTTTGATAAAAAAATCCCTCCATTTTTTAAACATACTTTTTTTAATCCGCAAAAGAGAAATTCACTAAAGAAATCTTATAAAAATATATATATTTCATTGTGCAATGCTCGGTCTCTAAGGTTTAAATTAAGTGATAAATATATTAAAAACATCTTACGCAAATTTACGTAATGTATAGAAACGTCCATATATGTATACTAACTGCATTACCCTATTATTCATTATATATCATTTTTTTCAGATGTTGGCAATAATCTACATTTTACTTAGTTTGGTATGCGTTTATTTCTTTCTCTTAAATTCAGAAAAAAATAAAAGCTATTAAATTCACTAAGCTCTTAAATCCTTTTTTCCACTTAAGCCATAAATTATTCAACGGTAGCGAAAAAAATTCATTGATTTATAATTTTCTACAGAAAACCGTAGTTTAACTAATCCTCGAATTCCCTGCAAAATAGCGCGTGATAAATGATGCTTCTAATATTTTTTACCGCTTTCATTCCCACCAGCTTGTTCCCATTAAACACTAAAAATATTATAAAAAAATTGGTTAAAAGCGCTGTTTCACTCAATTTACTAGTCGTTAATGTGAAGGGAAGTGTGTTTTAAACGCCTATCAGTACTATGCCCTCTTGTGTAATTAACTCTCAATGCTTCGTTTTAAATTATTTAAAATTTAACTTTTCTGTTTACTGCAGTCTAAAAAAGGGTAGATTAAAGGTTGACAGGTAAAAACTGAATGTGACGTTCATCCAAATTGCTACTTCAACTCCTGCAAAATCATATACCTTTTTTCTGGAGTATAGATCCTTTTAGCTGATATTTGATAAAAGCTGTCTTAACAAATTAGCTGTCAAAAAATAAAAGAAAATTTCCCGGAGCAGTGATGAATTACCTTCACGTAAATATTAACTCATTCTCAACTAATGGCGTGAATTAACTTCACTTTAAATTCTTTTCCTGGCTGCCGCTGACGTGAATTCATGTCAATTTAAATTCTTTTCCTAACTGTCACTGACATTAATTTACGGGATTTCAAATTTTATCCCTTGTTGACGCTAACGTGAATTCACGTTATTTCAAATTCTATCCCTGCTTGCCGTCGAGTTGTTTTCACGTCATTCCAAATTCCCTTCTTGATTTCCACTGACGCGAATTAATTTTCTGAAATTTCTATTTTACATTGAGACAACATTATCTCATGTATATGGTATCATAAGAAAATAGGAATAGAAGAGAGAATTATAACTTCATATATATAGTTATATATAAATATCCATATAACCGCTTCATAAATTGGAGGACAGACGGACAGATAACTTAGACTATTATTATATAGGGGATAATATTTTATCCTTGCCTCAAAAATAAATGTTTGAGGCAACCAGCCCCAAAATT
Source organism: Pardosa pseudoannulata (assembly GCA_032207245.1). Lineage (NCBI taxonomy): Eukaryota > Metazoa > Arthropoda > Arachnida > Araneae > Lycosidae > Pardosa > Pardosa pseudoannulata. The sequence goes on from CM063510.1 coordinate 22,085,141, forward strand.
TCATTATTTCCGCTGATAATCAATATCCGAAACGTAAAAAAAAATTGCCGGTCATGAACGTGTTATCAATT
>CM063510.1:22087711-22145211 GCA_032207245.1 Pardosa pseudoannulata
TGTATATATTTTTTATTATGTATATAAATATATAATGTTTTAAAGGATAATATATAGTAAATAAAATAAGGTGTGTTTTTTCATTTTGTTTTGAAATTTAGTACGTGTGAATTAAAAGAGGGGGGGGGTAAATTTATCTAATTTTGCATATCGTTTATTGTTATCAGTCGGTTATTCTGATCAAAATCACGGTGTCCCAAACTGTTCACATTAAGCGGAGTCCACTGTACTTACATTTGATTATAACATTTATTTTACATTTATTGGTGTTTTAACTATACAACTAAAAATAAATTATAAATTATAAATTATTTATTTGTAAATTATAAATTTATGAATAAGTATTAACGATTTGTTAAAAAATTCAAAATTTAAAAATCTTTGAACTGTTTTCATCCTTCTTTTATTATTATATTTATGTTCAAATTTAAGTCAAATTTTGTGGCACGGTGATAAAATGTGTGACGTTTACGCTAGTGTTCTGGTTACAAATCTAGGCAGATGAAATTTTTTTCTTCGTTTACAAAATCGTTTTGCTATTGATTTTTATTATAAATGTAACAGAATTCATACTAAATTGACTACTTATATTTGATTAGAAAATGTATGACATTTACATATTTGTTTTAATTTTATGAATTTAAAATAAATATGAATTTAAAATAATTACGAGTTTATAATTAAATCTTAACAATTTATCAAAAAATTAAATTATTATACATCCACGAACTGCTGTATTTAATGTAGTAAAGTTCGATAATGCAATTTTAACGAGATGTAAATCAAAAAAAGGTTCAAAATCTAAATATATTTGAGCTATTATTTCCAAATATTAGTTGTATTTAATTTTATATTATATTCTAAAATTGAAATTAAATTAATGTTATATTTTAAACATATGTTTGCATACTATTTTAAGAACATAAATATATTTCTCAAACCGGTATGATGAATTTAGAGATAAAAATTCTACATCAGAGTGTTCTAATTGAAGTAAACTAATTGCCAATTTATATAGTTAGAACGGAAAGCATTTTTTTTCCGGCTGCAAATGAGAATAAATTCTGCATCAATCTTTTCCATTTTGGTTTTGAATGAAAGTTATTCATTCTTAGACATGCAAACGTTCGTGTGTATGAAAATAATTGGCATTAATTAGAGGAAATTTGCAATATGAGTTTACATTTTTCTCAGAGAGGTGGGTGTATTTCACTGCATATAGTGACATCCAGGTTTCGCGTGTTTATAATCTCTCTTGAAGAGTTTATGCTAACATTTTTTTTATGAGTAGAGTGCTATTTTTCGAAATATTTTGTGAAATGTTATATTTAAAATTGATACGTCACATGTGTGTAAATTTGTATATGATGGAAATTGTTTACTTCGATCTCTTTCAGTTTGCATTTAAAATACTGAAAACATGCATCGTCAACTTACGTTGCAAGCTGCAGTTGAGATCATGAAATTTGGACAGTTTTATAAAATTTCCTTGTTGATGAGGAGTATTATAGATTACTAATTTGTACCTGAGAAGATTAGGCGAAAGGTTAGGCTTGATGAAGTGTAGAACTGAATTGCTTAAACTTGTTTATTGAATATTTATTTCTGGTAAATCATATAGCTCCCATACAATTACTTATTGACAGAGAATCGCCAATCGCTGTTAATAAAATTTATAATCTACAATGAGCAAAACAATTACCTTTTCATTCATATAGTAGGGAATAGTACATCGTCATATTTTGACTAATAACAGCTAGTTGTTTTTTTAATTATCAAACTACTATATGTAAAAACATTGAATAAAAGTTAACATATTCCAGCAGCGGACATTAGTTCAAAGAAAGCTGCATTTCGATTTTATATATTTTATAAGGAGTCAAACTACATTTACATAACATTAAATATATAAATTCATTTTAATTTAATTAACAGGATACACAAGTCTTAAGTGTTACATAAAGTACAAAGAAAAATATTGGACCACCTTGACCCCTTTAAAATAATTGGCCCTCTAGGTTGTTAATAGTATCTTATCTGAAGCCTTGGTCATCTATACAGATAATAGATTTGAAGACGGTGAACCAGTAGTGGCGTTTTTGTCAACAATATTGAGGATGAAAGTAGACTCAGCATTCAAAACTCGAATATTGCTCAGTGTTTGGATCGGAGATCATAACTATTGGAGAAGTTCTTAATTATGCTCTGACCACTGACAAAAATTATTTGGATTTTGACTGATAGCAAGAGTGCTATACAATATTTTAAAAACTGGCCAAAAAATGTTTGATATCCCAAACCAGATTATTATGAGGCTTCTCTGTGAGATTGGCCTGAAAACACCTGCATACCTTCAGTGAATTCCATCGTACGTTGTTGTGTATGGTAGCGAGATAGCAAATATATTTGCCAAGAATAGTTGTGATCTGCAATTTAAATGAGTTAACTCCTTTAGAAGCCTACTACATAAACATACATTAATTGGTCTCTGTATGGCGTTTTTCACCGGTTTACCACTGGTATGCCACCAATGGGCCTGGTTTGTCTCTTTCATGCAGTGGATCCAGTCCTATTCAATTGTCCATGGCGAGATTTAGAAGTGGCCACTTAAAATGTTTGAGGTTCCTGAATGGGAAGAGGATTTACTCTCCTTGTTCCTGTTACATCTCTGCCAGGCCTGCTCTCCTACTTATTTGTATTGGTGCCTCCTTGAGGTAGCTGTGGGATGAGCAGGATGGGTGTGATGAGGCGATTTAGATCTGATATATAATTGTTTCATTCATAAAAGAAGTAAAATGTTCGGGATCTAAATCTGACCTCATCACATCTTTGTAGGTAGACCAAGGGCCATAAATTTCGATAAAAACGGATTTTGTAGTCTTGTACGGGTGTCTCGGGCGGGGTTCTGATTCCAGTCCCAGATAAGAATCCCGTCTCCGTACTTGACATTAAATAAGAATGTACCTTTGTGGAGTATTTATGAGTCCCTAAGGGACAGGGCCAATTTAGAGGGGATAAGGTTGTTCACATTGGTGGTCTCAGGGCGGAGTTTGCTGAGACCAATGACTTTCTGGCAACTATCCCGATTGGAAGACAAGAAGAAGGAGGGGACTAAGTTTGAGACAATAAGATATGAAAAATCTAAAAAAGGAGGAGATGGATTAGAAGGCCCCAGAGGTATTTGGTTCGAAAGTCCCAGAAGAGAAGTTCGGTTCGAAGGTCCCAAAAAGGAAGTTGCTCGATACTCCAGCCAAGTCCGCCAGAAAGTTTCCTGCACAAAGTAGTACGGCCGTACCCCAGAGACTCAGGAGAAAGCCCCTGACGATGTCTGTAACAGATCAACGGATGATGTAAAGATTCCCTCTCATACCCTTCAACCAGAAGTGTTCCGGGCCCAACACTTTAGACCCACAAAGGCACCCATTATTTTGCATTACATTTTGAAATCGATATTAGGTCCTCTCTCTACTTACAAAATTTTCCTAAGTGTATATAAAATTTGTCAGAAATAATTTTGAATAGATTGACTAAGCTTACTTATTTACTTATTATTTATTTACTGGTTTTGTAAATAGATGTATAAATATTTTATAATAAATTTACTTTTTTTTATATTAAGCTTGTCCCAGTTGCCATCATTTTAGCGGTTAGTTTATTCTTCATATTTAGGTCTGTAGTTTCTCAGAACCTGTGGTTAAATTGTAGTAAAAAATATTTAACACAACGCAATTTAAAATAAATCCCACTATACATTTGATCACAGGTTGATACTTAAATATATAACGAGGACTATACGACAATGGGATCTTGGGGATCTGGCCAAGGGGGCCTTTTGGACCTAGTGCAGTGTTTTCAACACCAGGAGGATAAGTAGTAAAAACAACATCGGAAAAAATATCTTAAGTAAAGTAAGAATTGTTTTTTGATAAAGTTTATATGTACGAAAAATGCAGTGTTAAAATGTAAACTAGCTCACTAAGACATTTAGATAAGCATTTAAAAAGTGACATGAAATTTATTAAACCCGTTCCCAGAAGTTATGTTAGGAAATAATTTGTCAACTGCGAACGATATTTCGATTTTATGAAACTCATCGTAGACTACAAAGATTTACACCAATAATCTATATCAAAAAGAAGTTAGACGACAAATAGTTTTGATTATTTATGGGTATATTGATCCTTGTAAAAGTTCCAAATTATTGAAGTAAATCTGATCTGCAATTGCAGTGATTTTTTTAAAATTATTTCTAATAATTTTAATTTTCCAATAACTTTCTGAAGTATTATTTCTGCAAATGAGATTTCTTCTACATTAATATTGTAAAACATTGGATTTACAAAATAAACACGAGAGTCGCACTGGACATGCTCTAACAGTCACATTTGCTCACCATTAGTATTTCATTTTAAAAAAATGTTGTGCTGAACGATGGCTGAATGGTTAGGGTGCTGGCCTTCGGAACCGGAGTTCGTGGGTACGAATCCCGCAATGGAATGGATGTTAGTAGCCATTCGGAATCGACTTTAAGCAGTAGGTCCCGGTATCATTAACCATCATGCTGCAAAAAGTAGACCGTAGCGCTCCAAAACAAACCAATAAAAAATATTGCATCTGGCTCTCATATTCTTTTAACACCATAACAAGATAATATATATATATATATATATATATATATATATATATATATATATATATATATATATATATATATATATATATATATATATATATATATATATATACTAGCGCATAGCCCGTCATATGACAATATCAGTAAAATTTTTAATTATCTAGCATTGTAAAGTACTCTATAAGGCAGGTAAAAAGTGACTAAAAATTATCTGGTACACGCTCAATAATTTGTTTATCTTTATTGATCACATGTTAGTTGCCAACTTTAATTTATCTTGTCATATTACGTGATAGGATGGATAGCAGAGGTTTTAATATTGACAGTGATTATTTGGTTGTATATATGAATGATGTCCAAAATTTGGCAAATCGACCGCAAACAGTGTGGTTATGTATAAAAAACAAACACACAAATTAACATACTTCTTAATTTTCAAAGATATATAACTTAAACGCTAGAGATATATTAGTCCGTGAAATAGACTCTTAGACTTTGTTGTTAATACCGGTGATAAAATTTAATCAATGATTAAATTTAAAATTATAACATTTGTACCTAATCTATTATTTAGGCCAAATTAGAAAAAAAGTTATTTACATAATATCTAAGTTCAGTGATAAAACGTACGAAAATAATGCAGACGATATATAAATAATTTAAAATGATTAAATGAGATGGTTAAAGTAATGACGTCATAATACCAGAAAAAATGTTATTTTTACCTATTTATTATGTTATAAATTGATAAATTTAATCTCCTGCTCTTAACAATAGAGCTTGAAATAATGGCATTAAACACTGGAAAAGAGTGAAAGAGGGGAACGTTTTCGAACTCGATTTAAATTTTGCTAACCCTAACTCATCAAAAATCCAATATGGATGCCTCTATCCTTTCCAGGTCCAACTGCTTCATAAATTCGAGGACAGATGGACAGATAACTTAGGCTATTATTATGTAGGGGACTGCAGAATTTAAATTAGAAATGATTTAACGATTGCAAAATTATTAAAATTATTTTGTATTAAATTCTATGGCTATCATTATATAGGAGATTGGATACTAATATAATTGAATATATATGATTAATTCTAAACTAGATGTGAGTTTTTACATAAAATTGCTTGAATAAAAATAGGCAATAAAAATAGGAATAAAAAACTATGCAATTGTTAAATAGTTAATCAATATTATCAATTTCAGTTTTCTAGTTGCTAAGTTACGAATCAGTTAATCTACTTTTTCCACGTGGCTATTATTACATAGGGGATAAATTTTACTTTTTCTTGAACTTTCAAATAAACAAGAATTTTAAAAATCAATCAAAAAATATCACTATACTACCATGCAGCCCGTCATATGACGGGATCAGTAGAATTTTTAATTTTCCAAAATTGTAAATTACCTTATGAGACAGGTAAAAAAATGATTTGTTTTTTGGCTGAGAATTATCTTGCAACAAAAAATATTGGATGATTCAATTTAAAATTATCACATATGTACCTAATCTATTATTTTAGCCAAATATAAAAGAAAATTATTTACGTCATATCTAAGTTCAATGATAAAACGTATGAAAATAAGGCATAATTTAAATAATTTAAAATAAGAAATGATTAAACGAGATGGTTAAAGGAATGACGTCATAATGCTAGAAAAATGTTATTTTTACCTATTTATTATGGGATAAATTGTTAAATTTAATCGCCTGCTCTTAACCGGGGAAAATAAGAGTTGAAATAATGGCCTTAAAAGCTCGAAAAGATGGGAAGGGGTGGATTTCGAATGTTTTAAACAAGGCAGTATTTTTTGTTGTGATATGAAGCATATTTATACCAATTTATTTTAGAATCGGATCGATAGTTTAGAAGAAGATAAACATTACTCTCTTTGAATTTTGCTAACTATGGATACCTCTATCCATTCCAGGTCCAACCGCTTCATAAAACCGAGGAAAGACATACAGATAACTTACGCTATTATTATATAGGAGATAAAATAGAGGCTGAAACTTTGTTATTTACCGTTGTTTTAAAATAAGTCTCGTGTTTCAAACACATTTCTTTGAATTCAATGCCCTAAGATAGATCACTAGTTTTTGTAAAAAATTTTTTTTATCTAGTTATAGGCTAAACTGTTACTTTGAACATTGAAAGAAGTCAAAGATGTCAATGAATTCAGTTTAATAAAAGCCCAAATCCACAACAAAGCAGATGAGTTACGGCGTCGATTCTGAAAGTCTTTTCTTTGACCTTTCATAAAACGAAAGAGCATTGATTGCTGAATGTCACGCAGAACAATTGATGAAGAAAAATTCCTCTGTGGTTTTTGTTAGGAAAATTGTTGCTCTCCAGAAAAAGCTCACCAAAGGTCCAGTTTTTTACAGTTATTTCTAACATCATTTCACTTTCTTAAAGAACATTTATTTGAGTTTCATAAACAAATAAAAGTAGATTGGTTTTTTCGAATTACATAATGTAATTTATGCACTTATTATAAATGAAAATATAAGGTAATTATTTTCAAACTAGCATATAGCCCGTCATGTGACCGGATCAGCAAAATTTTTAATTTTCCAACACTGTGAAGTAACCTATGAGACACGTAAAAAATGGTTTGTTTTTCCTGAGAATTATCTAGCAACCAAAAATAATCAATGATTAAATTTAAAATTATCACATATGTAATAAATCTTGATCTTGCTAAAGTCCTTTAATGGTTAACCACGATTAACCCATGGCGCCAACCAATGATGGGAAGCAATTCTCTGCTTAAACAGATATTAATCACGGTATTAAACAAAATATACTTAGACTAGTATATAGCCCGTCATATGACGAGATCAGTAAAATTTTTAATTTTCCAAAATTGTAAAGTACCCTATGAGGCAGGTAAGAAAAAATGGTTTATTTTTCGGATGAGAATTATCCTGCAACAAAAAATAATCGGTGATTCAGTTTAAAATTATCACATATGTACCTAATCTATTATTTAAGCCAAATATAAAAGAAAATTATTTACGTCATATCTAAGTTCAGCGATTAAACGTAGGAAAATAAGGCATAATTTAAATAATTTAAAACAGGAAATGATTCAGTGAGATGGTTAAAGGAATAACGTCATAATGCTAGAAAAATGTTATTTTTACCTATTTATTATGGCATAAATTGATAAATTTAGGGCCGATCCCTCCAAAGTGGTTTAACGCTATCCGTGGTTAATCTTGGTTTAAACGGAGAATTGCGTTCCACCATTGGTTGGTGCCAGGGTTAATCATGGCTAATCGTAGTTAGCCGTTAAACGACTTTGGTGGGATCGGCCCTAAGGGCTGATCCCACCAAAGTCGTTTAACGGGTAACTAAGATTAGCCATGATTAACCTTGGCTCCAACCAATGGGGGAACGCAATTCTCCGTTTAAACTGAGATTAATCGCGGATAGCGTTAAACGACTTTGGTGGGATCGGCCCTTAATCGCCTGCTCTTAACCGGGGAAAATAGGAGTTGAAATAATGGCTTTAAAATCTCGATAAGAGGGGACGGGGTCGATTTCGAACGTTATAAAGAATGCAGTATTTTTCCCTGTGAAGTATATTTATACCAATTTATTTTAGGATCGGATCTATAGTTTAGGAGAAGATAAACATTAATCTCTTTGAATTTTGCTAATTATGGATGCCTCTATCCATTCCATGTCCAACCGCTTCATAAAATCGACGACAGACGTACAAATAACTTAGGCTATTATTATATAGGGAATGAAAATATAAGGTAATTATTTTCAAACTAGCATATAGCCCGTCATGTGACCGGATCAGCAAAATTTTTAATTTTAAAACATTGTGAAGTATCTTATGAGACACGTAAAAAATGGTTTGCTTTTACTGAGAATTATCTAGCAACCAAAAATAATCAATGATTAAATTTAAAATTATCACATTTGTACTAAATCTTGATCTCACCAAAGTCGTTTAATGGTTAACCACGATTAACCCATGGCGTCAACCAATGATGGGAAGGAATTCTCTGCTTAAACAGATATTAATCACGGTATTAAACAAAATATACTTAGATATTTACTTAATATCTAAGTTCATTGATAAAACGTATGAAAATAATGCAGGTGATGTTTAGATAATTTAAAATAAGAAATGATTAAGGATCTTACTCCGGTCGTTGTGGTTCGTTTCGAACCTTCGTTATGACGTTATTTTGACGTCAGCTTGCGGACATTATGTGAGCAAATATCAAGCTGACGTCAAAGTGACGGCATAACGAACGTTCCACCTGACTCGCAATGTCCAGAGTAAGCCCCTAAATGAAAGGTTTAAAATAAATGACGTCATAATGCTAGAAAAAATGTTATTTTTACCTGTTAATAAGGCAATTTCACGCAGTAGGGAACATCTCAACTTATGACAATTCTGGCTTTAGTTTCAAATGCAAAGACAGTTTATTGTTTCTCTATTGGCTGTTGTAAACATGAAAATGAATGGGAAGGGCATTATAGTAGTTCGTGACATTGCGACAAATTGCTTTATTATGTGATAAATTGAAAACTTTAATCGCATGTTCTTAACGGGGAAAATAGTGCTTGAAATAATGTCATTAAACACTCGAAAAGGGGGAAGTGGTGGATTCCGAACGTTTTAAAGAAGGCAGTATTTTTTGTTGTGATATGATACATATTTATACCAATTTATTTTAGAATCGGATAGATAGTTTAGAAGATAAACTTTACTCGCTTTGAATTTTGCGAACCCTAACTTATCAAAAATACATTATGGATGACTCTGTCTATTCCAGGTCCAACCGCTTCATAAATTGGAGGACAGATGGACAGATAACCTAGGCTATTATTATATAGGGGATGCTTTTATTTGTGAAGCTAAGAGAGTATAAGGAATCGAGGCTTGCAGTTGGCATAGATATTCACAGCCATTTGGCTTGAAGCAGTAGATTCCGGTTTCATTAGCCCTCATACAGTCGAAAAGATGCTAGTGGCACTTTGGGCCAAACTACACTTAAAATAGGTGTAGCCTAAAAATATATCGTATGGTTTTTAGTGACTCGAGGGACAGAGGTTGCTGATTACTCACATTAGAATAGGAATAGATAAACTACAGACTGTGGGTCAGCTATGGCTCCCCGTAAATTAAAAGAAATATATTTATATAATAAAATACATTTCAATAACAAAAATTGATTATCTACATTTCAAATGCAGTAATATTTTTTCTCTGTTTCATTATATACTTAATGGTGGTTTCATTTCGAATTGGTAAACATAGAAATAAGTGAGGCCATTTTTCACGATAAATAGAAGAATATATTATACAAGAATTATGTTTTCCATTTGTGAAAATGTTTAAAGTAGTGTGTAAAATTTCAAAAAGCCTTGGTAAGTTGATTTTTGAGGTTTCAAATGTTATATCCCTAATATGTTTGAAGTATTACTATAAAATTATATATCATTGAAGAGATAATTATATCAGAAATACAATGCAAAAATGTTTATTTTATTTGTTACATTATATCAAAAGTTACACTCAAGTAAAAAGGAAAAAGGAGCATTACTTGTTTGTTTAATGTGAAATATCTTTCTTTCATTTGAATGTAGAAAATTGACTTGGAGTTTTTCGAGTGTGTTATCAGGTATAATCTTGTTTTGACAATGAACCGGTCTTTTTCTAGTAGGATTCTAGCAAAATTTGTGTGATAAATGGATGTACAGATGCCTTCCACAAACTGAAGCCTCCTAGAGATGATCTTTTCCAAGAGCACCAAGCATTTGCATCTCATTAGGATTCAGCTTCATGTCATTTGGAAACTGTGTGTAAAAATAGTTAAGATAATCAAATTCCTCTACTGGAATGGCCTGGAAATAACTCAGATTTCAATCCAATCGAAAATCTATGAAGGCAGTTAAAGAAACTTATGAGTGTAAAACAATCTAGTAATAAAACCCAATTAATACAATCATTAAATGAACCTTGGTTTCACACCAGCTGATGCACTAAAAAAATTAGTTAATTCCACAGAATGACGATGTAAGGTTGGAATTAAAGTTAAGATTACTCAACTAAGTATTAATTGATATTGTTAGACTGTACACCTATTTTTTTCAATGTGTTTCTCTTTTATTTTATATGACTTATATCTTAATTTAATATCCTTCTTATAAGATATTTCATTAATATCTTAATTAAATTATTTTTCCAATGATATATAAGTTTATATTACTAATTTAAATAAACTTCTGGTTTTGAATCCTCAAAGTTCAATAACCGGATTTATTTTTCCAAATGGTTTTCACAATTTTGACCACTAATGTAGTAAAGTGTACTATGTTCGCCCAGTGCCTTTCTCTACCTACAGTTATAAAACTATTATTATTTATTTCATAAGGCAAGATGATGGATAAATAGCACCTTTGTGAACAGAGGCTAAAATAATATTAAAAAAATAGTGGTGCTTGTTTGGTTTACTGTGAATATTCGTAAATATTTTTGCGCCAACATGACTACTAAAAAAGTAAAGTTGATTCAGAATGTCGTGTCGAAAATATATGATCGGTAAATCAAATACGAGCTTTAATTGTAAGACATGGTGTATAGATTTATTTATTACTTTTCTTTCCCAGCCGAGGCCGCACAGAAATTTGCCAATCATACTGCTAACAGTTTTCTACAAAGCAAGAAATACGAAAAGTATAACAAAAGCATATTAAAATATACATTCCTAAATCTAACAAGCAATAAAACAAGCAACTAAGATTTTCACTAAGACTTTGACTCAGGAATACATGTTTATGGCTAAATATTAAAATAAAATCCATTTAACAAATTGTCAATGAAAATAATTGACAAGCTATATTTACATATTATAAAAAACAACAAGAAACAAAAAACAAAGGAGGACTCCGCAAAAGCTACATACTGGTATTAAGCAAATTACAAAATCACAAAACCATACTTAAATGTAAAAATCTTTCCAATATAACTATCAAACCTTGTTTAGTTAAAAGAAAACATACGTCTAAATAAGGATATATTCATATATCTATATATATGTAAGGGAAAAGATAACTTAATCTGTAAACTAATGTAGAAATTTTGCATAAAACCTGAACTAGGCCCCTTGAGTATATACTGTAAGAAAACTTCTCTTAATTTGTTAATTCAATCTTTTGAAGTAAGTTTATAGCTGAAAATCCTCATTACGGTCCGAGAAAATTGTCAGAGGTTTTCAAATCTAAAGTCCAGGGCAAAACCCTGCGTCTTTTTGTTTTCCCCTTTTTAACCCCTAATCTAAATTGACCACCGGGGGCTGCAGTTCAAGCCCTCAGGGTAGGGATTTAACCAATTAAGCCTTTATGGGCCAATTTAGGAAGTTCTGAACAAAAAGGGAATGCTCTCTATTGGAGAAAGATTTTTCGAAAATTTTTCTTTTTTAGATTTTTCCAACTATATTTTCTGAGATGTTCCCTTAGACTTTTTGGAGATTCTTTCTTAGATTTTTCAAGTTTGTTGATTTCTCAGTTTATTTCGTCCCTACAGTGAAGTGAGTTTCCATTTAACCAACCCTCTGGCAATAAATATCTATCGTGACTAAAAACGGTGTCTTATTTCTGGTCATGCTGCAAAGGGTGCATGCAGTCGTGGCCGTAAAAATGAGACCGTTTTAGTTAAAGACCTTTATTAACAGAACGTGGGTGGATGGGTTCCCACTTGATTATTTTTGGGACAAAACTTTGGGGCTAACACGAAGTTCTATGTCAATTATAAGTAAGACCTGGGCCGAACGATGGCCGATTGGTTAGGGTGCTGGCCTTCGGTACCGGAGTTCGTGGGTTCGAATCCCACTGTGGCATGGATGTTCGTAGCCGTTAGGAATAGGCTTTAAGCTGTAGGTCCCGGTCTCATTAGCCCTCGTGTTGCAAAAAGTAGACCGTAGCATTCCAAAACAAATCAAACAAATCATAAGTAACACCTTGGTCAACATCTGCGTGAAAACCTTAGTCAAAATAGCTCTGAAAATCTCTGGAAAATTCTGCCTCCGATAGCATGCATCAAATTTTTCTACTGAAATTTTCTAAATTGGCCGCTAGGGCAGTATAAAGTTTTAATTCATTAGACCCCTTCTTTGACAATATGAACTGTAGCCTCAGTGATCAATTTAAGTTAGGGGTTAAAAAGGGGAAAGAAAAGGGCCCTTGACAAGATTTGAAAACCCCTGAGAATTTTCTTGGGCCTTAATGAGGGCCGCTGTGGGGTTTTAAATACCTACATTAGCTTTCTGATTAAGTTCCCTTTTCCTAGCATACATATATATGTACATACATACATATGAAGATAATTATTTATCAATGTTTGTGGTCACTTTCTTAAGACTGAGTATTTATTTTAAAAATTCAAAAATAGCTTTATGAAAAGTAGCATCTTTTTTTCAGCATTTCATTTTCATACATTCAAAATCACTGAATGGTTAATATATTACTTTCTAGCAGTCTTTATCTCATCTTTCCTCCCAAAGTTTGTTTAAGGACGGGAGTTTTTTCTTCCTTGTTATAACCCAATCTTTACGAGAGTTTACCTTATTGAGATTAGCCGTTATCGAAAGAGAACATAAAAAATATGGAAAATAAGAGTTAATTAAAATGTGGAAAATCTTATATTTTTTCGTAGAAACTAGTTTTTATTCTGTTCAGAAACTTTTAACATCGGAGGATTTTTTAAAAAAAGTATTTATGTTTTTTTTCGATTAAGAACCTTTAATCCTTCAGATATAAAGCACTAAAACAGTTTCTTTTTGCTTGAATGATGCAAATTATATTTACTTAAGAAACATAAATTTGCTCTTCCTTTAAAGGAATAAGAAAAAAAGCATGCATAATACTGTATTTGGAAATGATTATTTTGGAAAGGGCGAAGTATTATCCCTTTCCATCATTAGCTAAACATATTTTTCTTTCTGTCAGCTTACTATAGATTATGCAGTATTGTTATTTGAATGTACTTTTCAAATTGGTATGGTCTGAACTTTCACATATCAACAGCTTATGTTAAGAAATGTGGGTGTTTGATAAAGGAGATGGTGGAAAATGAGACATTATCGTAGGGAGTGTCTGTCCTAATCTTTTAATCCCTTGAAGAAAATTAAAAAAAAGCAAATTATTTGCTATTTGATATTGGAAACAATCAGTGTTATTCTTTCAATAAATAAGTGTACCGTGTTGAAATAGAGATAAAATTACGAAAAAAGTTAGACAGCCTGAGGTACAAATAGACTAGAAATGAACTTTGCTATTTTCTGTGGCTCATGGTGACACAAAAAGAACCCTTTGGTAAAATTTACTTCTGGTTAAACTGGTGACTTAAACTTCATTTTACTTCTAACCTTAACTCGATTCTGAATTCTGAATTTAAAATGGGTTGCTTTTTTCTAACACAAGTGATTCATTTGTTATGTCATGCCTGAGAAAGCATTCTCTATATTTATTTTTGGTTAAATTCATGACTTTAAATCTATTTAATTGCTTTCCGTAACCCTCCGAGAGTTCAAAATGTTTCCCCTACCCTAGCGGATGTAATTCATTCACTATACCATGATTGAGGGAACACTGTATAAATTTATTTTTGATTAAACTCGTCACTTGAATTCCGTTTCAAATCATTCCTTAACTCATGAGAATTTAAAATGGGTTGCCTACCCTAGCAAAAGTAATTCATTCGTTATGTCATGCTTGAGAAAGCATTCTCTAAATTTATTTTTGGTTAAACTCGTAACTTAAGATCCGTTTAATTGCTTGCCTGAACCCAAGAGAGTTCAAAATGGGGGGAGGGAGTACCCTAGCTAATATGGTTCATTCCCTATACCATGCCCGAGGGAGCATTCTCTAAATTAATTTTTGGTTAAACTCGTCACCCCATTTCAGTTTCAATTCTTTCCTTACCTCCTGAGAATTTAAAATGGGTAGTTTATTTCAGCGACAATAATTTATTCTGGAGAAATCATTCTCTAAATTTACTTTTGGTTTAACTCCTGAATCTCCGAAATTCTATTTCGATAGTTTACCCTAGCGGATGTGATTCATTCATTATGTCATACCTGTTTTCCATGCATTCTCTAAATTTTAATTTTGCTTAAACTCTATTACGTACCAATGACTTATACCAGGCCATGTTGATATAATACAAATAGTTAAGACACCAGATACAAATGAGCGAAGAATTACCGTTTTGCAGACTTGTTTTATTCATAATTTCATTCTTTTTTTCACAATCTGGTGACGCACATAAAAATATTCAATCTCAAAAGGGAGCTGTTGGAGTATGGATGCCAATATATCCAATCACAATATAGAGCAGTTGGACTATGGAAGAAATTTCCGCTGATGCCGCTTTCCTGAGATGAACAAAGAACTGATATTTTTCTGCCTCTGCTGAAGTAGATGAAGGGGCCTCCAAATCTGCTGAGCAAAAATCCAAAGACTCTTGTTGCCAAGGCCAAAGACGACTGACCCGAGTCAGCAACCCCTCTTGTCCAAGTCGAAGGTCATCCAAACTAAGCAAGCTGTTCGGTTGGCCGATGGAAAATTCAGAGAATCTGCGGACCCCGTAACAAGGCTGATTCTGAATATATAACTTTCCCTGTACCGCGCTTTTGTATTTATTTTCATGCAATTATCTTGTAATTATTATCATTATTATTATTATTATTTTTAATTTTATGATTATTACTTTTTTTAAAATTTCCTGTGTTATTTTGTCTGTTTTGTATTTGTATGTGTTGGTTTGTGATATTTTTACAGTATTTACTATACTGCATTGTATATTATGAACTGCTGTGGACTGTACACCCGGGGACACCAAAAACATCTTAAACCTTTGTTTTAATGTAGATGGTCCTCGTTGGTGCAGCCAATGGGGTCGAAGGGGGGGGGAGGGTCACTGACATCGATCTCGTCCCTCGGTCAACAGTGTAACTCACGTTACAAACTCGTGATTTAAATTCTATTTTACTGTTTTCCTTAACCACTGATTGTTTAAAGATGGGTCGTTTACACTAGCGGATGTGATTAATTCGTTATGCCATGCCCGAGGAAGCAAATTCCTAATTACTCTCCTGATTACCCTCAGGAAAGTCTTTTTCTTCAAGTTCTAATCTCTATTTTTACACTGATTTACTCAGTGAGAGATGTTTTAGATCCAAAGATTTATCCTACATCTAATTTACTCATACCGGACAATTATGTCGGGTGCCTGTTACGTATGAATCCATCATTCCATGAGTTAAACACGACATACTAACTACTAAGCCATTCAGCAATCTACTTTGCTATCATATGAGAGATATAAGCTTTAGCAATGTCAGAACTGTAGTGTAAAATATTTTGACTCTAAAATTTCCCCTTTGCATTATATTTTGTGACTGGTTACTATATTTACTAATTGTGATTATTATATTATTTGTGTTTTCTAAAAGTTTGTGTTTGAAATAAAAATGTCAACATACTGTAAAAATAATGTTACATTGGCGTAGTGTTTGAGGAAGAACAAATTAAAACTCATTAAGAAACACATGGAAAATAGGTCTTGATTAAATGATTTTATACAATTAAATAAATGTCCAAGGAATACAACTGGAATCAACTTATCATTTGTAGATATCGAAGACTGCTCTCAAGTCGGAGTCAGACCTAAAAAACAATATGGCGAAGAAGCCGTTCATCTTCTACTCATCTGGTAACAACCTTGTCCCTTAAAAAATCCGACTGCCTCGCGGAGAAAAAAAAGGGTCAGCTCCAGAACGGCGGGGGTTCAAAATTCCCCAAACCAATGGATACTTTATAAGCTTAAATTTCATTAGCTCTTCAGGAACCAATCAAATTGGACATAGCTATCGGCTGGATCTAATCCCTCGCAATCACTTGGATGCAAGTTTCGCTATAATGTTTACTCTTATTATTAAACACTAGATTGCCCAATGCAGTCATTTTGACTGTTTTTTAATTTCAATTAGAAAAACAATTATGAAATATAATGACACACTTTCTTAGAATTTGGTGACTTTTTCTATAACATATAAATGGGTTTATGAATAATTGTAGTTACTTCCGCCCTCCTTTATTTCCTATATTTATATATGTTATAACTATATTGCCCAGAAACAGTCATTTTGACTTCTTGGGAAATTTTAAATAATCAAAAGATTTTTATTTATTGAATTGAGTAAATTTCTTATATGACCTGTCCGGCTTTGTATTGAAATAACATTTTGTTTTATTACGGTAACATACCGATGCATGATAAATTGTCAATTTGGGTGTATACTTGATAAGTGTCAGTTGCTCAATAAGCTAAAGGTAGTACTAGTTTTTCGAATCTTTATAAAGTGTTGTTCTAAAAAGTTGTTTTCTTTATTTTTTTTGCGCCCTAACTTTATGAAAAAAAATGTCGAAACAGAAATGAGTTATTTTTAAAAGCTAACGAACAGAAGTGAAGAGTGCTCCGATATAGAATCAAATGCAACAAATTCTGAACTATCATCTGAAGATGAAACGGATTATATTCAAAGTGAAACGTCTGACGCTGAAGATAGTGATGAAGACTCGATCACCAATGATGAAAATAAAAGTGTCATCAATATGCCCAGGAAAAGGTGTAGGGTGCTAACTAGTTCAGATTCTGATGAAGAAACTGAAAATACGTTTCAGGAGGTCAAATGTACAAATAATAATGCATAAATATTTTTTTTAATTAAATTTTTTTATTGTTAATATTTACTAATAACTTGTTGTTTAATTGTAAATAATATAAGAAATATTAAAAACTAATTTTAAACAAAATTCTTTACATATTTGTTATTTTTTCACAATGCAGTCATTTTGACTGTTTTTGGGCAATATAGGTATGCAAGAAATCTCGGGCAATCTAGTGTTAAAAAAACTATTTACTTTATTGCTTATTGTAGCCTTATGTGTTAGTCTTAATCATAATTTGTAATTTTCTTAATATTCTTCACTATCTATACTATTTGTGTTTTCCCTTCATCAAACTCGTAAACCTTAATTCTTTATTTTAAACTTTTAATTCAATTTAATGCTAGTATCTTGGTCCTCATTATCGTTTTGAAATTTTCGTTGTTTTTCATTACCATGCAATACAGTACTTCTGACCTAGAGGGCTGGCCCAGGAAGGTCAGAGTAGAGAGCTCCTGTAAGATGTCTATGAGAACGGACACTTCTATTGGTTGGGAGAAGTCCGAAGTTTCTTTCTAGTTCAAACCGGTCCTGTTCTGGTATGTCTTTGACGATGAATCACGGGAAGAGATTAAAAAGAGCTGAACAGAATGTAAGTTATTGTTATACCCACCAGCACCGCTACTCCCTAGAGAGCGAGTCAAAGATGCCTGAGTTTTTTCAGATAACAGTCATTGATTATGCTGGACCCATAGTTCTTAGAGAATATAAGAAGGAATGGATTTGCCTATTTACTTGTGTATCGCTGTGTTCATTTTGAACTGGTTACATCCTTAACGTCAGATACATTTCTTCACAGATTTCGAACGAATCAAATAGGAGTTTCTCATGTCTTAAATTCTTTAAGAGAAAGATTTTGGATATTATCCAGATGCAGAGTTGTTTCATCTGTTCTAAAAAACTTATACAACTTGCAAACATTATCTACATAAAAGCTCTTCTTTAATTGCTCAGTAATATCTACTTTATAGTAGACTCTATACTGATAGTAGCCATGACTCCCTGTCCACTTCATAACGTCAAAATAAAAAATTTATAACGTAAAACTGGTCCAAATTAAGAATAAATGAATGAAATAATCCAGTAATCTCGGATAATTGGATTAAAATAGTAAGGTTGTGAAGGATAATATTTTCATTTTTAGTGCTCTTAGAAATCTTCAATCAAAATTCCATCTGTTGTTAGGGCTCTATAACAAGATGGTAATAAATAGAGGAGAAGAAATCCTAATACATCATTTCTCAAGATTTTTTTTATGTGTAGAAAAAATTAAATGCTATAACTCTTCCCATTACAGAAAAAAATAATTTTAGGTAAAGGTATTTTAATAAGTTTTATGGATTAATGATTTTTTTCATGAGTTATACTCTATATTGCTAATGATGACCAGCCACTCGCGTTTTTAGAGATTTTGTTGAATATATAGAAAAATATACGAAGAATTATCCTCAAACCTCAGGCGTGTTAAACAGGATGGTAGACGTCATATATTTCAGCAAATAATTTTTCCCGAAACCTTATAGGGGACCGTTAACAAATTGAAGAAAAACGAATATATTTTGGATAACCTTGTAAAATGTAATATATGAAAAGAGTTGAAACTTTAGGACATGATTTAGATGTTTCTTGTGATAATCTATGTACATTATTATGAGGATAGCACGTATACTCGTGGAGAAATTAAAAAATAAATATTATTACTTATTAAATATTATTACTTATCCATGTATTGCATGCAGTTTTTAATATATTTGTTACTGTGAATGCTCGAAATTGAGGATTGTCGATATTTACCGGTGAATGTCGACATACACCAAATACCTCGGTGAAAGACCGAAACTTGATTATATTCTTATATATTCGGACTATGTCGACAATCCCCATGCACTGATGGTGAATATTGAAAAAAATATTGTTACGTTTTTAAATCATGCTTTATTATTAAAAACATTTCTAAAAAGTTTGTGTTTGACCATCAAGGAATACTGTAAAGTGTCTGTGTCCATTCCAAAGGAAAGGAGCTTCAACGAACTATGCTTCTATCAAGTTCTGACTAAATAATAGAGTTTTGTTTCTACTAAAAGAGCGGCGGCTAAAGATAATATTCCAATGTTTGCAACGAAATTGTTACAAACCTCAAAAAGAAAATTTCTCAAATTTATGACACTGTGTGAATACAAGTCCCGGGTGTCGACTGTGGTCGAACAGATGCCCAAAATGTATTGGCGGTTCTTGTTGGAATAGAAGATTCTGACTTTTATAAATTAGTAAACAAAAATGGTACCCTCAAGCAGATTTACCCGTAATCAGTTTATACTTTGTAAAGAAAAGTTACTCTCCATAGATGAGATTTCTTATCAAGAAATGTCACTGAGAGAAGCTGATGCAGCTAATTCGAAAAGTGGAGGGCATGGCTATAAACGCTGTCATTGCAGAAAAAAAGGTTCGACAGTTACATGTACTAGTACTATAGATTTGATTGAATTACGGAGAAGAAAATATAAATATCTAACATGTTCAACATTCACCATTAGTGAATGGTGAATGTCGAAATTTACCGGTGTAAGTCAGAAATAAGGGTATTTAGCAAATATTTTGGACATGCACCAAACTACGATGTGAATGTTGACATTCACCGGTGGAAGTCGACGTTCTCCAGATTTCGGTCTTTCACAGTAACATATTAATACATTTTCTCGTAAGATACCTATCAGTCGATTCATGAAAATGTACCACATTTTACAAAAAAAATTTAATCAAATTTGAACGTATGACCTCTTATTTTTTATGTAAGTACCGATTAAAATCCATCTTAAAATCGGTAGATGAATTGATAACACACACACTATATATAAAAAATTTATTAAAGCATTCAATGGTTGGTTGGTTCGTTTGAAAAACTAAATAAAGTCTATGATTTTTGATACGAGAAGGAAATCGTACTGAAAAATTTGACGCAATTACTATATGAGTATATAGAAATATTTATATAAACTCTAATCTGAAAACAAAATATGCCATTTTATTAAAGAATCATCTAAACTAGTATATAACCCGTCATATGATAGGATCAGTAAAAAACTTTACTGGCTGTATGTTAGTTGCCAACTTTAATTTATCTTGTCATATTACATGATAGGATGGACAGCAGAGGTTTTAATATTGACAATGATTATTTGGCGGTATATATGAATGATGTCCAAAATTTAACGAATCGATTGCAAACCGTGTAGGTATGTATAAAAATCAAACACACAAACGAGCAAACTTCTTAATTTTCAAAGATATATAACTTAAACTCTAGATATATATTAGTCCGTGAAATAGACTCCTAGAATTTTATGAAAAGAATTTGTTGTTAATACCGGTGATAAAATGTTCATTGTAACACGAATTAATCGATGATTAAATTAAAAAATATCATATATGTACCTAATCTATAATTTAAGCCAAATACAAAAGAAAATTATTTACATATTATCCGAGTTCCGTGATAAAACGTATGAAAATAATGCAGCCGATATTTAACTAGTTTAAAATAAGAAATGATTAAATGAGATGGTTAAAGGAATATCGTCTTAATGCTAGGAAAAATGTTATTTTTACCTATTTTTTATGTAATAAATTGATAAATTTAATAGCTTGCTCTTGACGGTGGAAAATACGACTTAAAAAATTGCATTAATCTGCCAAAAAGGGGGGAGGGATAGGATTTCGAACGTTTTAAGGATGACAGTACTTTTTTCTGTGATATGAAGGACATTTATACCAATTTATTTTAGAATCGGATAGATAATTCAGGAGAAGATAAACTTTCCTCTCTTGAATTTTGCTAACCCTAACTCATCAATAATTCAATATGGATGCCTCTATCCATTCCAGCTGCTTCATAAATTAGAAGACAGAAAACTTATATAGGTACTATCATTATATAGGGGATTTGATACTAATGTAATTGAATTTATATGATTTATTCTAATCTAGATGTCCTGCTTTTAAGATGGGGTTTGATATAATGGCATTAAATGCTCGAAAAGGGGGAATAGGTGGATTTCGAACGTTTTAAAGACGATGCTTTGTACTTTGCTGACACTCACTCATTAAAAATCCAATAATGATGCTTCTATCCACTCCAGGTGCAACCGCTTCATAAATTCGGGGACGGACGGACATAATAACTTAGGCTATTATTATATAGGAGATTTAAATGTAGCAAAAATAAATATAAAATATAACGTACTACTTAGATGATAAACAGCAAATTATAATAGTAAGAATATTTAATCTGTATATAAAATAAAAACTACTTTAGAGGACTACGGACGAAATATAAAAGAAACGTTGTGTAAGAAAAGTACTATACACGATATATTGAAAAATGTCTTCGTTTTGATAGAATTTATCAAAAGCACATTAACACTAAATATACCAGAACTTAATACATACCTATTTCTACCATAGCCGGTCAAATGACCGGACTTTATTTTTTCTGATTATAAGTGTATGAAATATGAAAATTGGAAGGAAATAGACATATAAACCTTATTATAATTAAACAAAATAGTATATTGTCAATATTTATGTATTGCAAACACAAAGAATAAGAATTTTTAATTAATTTAATTTCCATCGCTTTTTTTATATAAACCTTATGGGTTATTTGACCCGTTATACGGTATGTTTAGTGTTAAGTAGAGGTATTTTCGAATAACTAAAATGTGTAGTCATGAAGTCCCCCTCATGTTTTGAAACTTTTGCATAATTCTGCTTTACTTTCCACTCTTTTTCCGTATTCCATTAAAAAACTTTTATCTGCCTTTGATTGGAATTGATACTACAGGTTACCTACCACTAGAAAAATCACATACGAAATTAAAAAATTACAAATTAAAATAAAGTAGAAAGATATGACTTGCAATTTGCAGAACAGTTGTCAAGAAACTGATCAAATATAATGAATATTATGCATGTAGCCCCATTCTGTTTTGCTTCGCATAATATTTTGGTAGCATAATTAAGAAAATAAATTTCTAATAAAATCTCTGAATCTACATAATACTGAATGTTATTAAAAATAATTGATGCTTTATTTCGGAAAGATGATTAACATTGGTTTACTTATTCCAAAAATAAAACTAAGCTGAATGAACTGCAAGATCTTTTATGTTCTTAAATGAACGTTCATTTTCTTTGTTTCTGATCTTCCCAAAATCCAAACTTAAAAATTATATTGAATAGAATCTTGATTAATATTAATGAAGTTTAATAGTACATGGTTATTTTACTTTTCTTTCAAAATACGTGCCATCTGAGAAACATATCTCTAACAACGAAATAACCTATCTAAGATACCTGGTTAACTTTCTTTTGTTTATTTCTATTTGTTGAATGAATTGTTACTTTTGAAGTTGAAAGAAATCAAAGACGTCAATGAAGCCCGTTTAATAAAAGCTCAAATCCACAACAAAGCAAAAGCGTAAGCAGGTAATTTTTGAAAACATTTTCTTTGACCTTTCATAGAGCAAAAGATGTGAATGTCACACACGACAATTGATCAATAGGAAATCCTCAATAGTTTTTATGAGGATGATTGTTGTTCTCCACAAAGCGCAACAAAAATGATACTTAAGAGTGTTTAGGTTTCTTGGACTTATAAGAGGAATTTATTTGATTCTCTAAAAGAAAATGTGTATGGTTTGATTTTATAAAGGAGAGGTGTGTTCCATTTTTTGGAATACGAGGCCTTATTATATCAGTGTATATATGTGGGAAATGCCAAATTAGTCCAATGATAAGTGAGAAAGACATATCATGTCTTTGGTTTTTTAGAATTTCATGATAACGGTTTAGACAGAATAATAGGATATCAGGTTTGGTTTTGAGCGCTACAGAATACTGCTTTACATTACAAGGGTTGATGATACCATACCTATTACTTATAGTCGAGTAGGAATGGCTGCAAACATCTGTGCCAACGAATGGGATCGAATCTTTGTATTTATATATAGGAGAACTTTGTCTACCCAATCGACTATCATTCGACGAATCATCGTGTACCGATGTACTTTCCCACGATAGTCAGCACATGCATACACAGCTGTGAACTAAACTTCCAAGAAGAATTTAGGTGCAGCTGTTGACTTAGAGTTATAGTGGGGAACCCTGCAGAGGAGTTATAGCTCACAGAGTGGTACAAGTGTAATGGTCAAGTCCAGGCCGGGATGTATCAGTGAGATATGAACCAGGGGGTAAGCAATAATGTCAACTTTTACTAAAGGAGCAATTTTAATGAGCCCACCTGCTTTATAGGGTACTTTACAATTCTTGAAAATTAAAAATTTTACAGATCCCGTCATATGACAGGCTAAATGCTAGTTAGGAATGATGTTTTAATGATCCAGTATTGTCTAGCTATTTCATTAGTTCTGATATGTATAGGAATATACAAAAGGTTTTGAAATATATACATAGTATAAAGGTTCTAAATTTTACGGCTTGGATAATTAACAATAAACCTTTGACCTTGTACCACATTTTATCAGGAATTTAAATTTATTATTACATAGTAGAAAAACATGTTGAAAAATTATAATCCAATTTTTCATTAACTGAACGTGAAAAAAAGCTCTCTAACCGGTGGCTACTAGCTAAAAATATTGTGATTTTTCTGTCGTTCTGATCATACTAGGGGAAAATTAGAAACGGGATCCATACGTTTATGGATCCACGATAATCACCTCGCAATTTGCGAATTATTGCCCAATAGTGATCATTAAATTTAATGACAGTTTGGAGGTATCGGCGGAATGTGATAGGAGGAGAGAATCTAGAAACGAAAATTGACGAACGATTCCAAGTTTTATGATTCGTGTGTTAATTAACTCTCTTTTGTGGTAAAAAATCTGATATGCTTTTATGCATAATTTTCTTTGCAATGAAAAAAGTTTTTATCAGTTCAATGTAAGAAATTGGTACGTTGTAATACAACTTTAAGAATAAATTTAACAAAAATTTCGATGTATCCCAGACGTGTCATAAAAATATTTTTTTAACAAATGAAAACGTTTAACTTGCATTATTACAGTCAGAAATTGTAAGTTAAGAGTGTAACATATCCGGTCCCTATTTCAGGAGACACAAGGAAGAATCAGATATATCTGGAGTAATATATTTATTGACACTTCTGCTATATACATCATTTCACAACTATAAAAAAAAAACCATCTGATCACAGGTAAGTGATTAGTACACGTAGGCC
This sequence comes from Pardosa pseudoannulata, assembly GCA_032207245.1. Lineage (NCBI taxonomy): Eukaryota > Metazoa > Arthropoda > Arachnida > Araneae > Lycosidae > Pardosa > Pardosa pseudoannulata. The sequence goes on from CM063510.1 coordinate 22,112,365, forward strand.
TGAGTAGAGACGGGTATCTAAACTAAATTCAGTCTCTGCCGAAATGTGGGCGCGTAGACGGAAGAATCAATTCGTAGCTCTCTCAATAATTCGCTGAAGGACAAGTAGAAGATCTGCACCGTTAATTCTGAAGAACAGTAAACAATCCTGAAGAGGATTATATTAGAATACGGAAACCCAAAGCACAGGGTATAGCTTAAATCTCACAAGAGATTTATCCCAAGACGGGATTTCGTTAATGAAAACTCTCCGATGGAGAGACTGGTCGAGGTGACCTCCCAGTTAGCCTATGAGGGCTACTCCTTTAAGAAAAGATCCCAAGGGAGGATTATAGCAAAAAACTTTCAGGTAGAGAGACTGGTCAAGGCGACCTCTGAATTAGCTGGTTGCTAGCTAACTAACTTCTCTCCAAAAAAAAATCTTCTTCGTCTCTTTCTAGGGGAGGGGCCTCCAAGAGACGGGCCTTACCCACAATTTTATTATTGGGTCACCTAGCGATGACCTCAATTTCGATCAACTGCATTGGTCCGGGTTAAACCATCATCGGCCGCAAAGCCAGGGGCTTAGCGGCTACATCTGAGAAGTGGCAAATCCTTTGTCGTTCCGCGATCATTTTTTTAGCTGTCAGAGAAGGTGCCGTGTCGTCTGGCATATTGTTCCTTTACTATAGTGCACGGCCGTGTAGACTTCATGGTACCGTAGAAAACAATTCTTTTGTATCCACACAAGTCCATCTTTCAATGCAAAGTTCTTTGACGATGCACCGCTAAATCACGCCTTTACAACATCTGTTATATTTTTAAAATAATTTTTTATGTATAAACTAACGTAACCCGACAACTCTCGCGCTTGGAAACCCTAAATACATATCCTGAAACGAGAGATGGACTAATGGATAGAACGCTGCTCTTCCGTTCCGAGTTTAAGTATACCTTATAGACTTTACAAAAAATATAGTTGTTTCCATAAATATTCATTGAAAATATAAAGAGAAAAAAATAATTATGATGATGATACCCATATTTTGCAGAATAAACAGCTATAGCGGTTAATTAAAATGCATAACTAACATATTATATGCTTCAAAACATACCCACTTCAACTAGACTTTATTTTATAAACTCTAACGTAAATAAAACTGGAATTTCAGAGACAATGATCTATTTTCAATGCGCGTGGAGTACTTTAAACATTTGTAATACATCAAAATTTCACTTCTGAATAAACAGCATTTGAAGTTATTATTGTTATACCGATAAGCTTATTATACCCACAAGTAATGATAAAATGACGGGAATGAAAAAATTCTTTTTTCTCCGTATTTTTAATCCTATATTCTTTCACTATTCACTAAAATCGGAAATGAGAATTTTCAATCGATTTTAGCCAATTTGAAAGTCTACCATCGCTTTAAGAGAACAAGGCTTCTATTTGTATTATGCATGAGGAAAACTATAAAACGTATGCAGAATTCTCCTGATTGATTCAGCCGGATATTCGGCGCCTAGAAAACAGATCTACAATATTCAAAACGAGCGATTTGGGCTGCCAAACAGGGATGTAAGTTTTCAACTAGACTTTGCGAATTCAAAATAAATTTTGGCTTTTTAAACATTAATTACACTGTTCCTTTTCCACTCACAGTATGTGTATTGCCTAATTTGTTCAATTTGTTCATGATATTCAAAATCCATGATAAACATCAACGTTTTAGAATTCTAAAATTTTAAATTAATTTATTCTTTTATTCTTTTAATTTTATTTTAATAATTAATCAGTGTAACATTTACATTCACAACATTTATCTCAATAATTTTGTTAATTAACCATGATATTTAAAGAACATAGTAAAAATTTATAGCTTTCTTAGACATTTAATTCAAAATAAATTTTTAATCCGTTTGTGGTTTGAATAATTATTAAAACAATGCTATAATTTATTTTGTTATTTTAAAATCTCAGAACAGATATAAACTTAGAAATAAAACTTTTATAAAGTGTAATTGAATTTAATATTGTTTTTAGAATTCAGGAAAAGTTGAACCAGAAAAACATATAGTATTAATATCACTATTGATACAAGCTTTTTTTATCATTGGCTAAAAAGCACATTCATATACATTTTCATTCTTTTTTAACTCATACCTGAAATAAATAAATCATAGAAAAATTATCATCAGTTTATTACTCAAAAAGTTTATGCAACACAGATACATCACTGTAGCTGCTTTGAGTGTAGCTACATCATATGACTGCTTATAAGCATAGCTTCGATGTTGTCGAAATTTTAACATCTGTTATGTTGTTAAGTTTTAAGGTAAGGACCACCTTTAACTGGCGTAAACCCGATTTATTTTAGCAACAATAGTTATTAACCCCTTCCGGTAAAATGACGAGTTTAGCTCGTCATTAGTTTTTCATTCCATACCGCACAATGACGAGCTACACTCGTCATGCGATTAAAGTTACTGTTAAATATGATAATTAATTAAGTTTAAAATTTCTAGTGTACTGAATTTGGCAACACTTTTATCACTTGTGAAAATCACAAGTCACTATTGCATATTGTTAACTTAGAATTTCTTGGTACAAGTCATTGCCAAATTAATGAGTCAGAATAAAAGAAAACCTACTAAGAAATGCCGTGTGTGTTACAAGAATCAAATTAAAAGTGAGACTACTTGGCGGTGTAAACAATTAAGAATTCCTTTGCACTTTGTTTTGAAAAGTACCACTAGCTTGAAGACTATTATCTGTATACTTTATTAATGTTTTGCTTTGATATTTTCTTAATTTTACTGTTTCTGATATTATTTAACACTATGTAAAAAGTGGATTTTAATTAAGAATATGTAAGAATTGTAAAATGAAACAAGTTTTTTAAATAAAAATTAAATGGTTATTTCATGCACAGTTTTTCATTATTAAATCATACCGGAAGGGGCTAACCTTCTATTTAAAGCATTGTTCTCTTTTCAGCAGCATATTATACTACTTGTAATTTAAATGCTATTGTCTAACTAGATTTCTTTTCAATCTTACTTGTACGTCACTACAAAATACTCTGCCTGTAGAATGATCATGAATAAAGAAATATAATTCCCCATATAACAAAACTTAAAAAAGATGACATTTTTAAGGTTTTTAATTTTAGTTTCCTCCCAGATCATCTGATGGTGCTTAAAGGATAATAAATAAGAAGTGTGTAGCATTTCTTTAAGCGAAGATTATTTTTAGAATAGCACCAAAAGATCATTGGACTTTGATTCATTGGGTCAGCGTAGCAATTGTTTTACAATCTAGAAAGTAGTTTGCATGTCAAATTTTAGGTCAGAGTTATATGTACGAGGTATAACTAATTTGTCGCTTTATATAGTGCGTTATGTACGGGATATAATTATCCGGGGATAGTATATGTGATGAGGCGATTTTGATCAGTTATATAATTGATTCATTCATACAAGAAGTAAAATGCTCGGGATCTAAATCTGACCTCATCATATCTTTGTGGAAAGAAATTATATTCTACGGATATTGTTGTCTTGTACGGTGGTCTCGGGCGGGGTTCTGATCCCAGTCCCAGATTAGAATCTCGTCTCTGTACTTGACATTAAATAAGAATGTACCTTTGTGGAGTTATTTATAAGTCCCTAAGGGACAGTGCCCAATTAGAAAGGATAAGGTTTTTCACGTTGGCGGTCTCAAGGCGGGGTTTAAGCAGACCAATTAGATTCTTACAACTATCCCGATTGGACGATAAGAAGGAAGAGGGGACAAGTTTTTTCAATTAGATTTTTAATGGAAATAAACGGGAAGAATATTCTCAATTTTTAAAATTAATGATGTTCTGGAACTCCAAAAGGAAACAAAATAAAAACATAACTTTTTTTTAAAGTAAAGATTTTGGCAATTTATATTTATTTCAAAATTAATTTTTTTCACTTATTGGTTTTCGCTGAATAGTCACCCTTAACACAAATAAAGCAACTTAATGAAATAATGAAGTAATTTAGTGACAGTCTTACAGTTGCTACAGTGAAAGTTGAATAAAGGTTTTAAAATGACAGCTGAAATTATGATAATTTGCTGATTATATTTTTCCTCTTTTTGGATTTCTGGCTTTTATTTTTATGATTTAACTGAAAACATTTTGTAATCTAAATTTATTATTGTAAGTGTAAATAACATTGTTGAGTATGTCAAATAAGATAAAAAATTATGTTATTTTGAAACAAGAGGTTTAAAAATTCATTTTCATTTCATTTTAGATTTATATTTAAATTCTGAGAAATACCAAAAACTTTATACTTATTTTGGACTAAGAACAAAAAATACGTCAAAATTTAAAACCAAATTATTTTTTATGACGTGTTTCATGACCGCTGGACAGATAAAGTAGCAACATTATTATCCCATAGAAAAGAACTGTCATAGGTTCTAAATAGTATACGTTTAAGAATGGTTTGTTTTGTTCTAAAGTTGTTAATTTTTTCAATTAGATATTTAATGGAAATAAACGTGAAGAATTTTCTCAATTTTTAAGATTAACAATGTCTAAAAACTCCCCAAAATTTAAAAAAAAAAATAAAAACATAACGTTATTTTTTTAAAGTAAAAAAGTTTAACAGTTTATATTTATTTCAAATTTAATTTTTTTGATTTATTGTTTCTGAGTAGTCACTGTTAACACAAATAAAGCAACTTAGGGAAAGAATGAAGTAATTTAGTGACAATCTTACAGTTCGACAGCGAAAGTTGAATAAGGCTTTTAAAATGACTGCCGAAACTATGATAATTTGCTGATTATATTTTTCCTTTTTTTGGACTGCCGACTTTTGTTTTTATGATTTAACTGAAAACATTTTGTAATCTAAATTTATTTTCGTAAGTGTAAATAACATTGTTGCGTATGTTAAGTAAGAGTAAATAGTATGTTATTTTGAAACAAGAGGTTTAAACATTCCTTTTCCTTTCATTTTATTTATTTTTAAATTCTGTGAAATACCAAACACTTTATTCTTATTTTGGACTAAGAATAAAAAATACGTCAAAATTTAAAGCCAAATTATTTTTTATGACGCGTTTCATGTCTGACAGCTAAAGGGGCAACATTATTATCGCATTGAAAAGAACTGTCATATGTTCTAAATAGTATACTCTTAAGAATGGTTTGTTTTGTTCTAAAATTGTTAATTTTTTCAATTAGATTTTTAATGGAAATAAACGTGAATTTTCTCAATTTTTAAGATTAAAGATGTCTAGGAACTCCCCAAAAGGAAAAAAAAATAAAAACATAACGTTATTTTTTTTAAAGTAAAGATTTTGGCAGTTTATATTTATTTCAAAATTAATTTTTTTGATTTATTGTTTTCGCTGAGCAGTCACCGTTAACACAGAACAAGCTTCTTAATGAAAGAATGAATTAATTTAGTGACAATCTTACAGTTGCGACAGCGAAAGTTGAATAAGGGTTTTAAAATGACAGCCGAAACTATGATAATTTGCTGATTACATTTTTCCTCTTTTTGGATTTCCGTTTTTTATTTTTATGATTTAACAAAAAAAATTGTAATCTAAATTTATTTTCGTAAGTGTAAATAACATTGTTGAGACCCATTCACTTGTGATGCTCTTTTTAATACGAAAGTATCGATGAAAAGTAAAACCATTAAAATTCCTTTTCAAATTCACTTAATATGTTAATTTTTTCAATTAGATTTTTAATAGAAATAAACACGAAGAATTTTCTCAATTTTTAAAATTAATGATGTTCTGGAACTCCCCAAAAGGAAAAATAAATAAAAACATAACGTTTTTTCTTTTAAAGTAAAGATTTTGGCAGTTTATATTTATTTCAAAATTAATTTTTTTTATTTATTGTTTCGCTGAGTAGTCACTGTTAACACAAATAAAGCAACGTAATGAAAGAATGAAGTAATTTAGTGACAATCTTACAGTTTCGACAGCGAAAGTTGAATAAGGCTTTTAAAGTGACAGCCGAAACTATGATAGTTTGCTGATTATATTTTTCCTTTTTTTTGGATTGCTGGCTTTTATTTTTATGATTTAACTAAAAAAAAATTGTATTCTAAATTTATTATTGTAAATGTAAATAACATTGTTGAGTATGTTAAGTAAGATTAAACAGTATGTTATTTTGAAACAAGAGGTTTGAAAATTTCATTTTCATTTCATTTAATATTCATTTTTAAATTCTGTGAAATACCAAACACTTCATTCTTATTTTGGACTAAGAATAACAAATATGCCAAAATTTAAAGATAAATTATTTTTTATGACGTGTTTCATGACTGATAGACAGCTAAAGGGCAACATTATTATCCCATAGAAAAGAACTGTCATAGGTTCTAAATAGTATACACTTAAGAATGGTTTAATTTTGTTCTAAAGTTGTTAATTTTTTCAATTAGATTTTTAATGGAAATAAACGGGAAGAATATTCTCAATTTTTAAAATTAATGATGTTCTGGAACTCCCAAAAGGAAACAAAATAAAAACATAACTTTTTTTTTTAAGTAAAGATTTTGGCAATTTATATTTATTTCAAAATTAATTTTTTTCACTTATTGGTTTCGCTGAATAGTCACCCTTAACACAAATAAAGCAACTTAATGAAATAATGAAGTAATTTAGTGACAGTCTTACAGTTGCTACAGTGAAAGTTGAATAAAGGTTTTAAAATGACACCTGAAATTATGATAATTTGCTGATTATATTTTTCCTCTTTTTGGATTTCCTTTTTTTTATTTTTTATTTATATTCATTTTACTAAAAAAATTGTAATCTAAATTTATTTTCGTAAGTGTAAATAACATTGTTGAGTATGTTAAGTAAGAGTAAAAAGTATGTTATTTTGAAAAAAGAGGTTTAAAAATTCATTTTCATTTCATTTTAGATTTATATTTAAATTCTGAGAAATACCAAAAACTTTATACTTATTTTGGACTAAGAACAAAAAATACGTCAATATTTTATGGCTGAAATCATTTTTTATGACGTGTTTCATGACCGCTGGACAGCTAAAGTAGCAACATTATTATCCCATAGAAAAGAACTGTCATAGGTTCTAAATAGTATACACTTAAGAATGGTTTGTTTTGTTCTAAAGTTGTTAATTTTTTCAATTAGATATTTAATGGAAATAAACGTGAAGAATTTTCTTAATTTTTAAGATTAACAATGTCTAAAAACTCCCCAAAATTAAAAAAATAAATAAAAACATAACGTTATTTTTTTTAAAGTAAAAAGTTTAACAGTTTATATTTATTTCAAATTTAATTTTTTTGATTTATTGTTTCAGAGTAGTCACTGTTAACACAAATAAAGCAACTTAGGGAAAGAATGAAGTAATTTAGTGACAATCTTACAGTTTCGACAGCGAAAGTTGAATAAGGCTTTTAAAATGACAGCCGAAACTATGATAATTTGCTGATTATATTTTTCCTTTTTTTGGACTGCCGGCTTTTGTTTTTATGATTTAACTGAAAACATTTTGTAATCTAAATTTATTTTAGTAAGTGTAAATAACATTGTTGCGTATGTTAAGTAAGAGTAAATAGTATGTTATTTTGAAACAAGAGGTTTAAACATTCCTTTTCCTTTCATTTTATATTTATTTTTAAATTCTGTGAAATACCAAACACTTTATTCTTATTTTGGACTAAGAATAAAAAATAAGTCAAAATTTAAAGCCAAATTATTTTTTATGACGCGTTTCATGACTGACAGCTAAAGGGGCAATATTATTATCGCATAGAAAATAACTGTCATATGTTCTAAATAGTATACTCTTAAGAATGGTTTGTTTTGTTCTAAAGTTGTTAATTTTTCAATTAGATTTTTAATGGAAATAAACGTGAAGAATTTTCTCAATTTTTAAGATTAAAGATGTCTAGGAACTCCCCAAAAGAAAAAAAAAATAAAAACATAACGTTATTTTTTTTAAAGTAAAGATTTTGGCAGTTTATATTTATTTTAAAATTAATTTTTTTGATTTATTGCTTTCGCTGAGTAGTCACTGTTAACACAAATAAAGCAACTTAATGAAAGAATGAAGTAATTTAGTGACAATCTTACAGTTGCGACAGCGAAAGTTGAATAAGGCTTTTAAAATGACAGCCGAAACTATGATAATTTGCTGATTATATTTTTCCTTTTTTTGGATTGCTGGCTTTTATTTTTATGATTTAACTAAAAAAAAATTTGTAATCTAAATTTATTATCGTAAGTGTAAATAACATTGTTGAGACCCATTCACTTGTGATGCTCTTTTTAATACGAAAGTATCGATGAAAAGTAAAACCATTAAAATTCCTTTTCAAATTCGCTTAATATGTTAATTTTTTCAATTAGATTTTTAATAGAAATAAACACGAAGATTTTTCTCAATTTTTAAAATTAATGATGTTCTGGAACTCCCAAAGAGGAAAAAAAATAAAAACATAACGTTATTTTTTTTTAAAGTAAAGATTTTGGCAGTTTATATTTATTTCAAAATTAATTTTTTTGATTTATTGTTTCGCTGAGTAGTCACTGTTAACACAAATAAAGCAACGTAATGAAAGAATGAAGTAATTTAGTGACAATCTTACAGTTTCGACAGCGAAAGTTGAATAAGGCTTTTAAAGTGACAGCCGAAACTATGATAGTTTGCTGATTATATTTTTCCTTTTTTTTGGATTGCTGGCTTTTATTTTTATGATTTAACTAAAAAAAAATTGTATTCTAAATTTATTATTGTAAATGTAAATAACATTGTTGAGTATGTTAAGTAAGATTAAACAGTATGTTATTTTGAAACAAGAGGTTTGAAAATTCATTTTCATTTCATTTAATATTCATTTTTAAATTCTGTGAAATACCAAACACTTCATTCTTATTTTGGACTAAGAATAACAAATATGCCAAAATTTAAAGATAAATTATTTTTTATGACGTGTTTCATGACTGATAGACAGCTAAAGGGCAACATTATTATCCCATAGAAAAGAACTGTCATAGGTTCTAAATAGTATACACTTAAGAATGGTTTAATTTTGTTCTAAAGTTGTTAATTTTTTCAATTAGATTTTTAATGGAAATAAACGGGAAGAATATTCTCAATTTTTAAAATTAATGATGTTCTGGAACTCCCAAAAGGAAACAAAATAAAAACATAACTTTTTTTTTTAAGTAAAGATTTTGGCAATTTATATTTATTTCAAAATTAATTTTTTTCACTTATTGGTTTCGCTGAATAGTCACCCTTAACACAAATAAAGCAACTTAATGAAATAATGAAGTAATTTAGTGACAGTCTTACAGTTGCTACAGTGAAAGTTGAATAAAGGTTTTAAAATGACAGCTGAAATTATGATAATTTGCTGATTATATTTTTCCTCTTTTTGGATTTCTGGCTTTTATTTTTATGATTTAACTGAAAACATTTTGTAATCTAAATTTATTATTGTAAGTGTAAATAACATTGTTGAGTATGTCAAATAAGATAAAAAATTATGTTATTTTGAAACAAGAGGTTTAAAAATTCATTTTCATTTCAATTACATTAATTTTTAAATTCTGTGAAATATCAAAAACTTTATACTTATTTTGGACTAAGAATAAAAAATAAGTCAAAATTTAAAGCCAAATTATTTTTTTATGATGTGTTTCATGACTGATAGACAGCTAAAGGGGTAACATTATTATCCCATAGAAAAGAACTGTCATAGGTTCTAAATAGTATACGTTTAAGAATGGTTTGTTTTGTTCTAAAGTTGTTAATTTTTTCAATTAGATATTTAATGGAAATAAACGTGAAGAATTTTCTTAATTTTTAAGATTAACAATGTCTAAAAACTCCCCAAAATTAAAAAAATAAATAAAAACATAACGTTATTTTTTTTAAAGTAAAAAGTTTAACAGTTTATATTTATTTCAAATTTAATTTTTTTGATTTATTGTTTCAGAGTAGTCACTGTTAACACAAATAAAGCAACTTAGGGAAAGAATGAAGTAATTTAGTGACAATCTTACAGTTCGACAGCGAAAGTTGAATAAGGCTTTTAAAATGACAGCCGAAACTATGATAATTTGCTGATTATATTTTTCCTTTTTTTGGACTGCCGGCTTTTGTTTTTATGATTTAACTGAAAACATTTTGTAATCTAAATTTATTTTAGTAAGTGTAAATAACATTGTTGCGTATGTTAAGTAAGAGTAAATAGTATGTTATTTTGAAACAAGAGGTTTAAACATTCCTTTTCCTTTCATTTTATATTTATTTTTAAATTCTGTGAAATACCAAACACTTTATTCTTATTTTGGACTAAGAATAAAAAATAAGTCAAAATTTAAAGCCAAATTATTTTTTATGACGCGTTTCATGACTGACAGCTAAAGGGGCAATATTATTATCGCATAGAAAATAACTGTCATATGTTCTAAATAGTATACTCTTAAGAATGGTTTGTTTTGTTCTAAAGTTGTTAATTTTTTCAATTAGATTTTTAATGGAAATAAACGTGAAGAATTTTCTCAATTTTTAAGATTAAAGATGTCTAGGAACTCCCCAAAAGAAAAAAAAAATAAAAACATAACGTTATTTTTTTTAAAGTAAAGATTTTGGCAGTTTATATTTATTTTAAAATTAATTTTTTTGATTTATTGCTTTCGCTGAGTAGTCACTGTTAACACAAATAAAGAATCTTAATGAAAGAATGAAGTAATTTAGTGACAGTCTTACAGTTTCGACAGCGAAAGTTGAATAAGGGTTTTAAAATGACAGCCGAAACTATGATAATTTGCTGATTACATTTTTCCTCTTTTTGGATTTCCGTTTTTTATTTTTATGATTTAACAAAAAAAATTGTAATCTAAATTTATTTTCGTAAGTGTAAATAACATTGTTGAGACCCATTCACTTGTGATGCTCTTTTTAATACGAAAGTATCGATGAAAAGTAAAACCATTAAAATTCCTTTTCAAATTCGCTTAATATGTTAATTTTTTCAATTAGATTTTTAATAGAAATAAACACGAAGAATTTTCTCAATTTTTAAAATTAATGATGTTCTGGAACTCCCTAAAAGAAAAAAAAAATAAAAACATAACGTTATTTTTTTAAGTAAGATTTTGGCAGTTCATATTTATTTCAAAATTAAATTTTTTTGATTTATTGTTTTGTTGAGTAGTCACTGTTAACACAAATAAAGAATCTTAATGAAAGAATGAAGTAATTTAGTGACAGTCTTACAGTTTCGACAGCGAAAGTTGAATAAGGGTTTTAAAATGACAGCCGAAACTATGATAATTTGCTGATTACATTTTTCCTCTTTTTGGATTTCCGTTTTTTATTTTTATGATTTAACAAAAAAAATTGTAATCTAAATTTATTTTCGTAAGTGTAAATAACATTGTTGAGTATGTTAAGTAAGGTAAAAAGGTATGTTATTTTGAAACAAGAGGTTTGAAAATTCATTTTCATTTCATTTTATATTCATTTTTAAATTCTGTGAAATACCAAACACTTTATACTTATTTTGGTCTAAGAATAACAAATATGCCAAAATTTAAAGATAAATTATTTTTTATGACGTGTTTCATGACCGATGGATATCTAAAGGTGCAACATTATTAACCCATAGAAAAGAACTGTCATAGGTTCTAAATAGTATACATTTAAGAATGGTTTGGTTTGTTCTAAAGTTGTTAATTTTTCAAACAGATTTGTAATGGAAATAAACGTGAAGATTTTTCTCAATTTTTAAAATTAATGATGTTCTGGAACTCCCAAAGAGGAAAAAAAATAAAAACATAACGTTATTTTTTTTTAAAGTAAAGATTTTGGCAATTTATATTTATTTCAAAATTAATTTTTTTCACTTATTGGTTTCGCTGAATAGTCACCCTTAACACAAATAAAGCAACTTAATGAAATAATGAAGTAATTTAGTGACAGTCTTACAGTTGCTACAGTGAAAGTTGAATAAAGGTTTTAAAATGACAGCTGAAATTATGATAATTTGCTGATTATATTTTTCCTCTTTTTGGATTTCTGGCTTTTATTTTTATGATTTAACAAAAAAATTTGTAATCTAAATTTATTTTCGTAAGTGTAAATAACATTGTTGAGCATGTTAAGTAAGAGTAAAAAGTATGTTATTTTGAAACAAGAGGTTTAAAAATTCATTTTCATTAAAATTACATTAATTTTTAAATTCTGTGAAATATCAAAAACTTTATACTTATTTTGGACTAAGAATAAAAAATAAGTCAAAATTTGAAGCCAAATTATTTTTTTATGATGAGTTTCATGACTGGTAGACAGCTAAAGGGGCAACATTATTATCCCATAGAAAAGAACTGTCATAGGTTCTAAATAGTATACGTTTAAGAATGGTTTGTTTTGTTCTAAAGTTGTTAATTTTTTCAATTAGATATTTAATGGAAATAAACGTGAAGAATTTTCTCAATTTTTAAGATTAACAATGTCTAAAAACTCCCCAAAATTTAAAAAAAAAAATAAAAACATAACGTTATTTTTTTAAAATAAAAAAGTTTAACAGTTTATATTTATTTCAAATTTAATTTTTTTGATTTATTGTTTCTGAGTAGTCACTGTTAACACAAATAAAGCAACTTAGGGAAAGAATGAAGTAATTTAGTGACAATCTTACAGTTCGACAGCGAAAGTTGAATAAGGCTTTTAAAATGACAGCCGAAACTATGATAATTTGCTGATTATATTTTTCCTTTTTTTGGACTGCCGGCTTTTGTTTTTATGATTTAACTGAAAACATTTTGTAATCTAAATTTATTTTCGTAAGTGTAAATAACATTGTTGCGTATGTTAAGTAAGAGTAAATAGTATGTTATTTTGAAACAAGAGGTTTAAACATTCCTTTTCCTTTCATTTTATATTTATTTTTAAATTCTGGGAAATACCAAACACTTTATTCTTATTTTGGACTAAGAATAAAAAATACGTCAAAATTTAAAGCCAAATTATTTTTTATGACGCGTTTCATGTCTGACAGCTAAAGGGGCAACATTATTATCGCATTGAAAAGAACTGTCATATGTTCTAAATAGTATACTCTTAAGAATGGTTTGTTTTGTTCTAAAATTGTTAATTTTTTCAATTAGATTTTTAATGGAAATAAACGTGAATTTTCTCAATTTTTAAGATTAAAGATGTCTAGGAACTCCCCAAAAGGAAAAAAAAATAAAAACATAACGTTATTTTTTTTAAAGTAAAGATTTTGGCAGTTTATATTTATTTCAAAATTAATTTTTTTGATTTATTGTTTTCGCTGAGCAGTCACCGTTAACACAGAACAAGCTTCTTAATGAAAGAATGAATTAATTTAGTGACAATCTTACAGTTTTAACAGCGAAAGTTGAATAAGGGTTTAAAATGACAGCCGACACTATGATAATTTACTGATCATATTTTTCCTTTTTTTGGATTGCTGGCTTTTATTTTTATGATTTAACTAAAAAAAAATTTGTAATCTAAATTTATTATCGTAAGTGTAAATAACATTGTTGAGTATGTTAAGTAAGAGTAAAAAGTATAATATTTTGAAAGAGGTTTAAAAATTCATTTTTATTCCATTTTATAAACATTTTTAAATTCTGTGAAATACCAAACACTTTATACTTATTTTGGTCTAAGAATAAAAACTACTTCAAAATTTAAAGTCAAATTATTTTTTTATGATGTGTTTCATCACTGATAGACAGTTAAAGGGGCAGCATTATTATCCCATAGAAAAGAACTGTCATAGGTTCTAAATAGTATACACTTAAGAATGGTTTAATTTTGTTCTAAAGTTGTTAATTTTTTCAATTAGATTTTTAATGGAAATAAACGGGAAGAATTTTCTCAATTTTTAAAATTAATGATGTTCTGGAACTCCCTAAAAGGAAACAAAATAAAAACATAACTTTTTTTTTAAGTAAAGATTTTGGCAATTTATATTTATTTCAAAATTAATTTTTTTCATTTATTGGTTTCGCTGAGTAGTCACCCTTAACACAAATAAAGCAACTTAATGAAATAATGAAGTAATTTAGTGACAGTCTTACAGTTGCTACAAAGAAAGTTGAATAAGGGTTTTAAAATGAAAGCCGAAACTATAATAATTTGCTGATTATATTTTTCCTGTTTTTGGATTGCCGGCTTTTAATTTTATGATTTAACTAAAAACATTTTGTAATCTAAATTTATTTTAATAAGTGTAAATAACATTGTTAAGTATATTAAGTAAAAGTAAAAAGTATGTTATTTTGAAACAAGTGGTTTAAAAATCCATTTTATATTCATTTATAAATTCTGTGAAATACCAAACAGTTTATACTGATTTTGGACTAAGAACAAAAAAATACGTCAATATTTTACGGCCGAATTCTTTTTTTATGACGTATTTCATGACCGATAGACAGCTAAAGGTGCAACATTATAATCCCATAGGAAAGAACTGTCATAGGTTCTAAATAGTACACATTTAAGAATGGTTTGTTTTGTTCTAAAGTTGTTTTTAGAGCTTAGTTGGAATAACTGTCAGAATATTTAACCACATACATGAAAGCTAATAATATGCGGACATAAATATATTACATTTCCATAACCTAAAGGTTTCGTGTTTTGAGCTGTCAAGTGTTGGTTAAAACAACGTTTTGCACAAGGCACTATCAACGAAATAACTTTTTATACACCAGGAATTAATTTAAAGATTCTTTATGTTTAATTTATTTTCATACACATATAGAAACACGAGGCGCGTCCAGAAAGAAACACTCATGTCCACAAATTAATGATAATGTAGTTCAAGCAATGAAAGAGACAAAAGCAAAACAAATTTGACTTATTTGTAAAGTCTATTTATTAAACAAAAGGTAAAGAGCAAAAAATATGCTATATGTTTGACATAATTAATAAAAATTGCGATTTTTACTCCCTGGAGCAAATTTCAAAAAAGAACCTATTTGCAGAAAACAGTATAACATGGTTAGTATGATGGTTAATACGGAGTATGTCTCCCGGACGATGCAATACAAGCGTTACAACGCTTGTTAGATAGACGGTTGGGAGGGGGTTGACGGGCTGCAATTTGTCGGCAAAGCATGTTCCACATATGCTCTATTGGATTCAACACAGAGGTATGCAAAAGTTGATCCCACAAGTGTCTCAATTCTGGTGGTGGGTATGTTGAAAAATAGCTGAAACTGTACATGTTGCCAATAAATATGTCCTTGAAAGTGTGATTTCTTTTTTTTTAATAGGGAAACTTATTTCTGGATGCTCTTCGTATATGAACTGGAGTCCTAAGACCGTTATTTTATTGGGCTCTATTTTACACGTATAATTATATGTATGAGTATAAGCATGTGATTAACAATGTTAAAGACTAAATTTAAGTACAGAGAATACCATGCATCAGATACACAAGCTTTAATATTCTGTAAAGTCAGATAATGCTTCAAAAACTCTTCTATTACGGTCTACCAAACGCGTCCAAGGAGAACTACAATTTAGCGATGATTGAACTACTGTTTTGTGAGCCATTCTCGAACGTTTGCAATGTGCAGATCCTAAATACTATATTCCTTGATAAATATAGCTACATGCAGATCATAGATAAGTACAGGTATGCCTGTCAGTATGTTCTGCTGACTAAATATGGCTAAAGGTATATATTCTCCAGAGATTCACCAACAAATAAGATTTTGTAGAACTCTAATGTTTTTGTCAGACCCTAGATGAAACTGTGTACTCAAGGGCATATGAATGTATGCCTCACTAAGTATATTTTTCCCCTGTACAAAATAAGGTGCTGTTAATTCGATGCATCCTAAAATCTTTTTTTTTGTCATATATCAGAAGCATAATTAAGTCTTTTTGGGAACAATGTAAAAGAATACTGGAAACCATGTTCTGAAATAAGAGATTTATTCCATTGTCTTTTTTATTGAACTATACGACGGGTACTGGGTTTAATTTTAGTGTTGGTTTGCATCGTTTCAGTTACTTTTGCTTCATATACACACCTTTTGCTTCATATTTGGTTCTAAAACCAAAGTTAAGGTGTACTTTGTTGGTACACCGCATTGTATTTTTGCTGGGGACGTCAACTTGCAATTCATAGTATACTGTTAAGAATGATGTAAACATGCAATTTGTATGGTATCTCGCCAAATTGGTGAGATATTGGCTTCTTGGCGAAGTTTTGGGAGATTCATTTTTCGAGCCAAATTTGGCGATATATTGCCCGAATTTGGCTACATTTGTTGCCGACCCCCCATTTTCCGAATTTTACTAGAAGCTTGTGGACATTTCTAGAAACCTGAAAGCTATATAAAGGGGCTCTAAGTTCTCATGAAAAGTCAGTTCAAGCTCAGATGTCGTGAAAGTAGGACCTGTGTTAATGCTCTCCGTATTACTTTGAAAAAGTTCACCAAAAGGCTGCCATGTTTTATCGCCATCCGTTGTAATTGTGATTCATTTGGCGTGTTAATAAATTGTTATTGTTTTTGTCTTAGCCAAAATCTATTCAATCAACGAACTTTATGCGAGAATTTCGCAACAATATAAAATAAACAGGTCAAAGTATAGGTAAAGAAGTGTATTACGTCAGGTACATTTAAGTTTGATTTAGTTTGAAGCGATATGGTTAATTTTTGTTTTGCATCAAGATACCAAACAGTTTAAAGCAGCTTAAGGCAATTTCTGAATTCCTACAAATATCCATGATAATACTGAGAATTGATCAGAATTACAGTACATAAATGCAGTCCTACCTATTTCTAAAAGTTTGCCAATACACTGGAAGTAGAATATTTGAAATATTTCAAACGAATTTAGTTTCTGTAAAATTTGATGGCATAGTACCTTATGAAAACTATTACACAGATTTTTTAAACATAAAAATTGTGTTTATTAGAAACTTTTTTCTGAGCTTTTAAATTCTTATTTTTTTTTTCATTTTGCACATTAACTTTTATAGCTGAGATTTCGCAATTGCTTTAGTCAAAGTTCTTAAACTCTGACATAAATTTATCAAAATAACTCTGCTGATTTCAATGGATAATAAAAAAACGTACTTACTTTTTCTTTTTTTTCAGGCATTTTGAACTTACACAGAAGATAAGAAATGTTTCGACTGTTCCAAAAACTGTTGCAGCCGTAGAATAATCTGAAATGAATTGTAGAAGCAAGAAATTTCATTAAAAAGAAATTGCACAAGTTGGAGAAAAACTCCTTTCATGTTCAGCCAGAGGAGAATTAAGGCTCATTTTTGGACTCGAATCGCTTTTCTAATATAAATTACTCAAAGGAAATTTTTACAGCGTATATAATTTTGTTTTCAACTACACTTCACGGGCAATTTAGCAAAAATTTCTTCGAGGAAAAAAAAATTATGTCGGAGCATAATTCGCTGCATAATAAATTTAAATCCCCCAAAAAGAATTTTCGATTCTGTTATATAATTTGTTTTTACTCGTCATTTTTTAATAAAGATTTTTTCCAGTAAAAATTCTTAAAAGCGTAAGATACCTTTTACATACCTAATGCTTTGTTTGCCTTTTTTTGAAAGCTCTGTTTGATTTTTCATTCTATTTAAACATCAATATCTTTAAAGCTCGCACTTATTGTAAAAATTCCAAAGTAAAGAGAATTAGCTAATATATATGTTAATTAAGTCTTTTGAAAGTTTTAATTTGACTTGATAACTCTAGCTTGGGGAAATAAAAAGAGTTATTTATGAAAATATTTATAAGTGAACCTACCCGTGTTAAGGCGATAATGAATTTAAGCGATTATTAAATATGTAATAAATCATTTCAAAAGATTTTAATTTATATTTTGGGGAAAAGTATTTTTAAAGAAATTATTTGTCGTAGCATTTTAACTAAGCAATTTACAAATTAGGGTTTTCAAATTGATTTTATTTCAGTCTAAAATGTTTTTTATTTTATATTAGTCTTAAATGTAGTAATCACAAATGTTAAGAAACGATTAAATTTCCTTTGTAGGGAAATACACAAAAATCAACTTCTAAAGAAATATCATTTAGTAACAGACATATATTACAGAAATAATTTTTCAGTTATTCTTTTAAAACACCTTTTGTTATATACATAATGGTTATAGAATAATTCTGCTGTATAAAATTAAATAATTAAACAGTTAATAGTTTACATGCTAACTAAAAATAAACACATTCTTTGATTTAACAAGATAGTAAGCAGTTCATATGTTATAAAAAAGTAAATTATTCCCATTTTTTGTGTTTCATATGTAGCACACATCTTTAGTTAAAAAATAATATAGAATCCTGTTGAGATTATAGGGAGTTTAAATTATTGATGAAAATGTCTTTAAGTTTAACGATCTAGAAGCTGAATTTCTTACACTATGATAAGGGTGGAATTGGGAATAATTACTTTTTTTTAAACATCTTATTTTACATAATTTTATATATTTTATGCATATATGCATATTAATCTCAAACAACGTTTCTTTTACAGGGATTGTTTTAATTTGTCAACTTTAAATAAATTATATTTGATAGCAATTCAGTAAATTTACCATTTTGAAGATTGAACACATTAAAAATTAAATTTTAAGAGCTTTATAAAACAAAGCATTTTTAAAAAAGTGATATTTTAAAACTTTTCTTTCCATTATGTTGCGATACTATTAATCTAAACTTTATTTTCGTTTTCTAAGTATTTAAAAAACTTTATACTTAAATTGCAGGCCATCAAGATGTTATATTTAAGCTATAAATAAAAAAAATATTCTTGTTTTAACCATTAACGATTAAGGTCCTGAAAAGCCATATTTTTACTATCACTCTCTCGAAATAAAACAAACCTCTGATATAAAAAATGATTCTAAGAAATGGAACTTTTGAAACTGAGTCCAATTCATCAACCAAAATAACAGAGCTTGTAGATGCAGAAACTTCCCTCGAGGTTCCAAATGCAGTGGCGGCGGTCATGCACATCATGTACATTTCTGTCTCTGTGTTGGCTGTTGGAGGAAATGGAATGGTGTGTTACATTGTGCTGGCTCATCAGAGAATGAGGACGGTCACCAACTTTTTCATTCTCAATTTAGCCATTGGTGACATTCTTATGGCTTGTTTGTGTATTCCTTTTGGATTCGTCTCCAACTTACTGTTACAGTATTGGCCCTTTGGAGCTGCCATGTGCGTGATAGTGTCCTACGCTCAGGCTGTGTCAGTATTCGTCAGCGCTTACACATTGATATCCATCAGCATTGACCGGTACATTGCAATAATGTATCCCCTGAGACTGCGCATGACAAAACTGCAGGCAAAGCTTATAATTGTAATTGTATGGATTGTCGCTTTGATCACTCCTCTGCCGACAGCTGTGCTGTCGACTCTCGAAGTTCATCCTGCTTGGACGAGGACAAACAGTACTCCAAGATATGTCTGTACGGAAGCTTGGCAAAGTGCCGAACAAAGATATCACTACAGCATGGCACTGATGGTACTGCAATATTTTTTCCCACTCGCAGTGCTTCTGTACACTTACGGAAGGATAGGAGTCGTCGTATGGGGAAGCAGACCACCAGGTGAAGCTGAAGATGGAAGAGATCAAAGACTAGCTGCTTCCAAGAGGAAGGTAATTACACTTTTCTTTATATCATTTTATTTATTTCATTTGAGGGCATTTATTTTGTGAGTTAATTTTACTGTAGATTACCTCTTGTTAGATTGACTTCGTCACAGAATGATAGATGGCGCTATGAAGCGAGGGGGTAAAAACCAAACTATATGTGTAATAGACTAAGGCCTTAGGATTCGGCGTTGGATTTTGCATGTAATACTATTCATATTCCTATATTCTGTTCTTATTCATTTATGAAACGTGTGTTTAAAGCCTAACATAATTCATAATTCTGTATTCATTGCTCCATTTATTCTCCATTTCTCGTAAATGAAAGTGTGTGCAACAGTCGTTTTCTGTTTTCATCACTAATTCAATTTCTACAGATTCTTCATGCAGGTCCTCAGAATTAACAAGAGGTAAGCAGTTATTTCATTTGATTCTTTATTACTGTTAAACATTTACATTTATTACTTAATTTCAAGATAATTCTTAAAACCCAAAGTTCAATATTTGATTTGTGATTATTCCAATTCGAAATTCATTAACTATTCAATCCACCTCTTAAATTAGAAAGAGAAATGACTATTTGTTAAGTCACAGATTCAACCGTGTTGTGACGCCTTCAATGTTCTTTAGTGAAGAAGTAGCGTCAAAAAGGATCAGAGACGTAACAGAATTGGAAATCACTTTTATTTTTTGGAGTAAATAATTGCTATATACAGAGGGATTCTAATATCCCAAAACAATTCGAAATGTAAAAGATTGTTGCTTGGATAACATGTCCACGATGATCACAGTCGTAAAAAAAGAATTAAATATTCTCACACAATGGGGAGGTTTTTCCAGGGTGCAACGCGAACCCAATCTATCCCCGTTCGGTGTCCGAGACCCTGCCGTTCCTTATTTGAGCGGACATTATGAGTCTCCCGAGCATAATTGCGAGAAAGCTGGCTCTGGTCAAAAGTCGCGGAATCTCCACGAGGTCAACGCATCTACGTAAAAAAGTGTCAAAAAGCCTCGAGTCGCAAAATTCTAGGCTTTTTATACCTGGAGGTCAGTTACGGTCCAGCCAACCGTTTTGTGGTCATTTACGATTCCAGTTACCTGAGAACTCCAGCTAAGGTTACAGATAGTTAATTAGTTGAATTCTCATTCGCTAACTGTCCCGTTCCGTAATTCTCCAGGCAGTGCTCCGGAATCATTACCGCGACCGATTAGGGCGTGACGCCTATTCAGCGGGCCTGTCAACATCCTAGACACTGCGTCGCCACTCTATTGTAGTCTAGTCAAGCAGGTGGGACCCAGTTTAGTTAATTTAGGTCGTTAGTGTTCTGACCAAAGGGGGTCTTCACAGTGTAATGTTTTGTCAGTATACAGTAAAAGTTGGAAGACGAAGATACTTATTATGAAAGAGGTTGATCATGTAAAAAAACACTCTTAAGTCTTTTCTCTAGGATGCAAATTGTTTGCTGCACCCAAAGAATAAGTTTGTAAGTACATAGCCGAGAAGAAACGTTTTTAGTTAAAAAAGAAAATATTTTCAGATTCATTTTAGTAATAATTATATTTCATGGCCCTGGTTCTCAGTTTTCTAATAATACTACAGTTACCATCCTCTAGCCGGTCTTGTAGCAGAGCATAATGAATAAGTTGTTTCAGGTAAGTCCCAAACAACGTGGTACGTCTAATGTTCCGAAACCCTTGCACCCTTAATAGTCAGTTTATTTTATACTTTTTCACCCTAGCTGTCTTTATTTCAACCACACCAGTACAGAACCGTATATTACAGTTTTGAAAAATTGTATAAGATGATCGAGAGAACCGTGAAACGTTGTAAAGTAGTAATAAAGAATATGAGGTCCATCACCCATCTAATTGTTGTCCAGAGAACCAATGCAACATATAGTTGGAATGTTAAGTTAGTCAGTTATTTATTCAACGTTATACAGTTTATACTACAAATAGAATTATAAATGGGTATTATAACTCTTGACCGCACCTTTTTAATAATACTACAGTTAGCATCCTCTTGTCGGTCTTGTAGGAGAGCATAATGAATAAGTTGCTTCAGTTAAGGCCCAAACAACGTGGTACGTCTAATGTTTCCAAACCATGCCATCCGTAATAGTCAGTTTATTTTATACTTTTTTCATTCTAGCTGTGTTTATTTAAACTAAACCAGTACAGAACCCTTTATCATAGTTGTGAAAAATTGTATAAGATCCTCGAGAGAACCTTGAAACATGGTTAAGTAGTGATAAAGAACATAAGGTCCATCACCCCTCTATAATTGTTGTCCCGAGCACCAATGCAACATATTGTTGCGAATGAAAAGATTTCAACTGAAGTGAAGTGATGCTGCTTTATGTCAAAACTATAATCAAGGTTGTCCATATTTCTACTAAAAATATGGAAACTAATCTTCCTTAATTCAGCTACTATGCAATCTTTGTAAAGATGCGACCAGTATGTATCTCATGATTTTTATTTGCATTTGCTTAAAACATATGATATGTTTGGAAGCGAAAATAATACAGGATGGGAAAAATGATATATTTTTGAAAGTTTCATACAACATGTGAACATGATAATCAAAAATAATTTTAAAATAATATCTATACTGTAAAATTTTATAATGATACTGAATAATTCTAATTAATATTTTTAATATTTTTATAGCTGTATATACATAAATAAATAAATAAATAAATAAATAAATAAATAAATATATATAAATATATATATATATATATATATACATATATATATATATATATATATATATACATATATATATATATATACATATATATATATATATATATATATATATGTATATATATATATATATATATATATATACGTATATATATATATATATATATATATATATATATATATATATATGTATATATATATATATATGTATATATATATATATGTATATATATATATATATATATATACGTATATATATATATATATATATATATACATATATATATATATATATATATATATATATATATATATATATATATATATATATATATACATATATATATATATATATATATATATACATATATATATACATATATATATATATATATATATATATATATATATATATATATATATATATATATATATACATATATATATATATATATATACATATATATATATATATACATATATATATATATATACATATATATATATATATATATATATATACATATATATATATATATATATTATATATATATATATATATATATATATATATATACATATATATATATATATATATATACATATATATATACATATATATATACATATATATATATACACACACACACACACACACATATATATATATATATATATATATATATATATATATATATATATATATATATATATATATATATATACATATATATATATATATATATATATATATATATATATATATATATATATATATATATATATATATATATATATATATATATATATATAATATATATATATATATATATATATATATATATATATATATATATATATATATATATATATATATATATATTAAAATATTAATAACGATAATTTTAGAAAAATAATTTATGTAAAATGGACAAAATATTTAAAAATTACTGTTTCCCTTCTATTTAAGTATTCTAGTCTTAGTCTTAATACAATTATTTATACAGAAATTATTTGTAAAACCTGCTTATTTAGAGAAGAAATTTACATTTGTCCCATAAAATCAAGAAGGCATTGAGATAACTAAAAATAAGAAATATTATTCAACTTATTTCTAACTTAGTTAATAAAATATTTATTCAATAGTGCTTCAAACGTTTTCATAGAAAAATAAATTTTAATTCGATATATTAAATATGTTTTAAGCTTTGAGTAATAAATAAACTAGGTAACAAATTTTATATGGCAAACAGTGAGTTATCTCTAAGAAACAAAAATAATTCCTGAGTCTGGAAGCAGAAAACTAACTCTTTTTATTTTGAAGAGTAAACATAACTTTTGCATATCTTTTGATAATATATTTACAGTCAAAAGTTAAATCATACAAATGTTGAAATAACGAATTTTGAAACATATTCAAAAATTTATTTTTTCTTATATCCAACCTATGAAGTAAAGAAGAAATCTATTTAGGAAATCTTTGAAGCTACTTTTGCTTTATTGTTTTTCAGTCTTTGAAGATTTTTGTATAAATCTTTTATTTTCTTTTATTTCTCCTATTGAATATGAATTCTTTATCTGTAATCGGAGTAATACGTTTTATATATACGACATAGAAATTGATTTTAACTTGCCTCTGTCAACTTAAATTTTATGTTTAAATAAAATTTGCTTGAAGTGCTGGAGCTAATTATCAGGCCAAAAACGGGAGTACAGCGAAAAAAAAAGAGACAAAGATTAAGTGGGACTAGAACAATTAAAAAAAATTTGGACAGCCCGTCGCGATACCTATTAAATTGCACACATTTCTTCTGAATTATTAACTTATATTATTAACGTATATTATTTGAATAGGACATACGATCTTACAATTTTTTAATAAAGTAGATAGTTACGCAATTGCTAAAATATTAGCCTTCAATAACATAAAAATTTGTGGAATTTTAATTAAAAAATAAGCAGAGCTGTACTAGTATTGTCTTCTGCTTGCTAACAGTAGAGTTTTAATATGTGTTATGTTGAGATGTTTCCTTTTATAGAGTACAGATTGCAATATAAAATGGAGGTGCACAATTAGATAAAACAACGATCCTAAACACGAAATTTAAAATTCGATGTCTAATCGTGAGTTATATGAGATACATGTGTACATATGTATATGTGTACATATATACATGTAATAAGACGGACTTCACGATGGGTGGTTGCAGTCATGGCCCGTAAAAATGACACCGTTTTAGCTAAAGACCTTTATTAAGATAACTTTGGAGGACGGGTTCCACCTTCATCATAGGGACAGAACAAACTGAGGGGTCAGCTAGCATGAAGTTATATGTAGAAGACCCTTAACACCTGGGTCAACATCTCAGTCAAAATCTGTGGGAAAAATCTTCTTTTTGTTTGAAAATTTCCTAAATTATCTGCTAGGGCAAAGTAGAGTTATAATTGGTCAGACCCCTTCTCTTAGGGCTTAGCCACAGTAGTCAATTTAGGTTAGGGGTTAAAAAGGGAAATGCAAAAGGACGTGGGAAGTTTTATCCCTTGACTTCAGATTTGAAAACCCCTGAGAATTAGAATTTTCCTTACATACATATGTACATACGTCACTATGAAACTAGTCTAAATGCATTCAGTAATGGTCATATTTAAAGCTTATATATTTAAACTTATATGTTAAAACTTATATGTTAATGCATTCAGTAATGGTCATATTTAAAGCTTATATATTTAAACTTATATGTTAAAACTTAAATATTGAAACTTTATAGCTAAAGTTTACTTGTATGTAACTATGTATGTAATGTATAAACAAGACAAGATGGATTCAAGATTGAACAAAAATGGGTGTTTCAGATGAAATCAAAAGACTGAAAGATTTCGTGACTCTAAATTTCATTACACTGTACAAAGAAGAAAAGAGTGAATATGTATGGAGAGTTCCTGCATAAAGTTAGTTTCTTATTGCTATCTGAAAGTGAATCTTGGATCCTTGGAATCGAAGAGTTGCCAGACATCTGGTATCAAATAAGACGATGCTTCTCAAGCTGATTGAAACCTCCAAAATTAACGTTTTGATACTTGTAAGCTAATTTAATCAATAGTACCTAATTTCAAGTAGATACAAACATGATCTTCCTCTTTGGTTCATGAACTAATAGAAACTATTCAGACATCATGCGACGATGAGGATTGAGACTAGGGGGTTACTACTAGCGTGATTTGAGAGAAATTAGAGCTTCCCCATTTTCGAAGAAATTGTTGAAGTAAAGTACAATTTTATCTGCATAAAAGGGAAAACGTGAATAAACCCTGGAATTTGTTTCAAAATTTTAGTTTCTTATTTTGGTCTCAAAATGAATCTTGCATTCTGAAGCACAGCGAGTTGTCAGGCTTCCAGAATAGGCAGGACAGTCTTTTCGGAATAGGACTGTCTGGTTAAGCTGATAGATATAAAATTAATACGGACTAATAAAATCAAATAGCACCTAATTACAAGTAGATACAAGCATGTACTTCATCTATTCTTCTGGAATTCATAGAGATTATACGAATATCATGTTGTGGTGCGAGTTGACACTCAGAGCTTGACTAGGGAAGGGGAATACGGGGTAGCTTCCACGGGCCCCCACGTCAGAGAGGGCTTCCAAATTGAATAGAAAGTTTATTTTATGTGTCCTTCTTGAATGCACTTTTTCTTAAAAAATATCAGTACAGTGTAAAATCCGTCAGTTTTATGTTAGATTCTTTATTAATCTATGGTACAAACACAAAAAAAATCATCTATATTTCGTAAATTTTAGGTATTTTAGGTTCTAGTCAATTTCCTTGTTATATATTTATAATGAGGTAAAATTTTAAATACCTCCAAAAGTTTGGCTATTCATCACTGAAGTAGTAAATCAGAGAGTAATCCCAAAGAAGTTTTTGCCCTGGGCCCCAATTAGGCTAAGTTGGGCTCTGTTGACACTAGAAGGTTACCATTAGCATGATTAGTGGGAATAGAAGTTAGCGAATTCCCATTTCATGAAGTAAAATAAAATTGTACTTGTATAAGATTAAACGTGGGAATCCGTGGCAAAAAGTTTATTTATTATTTTGCTCAATCATCATTTTATCAATCATCTCAGATTATTCTTACTAGGTTTCTGATCCCGAATAGGAAAAGGCTGATTAAACTGATAGAAAGCCCCACGTTTTGATGCTTTTTTTAACAATTTAATAAAATAGTACGTAATTAAGCAAATAATATACTTCATCTGCAGTTCAACCAAGCGAAACTATTTGGCCGTGATGTGGTGCTATGGGTTGAGACTAGGTGTTGGTTTCTCGTTTTCCCACTTTTCTTTACTACACAGGTATTTTTGGGAACAAAAATGTCATTCTAGATATTTGATGGCAAAAGTCACTTTTAAATTCCCAAAAATTAATCAAATTAAAAAAAATTTAAAATATAGTACATAATTAAGTAAAACATGTACTTCCTCTGTGGTTCTTAAAACCATCGAAACTATTTGGCAATAATGTGGTGATATTGAAACTAGGTGTTGGTTTCTCATTTCCTCTCTCTTCTTCACTTCACGATAATTTTCGGGAACAAAAATGTCATTCTAGAGATTTGATGGCAAAAGTCACTTTTAAATTCCAAAAATGAATCAAAATTTTAAAAAAATTAAAAAAAAAATAGTACGTAATTAAGTGAAACATGTACTTCCTCTGTGGTTCTTAAACTCAGCAAAACTATTTGGCCATCATGGGGTGACTAGGTGTTGATTTCTCATTTCCCCTCTTTTCTTTACTTCGCGGAATTTTTGGGAACGAAAATGTCATTCTAGAGATTTGATGGCAAAAGTCACTTTTAAATTCCAAAAATGAATCAAAATTAAAAAAAATTAAAAAAAAAATAGTACGTAATTAAGTAAAACATGTACTTCCTCTGTGGTCTTAAACACAGTGAAACTATTTGGTCATCATGTGGTGATATGGATTGAGACTAGGTGTTGGTTTCTCAATTCCCCTCACTTCTTTACTTCACGGAAATTTTTGGGAACAAAAATGTCATTCTAGAGAATTGATGACAAAAGTCACCTTTTAAATTCCAAAAATTAACCAAAATTAAAAAAAATTAAAAAAAAAATAGTACGTAATTAAGTAAAACATGTACAATCTGTGGTTCTTAAACCAGGAAACTATTTGGCCATAATGTGGTGATATGATTGAGAGTAGTGTTGGTTTCTCATTCCTCTCTTTCTTCACTTCACGGAAATTTTTGGGAACAAAAATGTCATTCTAGAGATTTGATGGCAAAAGTCACTTTTAAATTCCAAAAATGAATCAAAATTTAAAAAAAATTAAAAAAAATAGTACGTAATTAAGTAAAACATGTACTTCCTCTGTGGTTCTTAAACCCAGGGAAGCTATTTGGCCATAATGTGGTGATATGAGTTGAGAGTAGGTGTTGGCTTTTCATTTCCTCTCTCTTCTTCACTTCACAGGAAGTTTTGGGAACAAAAATGTCATTCTAGAGATTTGATGGCAAAAGTCACTTTTAAATTACCAAAAATGAATAAAATGTTTTTAAAAATTAAATAAAATAATACGTAATTAAATAAAACATGTACTTCCTCTGGGGTTCTTAAACCCAGCGAAACTATTTGGCCATAAATGTGATATGAGTTAAGTAGGTGTTGGTTTCTCATTTCCTCTCTCTTCTTCACTTCACGGGAATTTTCGCAACAAAAATGTCATTCTACAGATTTGATGGCAAAAGTCACTTTTAAATTCCCAAAAAATGAATCAAAATTAAAAAAATTTAAAAAATAGTGCGTAATTAAGTAAAATGTACTTCCTCTCTATCTTAAACCCATAGCTATTTCATAATTGATATATTAAATATTGGTTTCTCAATTTCACTTTTTACTTCACTGAAATATTACAAAAATTTTTCTAGAGAATTGATGACAAAAGTCACCTTTTAAATTCCAAAAATTAACCAAAATTAAAAAAACTATAAAATTAATTATTTTTAATTGATTTATTAATAATAACACAAAATAAGAATGTTCATAAATTTCGAAATTTATACTCCTGTGTATACTGAACTACAAAATTTGAATAAAATGTATTAATTTTTCAATTTGGAAGCATGTGTTAAGATAAAATAAGTTATGCCTTTATAACCCAGCAAGGTTCTTATTTTTTTATGAACAACCCAGTAGCAAGTAATTCTCTCTCTTATTCAGCTGATGTTGAAGGAATTGTTAGACTCTCACCCTATCCCCTATATAATATTAGCCTAAGTTATCTGTCCGTCTGTCCTCGAATTTATGAAGCTGTTAGACCTGGAACGGATAGAGGCATCTATATTGGATTCTTGATCAGTTAGGATTAGCAAAATACAAAGGGATACTGTCCTAAACTGCCAATATGATTCTAAAATAAATTGGTATAAATATGCTTCATATTACAGAACAATATACTGCCGTCATTAGAACGCCCCCCTCCTTTTCCAGCATTTAATGCCATTATTTCAAGCCCTATTTTCCACGGTTTAGAGTAGCCGATTAAATTGATAAACTTATCACATAATAAACAGGTAAAAATAACATTTTGTCTAGCATTATGACGTCATTTCTTTAACCACCTCATTTAATAATTTCTTATTTTAAATTATTTAAATATCGTCTGCATTATTTTCATACGTTTCATCACGGAACTTAGATATTACGTAAATAATTTTTTTATAGTTGGATTAAATAATAGATTAGGTACATATGAGATAAATTTAATCATCGATTATTTTTCGTTGAAATGAAAATTTTATCACCAGTATTAACATCAAATTCTTTTCATAAAAGTCTAGGAGTCTATTTCACGGACTAATAAATATGTAGCGTTTAAGTTACATATCTTTGAAAAACTTTGAAGAAATTTGTTCGTTTGTGTGTTTGTTTTGTATACATAACCACATGGTTTGACTAAATGAATTCAACGTGATTCTAAACTGCATTCACAGTATCGTACTTTAGAGACTTTAGAGGAGTATGAAGATAAACAAGTTATTGAGAGTGTACAGATAATTCTCAGCCAAAAAACAAACCATTTTGTTTACCCGCCTCATAGAGTACTTTTCAATTCTGGAAAATTAAAAATTTTACTGATTCCGTCATATGAAGGGCTATATGCTAGTTTTATAGTATTTGGTGATTTATTTATTGTTGTGTTCTTGATTCATTATTTTGCTTGATATATAAATTTTTCTGGTTGAAAAAGTAGAATCTATGTCTTTGAGTGGATCGATTTTTCTGAGTTTTCATCCAATGGTAAATATTTCAAAATAACCGATATTTTTTCTCGGTTCAGCTTCAGTTGAGAGAAATAGTTTTAGCTTACTTTTATAAGTTTTTCCCCTAATTGCTGTAGGAGGTATAAGATACTTAAAGAGACTACAGGAATAGTGTTTTTAGAAGAAATCTGAGGAAGTAATCTTAGTTTTGAAAGAAATCTTAGATGAATAATAACATTCCTAAATTGAAAATAAACCACTTAAGTTATTTTCAACAACAAAAACATGGTTGGTATTCAAGCAATTCCCAAATAGGACTTTGATTTTCAATTTTTTAAAAAGTGTTTTCTAAATTCAGACGTCGTATCATAGTAATGTCTTACTTTGGTAAGAGATCAACACGTGGAATAGATCTAGTTTCGTTGTTACTACTATCCTGAAAATAGAAATATGTAATAATATTTTGTGTTATCCATTTTTTGTATCATTGATTCATTATATAGAAAATGTTTAGAACTTTTTTTCAAAACCAGTAATGTACAAATTTCGAACATCTGACTTTTACAATATTTCAGCATTCAAAATTGAAACATTGTAGTCTTTGAAAATGAAATATTATACTATGTTACCTGATATACAAACTTAAAAGAATGTAAGCCACTTTATTTTAAATTAAATTTATTCTGGTGGCAAATATAGTGTAGTGTTGAGTCCAATTAAAATAAGCATCTTATTTTGCATGGTTCTAATTTGTTTGTAACTATGTAACTTCTTTTTCATACCCAAGTTGTAGTTTATTCTTTCATTGAAAGAATTTCTCTTGAGAAAAGAAAAAAAAATTGCTGTTAAACAGAAAGAAAATAAACTATATTTTGCTTTTATAATATTAAAGTTTTTTCGTGTTATATGAAGTACATTTAGTTCTATTTTCACTTCCACTCGTATTTAAATTTCCATCAAAAGGAAATTTAAAGATTAAAATAAGATAGAAAATATATTTTAAATAGAAATAACTTATAATAAAGAAAGCTATAACTGAGACATTTCTTAACTAAGAAATTCAAGATTTAAATAGGGAAAAAAGTATGAAAAAACTATTTAAATATCTGGTGAAACTTATATTTAGAAGAATTTAGCGTTTATTTCGGAAATGAAGAATTTCAAGAATTTCCTCTCGATATCTTTCTCAGTTAAAATTATTTTTTACAAGTCTATGGAAAAAAATAATCAACAGATCCACATCTGGAGATAACCGCATTCCCACCTCCCTAAATGCCTCTAGATGCTGTATTTTTATTTAATAAAGGGTAGTGATTAAGGAACAATTTTTCTTTGAAGCATTTATTAATGGTTACAAACTCTGCATTTTTAAACGTGATTTACTGATTCTATAGAAGATCAAGACATTAAGTTTTCAAAAACAATTAAACTCACGCTTCATAGAAAAAAGACTATTTTCGGAGTTTACTTATTAAATATATGTCAAGATTCAAAAAGTGTATTTAAGCAATCTTTAATATAGTAATGAAGTATTCATATTATCCCAAAATATAAGTTAAGAAGTAAAAGTAACTGCTTTTGGTAATAGCCAATTGTATATTTCACATGCTACAAAATTATTTAGCTATTGCTAGAAAATTATTAATTCACAGTTTATTGCCATATGCTTGGGACAATAGTAAATTTTCATGCAGACAAACTTTAAAATTAGTTACAATATTCCACAATAGATGGCGCTGCAGTCTGGAAAAATTTAAACTTTGGTGTTATTGTGTCGGGCCTCTTAAAAGCTCAGGTGTACCGCTACTATCCAAAAACAATTCAATAACTGGAACAGTGAATCTGTTTTGCATGTGAAGTCATCCCGCCTGAGACGTTTACACGGGTTTCTGATAATTAAGTTCTGAGAATACGCTATATTATTCCTGCGCATGGTGGATATCTGGAAAATATCGTAGTTTAGATTTTTTCAGACTGCAGCGTCATCTGTTGTGGAACATTGTAACTAATTTTTAAAGTTTGCCTAAAAATTTAATATTGTCCCAAGCATATTGCAATAAACTGTACATTACTATCACTGTCCGTTTAGGTTTTATTGATTTTTCAAATATACCGGTCATTTTTGAAACACACTGTATGTAGGTTTTAAAATTCAATTAAAGATTAATATTATAACGAATTCTTACTCTTAGCTGAATACAAAAATATTTTATATTCTAAATTATGTTAAATAATACATAAAAAATGTTTTTACTATTTTTCCTATACACTGCAATACATTGATAAAACATACAAAAACTACAATATTTCTCAATCACACTTATACATTTATCAATTTAAGCTGTTTCCTTTATAACTTCTACTATTTAAATGTGACCTATAATGGTGAAAGGTTGTCCTACGTCTGTAGTAGCCTGCTTAGAATTATCCTTTTTTGAAAATAAATAATTCAAAGGTTAATTTTTTGATAAATGAACAATCAAAAAGATAAAAATAAAAATTATTGTCTTCCACATGAAAGATACTGTTTTATAATTACATTTTTATACTACCTCGGAAATAGAAAATGATATACTAAATATGATACATGAACCTTGTTTCCTTCCTTTAGTAGAACAAAACTGCTTCTTTTTGAATGAATTTTTTACGACTTCTTTAATAATTACCTATAGTTAAAAATTATTTAGTTTTGTCATTTGAAATAGTATATTTTTTATTATAACATAAAAAATATACACCGAGTAGAAAAAATGAAATTCATTTATCCGTAAGATAATTCTTGAAATATGCATGTAGAATTTTTATTTTAATATCAAATAACAGTAAAATATCTTTTTCATCCTGTAAAATAGATCTTTATTAAAGATACCCGTCATTTTAAAGCTTAAAAAATTGAAAACTGTTAAGAAATTGTAAATTTATGAAAATAGGTTTTATCATGAAATAAAATAAAATAAATTTTTCGTACTAATATAGTTGGAGGTTTACAGAAGAAATGATAAAAAGCTTTTATTTTATGTAAAATACTAGCTTCTTATTTTAAAATTTCTTATTACAAGTAAATGTTGAGAAACGTCCTAAAAATCTTAAGATGAAAAGTCATATCCCTCTGTGATAAAAATTAAAAGATTATTAAACTTATCTTTCCAACTTTGTATCTTTATCATCTTTCCAACTGCTAATCAAGGAGGTAGATC
>CM063510.1:22150211-22157711 GCA_032207245.1 Pardosa pseudoannulata
GATGGCCGATTGTTTAGGGTGCTGGCCTTCGGAACCGGAGTTCGTGGGTTCGAATCCCATAGTGGCATGGATGTTTGTAGCCGTTCGGAATCGTCTTTAAGCTGTAGATCCCGGTATCATTCGCCCTCTTGTTGCAAAAAGTATACCGTAGCGCTCCAGACCAAACCAATCCTTGGTCCCCCTCCGAAAATAATTTCTGGCTACGGCCCTGTTCGAAGACCACGTGCAATTAAGCCGGTATCTGCTCGCTATCTATTGACGAAGTTATGAGCGACACGCTCTTATGGAATGGACTGTATATATATTTTTGTGTGTACAACTTTTGCGTTCACAGTTTTACGATTTTTCATTTCTAAAGTACTGCAACAGTTGATAATTTAAGGACCACTTGAAAAAAGAGTCTTACCTCTTGACGAGAAAGTAAAATTATATTGTAAACGATTAGCAATTGAAAGATGAAAATATAATTAGTAAAATTCTGAAAGTACATTGAGAAAAGCAATAACTTTATTGAAAAATAAAATACTAAAACTATAAGTATTTAATATTAATAAAAATATTCGCATTACAATTTCAAACCGATGATGTCTTCAAAGGGTTGTCACGTACAATTTCGACCTCCAAAAACGTTCCGAAAATGGATGTAATGTACATTCTGACATTTTTTCTATGGAGTTTTGAGGTAAAGGTCAGGTCGATTGTTTAGGAACTGCACCCTACTCCTTGACAAAAAGTGATAGCTTTTCATGGTTTTGTAAATCTCTATTTCGAAGTATTTCGTTTGCGGTAACAGATGTATCTCTAATTACACCACTTAAATAGCTTGGATGACTTTTGTAAAAAAGATATAAATCATTCTCTTAAAGAATATTTTTATTTGTACTTTTAGAACTCATTATTTCTTATGGGATGAACTTCGAGACTTGACGAGCTGTATGTGTATTAAAAATTAACAATCTATAATGTCTATTTATATATCTATTTATAACCGGAAGTAAAGGGACAGTAACGAGGGTGGGTTTCCCGTATTCCAATATAGTCGACAAAGGGTGAAGTAAAAAATCATAGAACACTTTGGTCACTGACATCATGAAACATTAGACTATTTTTGGAGACTTTTTTTCCTCGATGTGTTCCACTTATTAATAAAAATATTGCTATTAAAATAGGTTTTTTTTTTCAAATTCAGAATGATATATAGAATTTATTCCCAAAGGAATGTGCGTTATTGTGAGAATAATTCCAATAGCATAGTGACATTTGTTATCACCATGAAAAATGCTTTATATCGTAGGAGTTTTTTTCTTGGGATTTGTGTGAAAGATTTTCCTCTTTTTACTTACTGAAAAGCCCTCCCTTCGTGAAAAACAGCTTCATTACTTCCCTCTTCTATTATCGTTTTAGTGTGTGGGTCGGTCCCCTCTCAGATTCACGCTTCGTCTCTTCGAGGTCCATTGCCATCTTTTTATCCCTTTCTGACAAAATGCTTGATCTCATTTATCTCTGTGTCGAGATTAATGACATTTCTTTTCTCTCTTGGCAGCTTTCTGAGTCTGTACCTCCTCCCTTTCTTTGATTCCCTTGATAAGATTTTAATAAGCAGTTATGCAATATTAAGTGGGAAACTTGTATGTATGTATACATAGGGTTGGTTTAACAATACATTTACGGATGTTGATCATATGCCTATTTTTACTGAAGTGAGCCAATTTGACTCATACAAAAAAGTTTTTTGCAAAGAAAATAGTTCCAAATTAATTTAAATAAAATGTTTATAAAAAAATTATAAAAAAATTTTTTAATATAAAATCTGTTTTTGAAACACATTTTCCGCAAACATTTCTATTGCTTTTAGCACAATGGTTTCTACATCTGTTTCTTTTGCATGATTGTTGAACTTGACAATTCTTCCGTGCGTCAGTAGCATGAATTTCTGTCATTGGAATGGAAGTTTCTCGACTTCTTCTCTATATTTACTTTATACTATACTTTATATTTACTTTATACTATATTTATTACTATATTTATTTATTTTCATATACATTCTATGAGTAAAACACACAATGAAAATAGTATACCACATTTGATAATGCGAAATAAAGGGGTCTGCGGGAACAGGAATGAAAATTTACATATATTTATTACTTAAATAAAACCAATGTATTTTTTGAAAAGTGATATTAAAGTTATACACACACACACACACACACACTTATATATATATACATATATATATAAATATATATATATTTATATATATATATACATATATATATTATATACATATATATACATATATACATATATTTACATATATATAAATATATATCTATATTTATATCTACCTATCTATATAACTATATATATATATATATATAAATATATAAATATATGTATATATATATATTATATATATTATATATATATGTTATATATATATATATATATATATATATATATATAGTGATCAAAATTTTAATGAGTCAAATGAGCTTGGTCCGTAAATCTAGTGTTAAGCTACTTTTGGACATTTATAACCAAACATTTAGTCATCACTAGATATCATTAGAATTTTATTTTTACCAGACAACCTCTTTTTCCCACGAAAAATTACACAAAAAATTTAAAATAATAAATACAACAAAACTAAATAATGTGAAAAACTAAAACACATGTTAATTCTTTATTAATAAAAATAATTTATAATGAACAATAAAATTTTAATTTTAGTAAACAAATTTTGAAAATTTATTTATAAATATAAAATAAAATTTATTTTATAAAATGTGTAACAAAAGTGTATGAAGTGTGACGATCTTTTGCATACGATTTCTTTTATGTGGTCCCTTTATTCTACACAAAATTAAGTTTTAATGTACCTCCATCAACTCCACAAGCTGTTAGAAAAGCTTATTTTTATCTTCTCTGTATAAAACATATTTATTTGTTATGTGTACGTAAACTTTATAATTAACATTATATGCAGATGTGCACTGATACACGCGCCCTGTTATATAAATTCTCTCTCACTCTCTTTATCGCACTTACATATATGAAACCATAATTACCCTTGCAACATCATTATAGCTGCACTACACAAGAGGAAAATATTATTTAATAATCTGATAATTAGTTATAATGTAAGCTAATAAAGTTTGAAACACTTTCAAATGATGCTGTGTCACCTAAAATTAAACTGATTACAGAGTCCACTGGATGAAATATATGAAATTCAAGTGCTTTACTGACTTCAAATGCAGTTTTAAACCTTTGCTAGGTACTTTATCGAAGTTATTGAAAACTCAGTCTGTTGAATTTCAGTTCAGTTTTAAATGAATTTAATAATCCCTCTACTTCATGTTTCAAATGTAACTGAATTTGAAAACCACGGCAAAAGTCACGTTAATTTCCTAAAATTTTAATCTACAGTATTCCTGTTCACTGAAAAAGTAGTATGCCTTGGAAACGTAGTTTATTAGTTTTGGAGCCTTTAAAACATGCACCTTAAATCAATGTGTGTTTTAACTAAAACATATTTTTCATACTTGATTTTATGAAATACTAGCCACTCCTCTTATCGCCTTCGGTATGGGCAATTGAAGTTTCCAAATAAAGGTTATATTAATTTCAAAATTCTAATTACTTTCATATTATAATACCAACAATATAAAGAGTAGCGCAAACAACTCAATAACACATTTTAATTAAATGTTATGTACATCATTAACTTAAAAATTTATACTAAAGCAATTAGAGGAATCGATACTCTATTTGGCGATATTTAGCAATTATTTTTTGCATTGCACTAACATAAAATTAACTACATTTTTGGGGAGAGTATTAAAAATACCGAGGTATTCATAAAAAATAAAAGTATTAATAACATGAGAAATAAAATGTGAAATAATTCTTGATTATGCATAGACGGCTTCTTTATCAATAGTCGTGTAATACATTATAATGTGAAAAAAAATTACGCAAAATAATTCATATAACTAAAGTATTCTACTAAAAGCTTCAAAATTTATGTTATTTTAAAGAACATTTTGTACACTATCACATGTTATACCATAAGTTACCTGAATGATTTTAATCATTTTATTATGTTACTTCAAAGAAAATCGAATACAATATATGATCATTAAATTTCATGCAGGTAATAAAAACTTCTCATCCAAGGAATTGTCCATTATGCTTTTGACCTTTAAATAAAATGACTAGCCTAAAACGTTCTCAGGGTTTATCTGAAAACAATAAAATAATCCCATCTGTCGACTGAGATACCACGGATCGTTTTAATTTTCATTGTTCTTTACTGAAAATAAAAAATAAAAATGAGCTTAATACAGGATTACGTATCGTAAAATTCTGTCTGTGTAAAACTTGGTGACTATAGGCCATTTTGTTCTATGCAAAAATGTGACGACAAATATGTATACGGTCTTTTTTATTTGTTGATTATAGATCAAGTGTCGGCACACCACAGGTCTTTCCAAAGTCATTTATGAGTCTTCAGATTTCTGTCTCACTGTAATAATATCAGTTAGTATGTATAAATAGCTATCTTATTCTTCCCTTATATTGTTTCCTTCACAAATTGATTCTTCTCTCTGGAATGTGTTCAAACCTCTAGTGCCGATCTAATTGACCGTGCAGCAAAGTAATTATAACAGCTTTCCAAATCCTATAAAACTTGAAACATTTCAGCTTTATAAATAAGTCGTGCAAATCATTCTGGTGTAAAACGTGCCTGTGTTTGTTAGTCTCGCCTAGAGGCTGTGATGTTTCTACTTCCGATAGTCAGTCACACCCTAATCATTTGGGTACTACTTCGCATGGGTCCCATGCAATGAAGCAGGCATGGAGACGAAATGACCAGAGCCGTAGATGATTAAAACTTAACAACGGTTGATTTATTTAAACAAACAGAAACGTTTAAAGAACAATTAAACTCAATGCTGATGTAACCTATCATCCAGAGAGGAAATCTCTCTGGATTAACCTGCTCTTTCAGAATCCAGCCGGGAGTCCCTCCCGCTTCCTTCTTTTCCAAACAGGAAACCTCGGTATTAGGGGAGATCGACACCCTCTTTTACCCTTATCCTTGGGGTAGCTGAAGCGCCTTTAGCGCCTGGCCGACTCGATCAAAGCAATATTCCTTTTCTCTGTCGGTGCGTTGACAAACGACACGCTTGACATCTCCGTATGTCAAGAAAACCATTACGGGAACAATACTGTCATTTTCAATTGTTAAAATGAACAAAAGTTCACTTGACCACCGACAGAGATGAACTTAACTCTTACAGTGTTACTAACATAATTTGGCTAATAATTAATAACTAAAAATATAAGTGATTGTAAAGAGTCTTAATATTTTTTTTGTTTAGGATTTATATTGTGAACTAACTCCATAAGCACTAAATAATCAACGGAACTGTATCTTCCTAATTGATGAGATTGTAATATTTTTTTTCTTTACAGATGACTCGGATGATGATCGCCGTTGTGACAGCCTTCACCCTCTGCTGGCTCCCGTTAAACGTCCTCATAGTAGCCGGCGATCAGAATGCTCGAATCTGGCAGTACGAGCATATCGGTTACGTCTGGTTTGCTTGCCACTGGCTCGCCATGAGCCATGCTGCCCACAATCCAGTCATTTACTGCTGGATGAGTGACCGATTCAGAGAAGGATTTTGGCGAATTTGCAGACGCGTCACTTGCGAACAGAGGAGGGCGACTCAGGGAGGAGCGACACGCTGCAAAACCTACACTGCCTATACAGCTGGCGAGAAACGTTGGCGGAATGGGGGTGACGGTCAGTCTCCGACTGCGAAAGTGGCCATGCAGCACGTATGTCGGTATGACGGTTGCCTCGTTGATGACCTCGTCAGTGATTCGGCTGTATAGTGATGCTTTGGTCCAAGAACATCTTTTAACTGTGATCCCTCCATTCTTGAAAAAGATTAAAATTTTTATTCGGAATTTTAACATATATACAGGAGGAAAGAATCCCTAGCTACATATTTACGCAGTATTTTGAGTAAAACAAGTGAGAAATTCGGTAAAAATGCATTTTTTCTTTGAATACCTTTTGCCAAATTAACTATAATGGTAGATACTTATTTTTACAGATTGACATAAACTTTTATAAATTTTAGTTAATTTATGTCTTTTTCCATGCGTACATGTTTTAACAAAAATTTTATGAGATTTTTTCACCCAGGCATTCATTGAATGTGAGATTGGAATACCATGCACGAGCATTTAGTACATAGAATTTAAATGAACTACTTTTTTTGGTTCAATAAAAATGAAAGAGTGTTTGAAATGTATCCCGCTGAAGAGTGAATTGTGTTTCCTACGAAAACTTTTTTTGTGTAAAGATTAGTGTAATCTATAATTAAAATGGATTTGAAAGTTGAGTAGTGAAACTTTTCGATTTCTTATATTGGTATACTGCATTTCCTGAAACTTTGAATGGAAGTGTTTTAGTTACCAAGACAACATATTGTAATTCTCAACAATGAGGGGCCGATAAATAATGATCTAGCAGGAGTATCAAAAGAACATAACTGATGGACAAACACTTATTTTACTAATTAGTGAAAAAAAGTTATGTTTATAATATATTCTTCAATAATAGAGAATTAATTACTTGCATTTAAAATGTCATGTTGTAATGAATTTTAAGGTCATATAAGTATTCTGAGGAAATAAATAATCATTAAGTATTTATGCCAAATTTTAACGCCCGTAGTGTGTTTCATTACATTTTATGAAAAAAGAGAATAAGAGAGTTATTGATTTTCCATAACTATCTAATTTATACAAAAGATACTGCAGTAATCATCGTCAAAATATCTATTTGGTAATATGTTATTACTTAATATAATATCGAATTGGTGAAATGGTAAATTTCAAAAGAAAAATGCTTTGCATTTTTTTCTATCTGTGAAGAGAAGAAGAAAATGCAAAGTTGATATGTTTACAGAATTTTGAAAGGCATCTTCTACTTTTTATTGCATACGAAGAGAGTTTTTATTTTTATGTTGCTCACTCTAAATCATTTATCTTGGCAGTAGTGTTTGTTAAAGCCTCTACGAGAATCTTAGAAGTTTATATCCTGTTGAGGGATTGAGAATTTTGTTCCGATTCCATAACTCTGTCTCAGCCGTGGTTGCTCAGTTGGTAAAGGCAGCGATTTCAGAAGATAACGTGAACAAGTCTCGATCTGGTGTAAGATTCGCCCTGCTATTTTATGGTAGCTATGGCACTTAAAACAGGTTCGTGATCGCAATGTCCTCCAAATTCTCAAGTGATACTTCTAGAAGGGTCAAGGTCTTGGGGTCTTCTGCTTGATCTCTGTTTTTAAATTGTGGGGACTCATTTGAAGTTTAGTCAGTCTTCAGCCCTTGTGATTCAGCCAAGTGTATCTGCATGTTACCCTTATCCATGAACCAGCTGCATATTGAAACCAGAGTGTATCGGGCCTGTTGTTGG
>CM063510.1:22162711-22220211 GCA_032207245.1 Pardosa pseudoannulata
CTTTAAAAAACTACATCTCTGTTATATTATTCTATTGGCATATAATGTATTTATTCTGCTGCTGGACGGAACACCAACCTAATTTACCTACATTACCTACATTATACCTCTTGTGGTAAAAATTGATCATAACTCTTTAAAAAACTACATCTCTGTTATATTATTCTATTGGCATATAATGTATTCATTCTGCTGCTGGACGGAACACCAACCTAATTTACCTACATTACCTACATTATACCTCTTTTGGTAAAAATTGATCACAACTCTTTAAAAACCTACATCTCTGTTATATTATTCTATTGGCATATAATGTAGTTATTCTGCTGCTGGGCGGAACATCAACCTAATTTATCTACATTATACCTCTTGTGGTAAAAATTGATCATAACTCTTTAAAAAACTACATCTCTGTTATATTATTCTATTGGCATAAAATATGTTTATTCTGCTGCTGGACGG
Source organism: Pardosa pseudoannulata (assembly GCA_032207245.1). Taxonomy (NCBI): domain Eukaryota; kingdom Metazoa; phylum Arthropoda; class Arachnida; order Araneae; family Lycosidae; genus Pardosa; species Pardosa pseudoannulata. Next base: position 22,163,174 of record CM063510.1, read on the forward strand.
AACACCAACCTAATTTACCTACATTACCTACATTATACCTTTTTGTGGTAAAAATTGATCATAACTCTTTAAAAAACTACATCTCTGTTATATTATTCTATTGGCATATAATGTATTTATTCTGCTGCTGGACGGAACACCAACCTAATTTACCTACATTACCTACATTATACCTCTTGTAGTAAAAATTGATCATAACTCTTTAAAAAATTACTTCTCTGTTATATTATTCTATTGGCATATAATGTATTTATTCTGCTGCTGGACGGAACACCAACCTAATTTACCTACATTACCTACATTATACCTCTTGTGGTAAAAATTGATCATAACTCTTTAAAAAACTACATCTCTGTTATATTATTCTATTGGCATATAATGTATTTATTCTGCTGCTGGGCGGAACACCAACCTAATTTATCTACATTACCTACATTATACCTCTTGTGGTAAAAATTGATCATAACTCTTTAAAAAACTACATCTCTGTTATATTATTCTATTGGCATATAATGTATTTATTCTGCTGCTGGACGGAACACCAACCTAATTTACCTACATTACCTACATTATACCTCTTGTGGTAAAAATTGATCATAACTCTTTAAAAAACTACATCTCTGTTATATTATTCTATTGGCATATAATGTATTTATTCTGCTGCTGGACGGAACACCAACCTAATTTACCTACATTACCTACATTATACCTCTTGTAGTAAAAATTGATCATAACTCTTTAAAAAATTACTTCTCTGTTATATTATTCTATTGGCATATAATGTATTTATTCTGCTGCTGGACGGAACACCAACCTAATTTACCTACATTACCTACATTATACCTCTTGTGGTAAAAATTGATCATAACTCTTTAAAAAACTACATCTCTGTTATATTATTCTATTGGCATATAATGTATTTATTCTGCTGCTGGACGGAACACCAACCTAATTTACCTACATTACCTACATTATACCTCTTGTGGTAAAAATTGATCATAACTCTTTAAAAAACTACATCTCTGTTATATTATTCTATTGGCATATAATGTATTTATTCTGCTGCTGGACGGAACACCAACCTAATTTACCTACATTACCTACATTATACCTCTTGTGGTAAAAATTGATCATAACTCTTTAAAAAACTACATCTCTGTTATATTATTCTATTGGCATATAATGTATTTATTCTGCTGCTGGACGGAACACCAACCTAATTTACCTACATTATACCTCTTGTGGTAAAAATTGATCATAACTCTTTAAAAAACTACATCTCTGTTATATTATTCTATTGGCATATAATGTATTTATTCTGCTGCTGGACGGAACACCAACCTAATTTACCTACATTACCTACATTATACCTCTTGTAGTAAAATTTGATCATAACTCTTTAAAAAACTACATCTATGTTATATTATTCTATTGGCATATAATGTATTTACTCTTCTTATAAAGATTAGCAAATGTTGAGTATTTTGTTTAAAAGTAAAAAAATATATGAAAAAAGTTTTGCTAATTTCAGTTAAGATAATTTAAGTGGATATAAGAAAGGAGTTCAAAATATTTCTCGATTAAAGATATAGGCTAGATCGTCAAAAAATTAGCCTAGATAGTCTAAATTGTCAGAAAGGTAGCTAGCGCTATTTAAAAAAGAATTTTTTATTAATAGTTAACATGAACATAAAACAATTTCCTTTTTTGCACAAGAAATTGTTTTTGTTTACTCCAGCTTCTAAAAATATTTAAAAAAGTTATAAGAGAAAAATTATTTTCAAACCAGTGCACTTAGAATCTCAGTATTTTTTTATAAAGTTCTATTTTTTTCTTAAAAATATACTTTGTTACAAAATGTACTTCCCTTTCTTCAGGTAATTATTAATTAAACAATATATTGAGTACATAAGTAAGTTTATCATTAAAAGTCGTTTTGAATTTTCAGATATTTTTTTACAGATAACATGTGTAACTCAAAATACCGTGAGAGATTTTTTTAAAATTAACTTATTAAATAAAATTGGGTATTGAGTAAAGATGGTTACCACAAATTACAAGCCTAGTTTTATTCAGGAAGCAAGTATATAGGCTTTAACCCTTTAAAGGTCACCAAAATATATTCATGGGAATTTCATGTAATTTTTTTATAAATGTTATCTATAAGCCTTGTATATGTAAAATATATAATTTTTTTTATATTCCTTAGAAGGGTTTGCCTTAGAGGAAACCAAATTAGGGTTTGAGAAGTGGTTTAACTGACTAACCCCTACCCTTGTACAGCTTGAACATTATGCCTTTTTAAAAGTTTAACTAGACTGGAAGAACAATAAATGATAATCCTTAAACTGGTATAATAAATAAATAGCTTAACAACTTAAAAGTGTTGTTTGTACAGATACTTTTATTTGAGGTCATAAGTAAGATAAATTGAATCTGACTTCTCAAGTACAGAAAGTTTAAATACATATATTTCAATAGAAAAAGAAATAAATAAGTTAAACGTAGAACTATCATCTGTTATATATTTAAAATATCAAAAATATAATATTATAAAGTGTATAATATGTATGTATAATATGTATATATAAATATATATACATATATACATATATACATATATATATACATATATATACATATACATATATATACATATATATATATATATATATATATATATATATATATATACAAACATATATATATATATATATATATATATATATATATATATATATATATATATACATATATAATCGAAAACTCATCCATGTCTCCAAAAAGTTTTTTTTAATTGCAAAAGCTCTTGATTCTACATCATTGGCTTCCATATATCACAGATTTATGAGATTGGAGCCGTAAATAATTATAAAAATATAAAGTAAAGTAATCCAAAAAGTAAAGTTTAAAAAAAAGGCAGATGTTTAATAGGTGGTTTTGCTACGAAACCACTGTCCGTTAAAGGGTTAAAAGACTTATAATATTCTAAAACATCTTAAAACCTTTAATTCAGAATATTCCTAATTACTTGTTTTAACTCTCGCCAGGTGTATATGAAATTGCAGCAGCAGGTGCCTTGGTGAACATTCAAACCATATAAACTTAATTACACTTGAATTAAATATTACAGAAATCAAAGCATTCTAAACGCTACTAACACAATAACTTAAAATCGTAAAATGATGCAAAATTGTGTTTGTAATATACACACAAATAAGTGTGTGTGTCTGTGTTATCGGCTGCACCAACGAGGACCATCTACCTTAAAACAAAGGTTTAAGATGTTTTGAGTGTCCCTGGATGTACAATCCACAGCAGCTCATAATATACAATGCATTATAGTAAATACAGTAAAAATATCTCAAACTAACGCATACAAATACAAAACAGACAAAATAACACATAGAAATACAAAAAAGTGATAATAAGCATCAAAGGCATCAAAGGTGGTGATGCAACTGGACTATATGGGCCGAGCCCTTCAATCCAGAGGCTTTTGTCAGTAAGCACAAAAATGACAACGAGCGAAAAATAAACACATAAAAGAGCAAAGAGATAGAAGTGTGGATTCGTGAGTTCATAACACAAAACTAGAGAGTAGAGAGTTTAGGGATAGAAAAACATAAAATATTTTTGTGGCCAGTGACATCCGTACGAAAAAAGCCGAAAAAAATTAGAATAATATTGAACAAAATGGAAAAAATTTGAAAATTTTTGGAAAAATAAAAATATAAGTTTTAAAAATAAATAAATTGTACTAAAAAACCAAAAAGGGCCTAAATAATAATTTTTAAATATAACAATAAATTTTATTAACTTAGTTTAGGTGTTATAGATTTTTTTTATTGAATAATAATGATCAGAAACGAGAAAGTTAAAAATTTTGAAAACAAAAAATAAATAAATGATTTAAAAATAAATGAATTGAATTGCATTAAAAATCCGAAAAGGGCCTAAATAATGATAAATAAATGTAAAAAACAATTTTTATTAATTTTGAATAAGTTTTAGAATTTTTGTCTTCGCCGGGGACAGAACCGTAAGCCCGACGAGATCGATGAAGTAACGGTCGGGGCGGCGTTAGACGAAAAGTGACAATAATAAAATTAAAAAAAAAATAATATTCATAATTACAAGATAATTGCATGAAAATAAATACAATAGCGAGGTACAGTGAAAGTTACATATTCCGAATCAGCCTTGATACGGAGCCTGTAGATTCTCTGAATTTTCCATTAGCGTGTGTGTGTGTTATGTAATATAAAGAAAATTATTGCCCATAAAGTTCTTAAAAATTCTCTTAATTCACGTTCTATATTTTCTTAATATTAACTTTTCCAGCCACCCAAATTCAGGCAAGAAAGTGATTCTTTAAGATTTCACCACTATCTTACTTCTCAAAACTGAAGAGTGACTTATTAATGACTACGTGTGACACTTTCTTTCCCTTTTCTAACCCAGTTGTCAATTCCCCGAAGACAAACCACAGATTCTTGTAATATTTTTATGAAACTGTTTTACCACCGATGTTTAAACAAACCACTAAAAACCACTGATTTAAAATCTTTCTCATTAGAAGTAATCCTCCTGATTTCCCCTTATCATGACAGCAATTTCTAAGTCATTAGATGAATATTTGTTTCTTGCCTGTGTAAGATGTATCGGTCAATTCTCCTTACTTTGAGGTGAAAATAACATGTATTTGCTATGGCTATTAATGGTTTTCTATGCCTTGTGCCTGATTTAATGGAGGGTGATTTTACTCGAAAACTAAATAGTATAATTGGATTTATATTAAATAACTCTTTATTTAGAATTAAATTTTAATGTTTTCCTGAAAACTATGTGATCGTTAAGAAGTTAAAACTTACAATAAAATATTGTGAAAACATATGACGTTTTTGATTCATGATAAAAATTAAGTCATTTTACCTGGAAATCTTTGAACCGGTTCTTTTTCTTGTTGTGGTAAAATAAACATGACATTTCCCTCATTTTATCTTAGTCACTTTTAATTCACAAGTAGCCTCAGGATTATCTGATTGGTGTCCTGGTCAGTGACCTACACAATAGTAGTGGGCATTTTTGATAGAACTGGGCTTTTTACTATTTTACTCTTCTTCGATAGTTGTTGAATCAGACCTCTGTTTTATTAGTTCTGTTAAATCTCTTGTAATATCAGAAACATAAGTCAAGCAAGGGGTAGTACTTATCATTTCTCTCATCGAATCGTGCCGAACGATGGCTGAATGGTTAGGGTGCTGCCCTTCGGAACCGGAGTTAGTGAGTTCGAATCGCACTGTGGCATAGATGTTCGTAGCCGTTCGGAATCGGCTTCAAGCAGTAGGTCTCGGTCTCATTAGCCCTCGTGTTGCAAAAAGTAGACCGTAGCGCTCCAAAACCTAACCTCATTGAAGCGTTTTTTATACAATAGCTGTGCATTGACCATTTGGATTACATAAAATAAGGTTCTGTTATGGAACCATTCATGACCAGCACTAACAGTTTTACAATGGCTATGCATTTACAATTTGGATTATATGAAATAAGGTTCTGAGATGGAGAACGAACTATGATTAGCACTAGCAGTTTTACTGCTCTGGATAAAGTTTCGAAATGTCATCTCCTCTGGACATTTTCTACTGAACAGTGGATAAACATCAAACGATATTTATTTTACTCATCTCAATTTCACAACAGTGATTACAATGAATTTCTCAAATGAAACGCACTTGTCACTGTAACGTATTTAGCATCTAGGTGCATAGATGTTTAGTAAGACCACACAAGACAAACAGTACAATTAAATTTCCTTTATTGAAGTTATCTTGGATGAAAGGGATATATACAATGATCCCCAAAACTGAGCTCCTCTACTGCCGATATCAGATGTAGAAACATGTTCTTCTTCAGCTGGTTATTTTCGAGATGAAGCTAAGATGAAGCTCCTTAATATTTTTCTAGCAACTTGGCCCAAAAGAAAAAGAAACCTTCTCTTCTTAGACTATGGTCGTCTAACATTCACGAATTGGCTCACAGCCCAAAGTCCCCAAATACTGTCATCTCGTGACTCACACCAAAATCTTCTTCTCTCTAGAGGGGTGGACACGTCGCTCTCGAATCGACACCGTGTTCCAATACGCAAGAAAGCCAAAAAGCTCCGAGAGCTGATTATTTGCCATTTTTAAAGTTCCCGAAGTAATGTCGGATGAGCTCACTTCTGGGCTTCACTCTTTTTGCTGGGCTCTATTAGGCTGGGAAGTTTAGGTGGATTATCGATTTGCCTAGATATTAATATGCATCGCCCAACCATCAGGGATTACAGTGTCACAAACCTAGACTTCATTGTTACGCCAGCCCAACGTACTTGAGAAGAAAAGGTTGAAACACTTGATCTCCCATCGGTTAACAAGTCGGCCATTGTATTTAAAGGCATGAGTCTGGAATTCTACATCACCATTAACGTAGTAATAGCTCAAATAAAACGATAAAACCACTGTTTTACCTTTTATAATATCCCTGTAAAAATCCAGTTAAAATAATTATATCTATGTTTTGTTATACACTTTTTATGACAAATTGCTATTACAGTGGTATCACAAATTGCTAGCACAATCATTTATTTTTTAAATATGCCACTATCTTACACTGGTTGACTTTGCTATTAAATCAAATAAAAATTTTATATATCATGTGTTACGATTCTACGTTATAAAGAGCAAAATTTTATAGTATATTTTATACAAATATTTTTCACAATAAAATTTTTTTTACAAACACGAGATAAAATAAAGCACTTAAAATATGCCTGCACCATGTGAGCGTTGGGTTTTACTGGATGAAAAGCTCCAGAATCGACGTGTGCTGAGGTTTGTTCATTTCAGAGGAATAACGTATGATGAAAAATTCAATCACTCATCTCGTAATGCGGTCGTCAAAAGCCAAAATATTTAATAGTTGCAACTGGAATAAATCAAACAAAAATAGTTCAAAAATGATACTTATATAAACGATAAAACTTTTTTTACAGAATAAATAAATGAAGATAACTTTTTTTAAAAACTAGACATGAATAAGATGTGATATTAAAAGTTACAAAACGTAAAAAGGAAATATTTTATATCTAAAAAAATATTGACCTTCTCAAAATTTCAGACAACAACATTTTAGATTAATAGAAAAGATGCCCCTAAATTTATTCTCGATTTATACTCTACAAAATATATCGTCCTTAGTAACGTTCAAATGTAATATTCCTTAAATTGTAAGATAAATTAACTAACGCTATTGAAAGACACTCATTATTAAACAGTTAATAAATAAAAACATGCTAAGTAAGATTTTTTTGCCATATGCAAAATAAATATTTTTGACTAAAAAACAGCAAAAATATTGAAAAAAGTTTTTGGAAAATGTTATTTTCAACTTCACTGCACTTTGAACCTAAATTTTCCTTTTAAACGCTTAATATTTTTTAAGCTATGTTAAATATTAATTTCTTTACTAATACTTTTTATGTGTATAATTTAATGAGCGTACATCTTCATTTACCCCTATAATTCGTTTCAACTTTTTTAAAGATAATTATGTTTTTAAAAATTTTGTGTAGGTATAAGAGCTTCAAATTATCTGCACGTATGCAAAAATGCATACCTAATTGTTCTCTGATAGCGATATGTTTGTTTTTTATTCAGAGGAACTTAAAATAAAATATTATTATATCATTTATTTTGAGTACTGTTTCATAATTACTAAAAAATATCGCAAGAAAAAAGTAACAAATCAAGAAATGACTCAAGTAGAAGATTTATAATTTACGGCTTTTAATTCATTTTAAGAATTTATCTGCAAGAACTGACTTTTTTAAAAAAATAAATGCTGAATAAATAACATAATCAGGTTCTACTGCGATAGAAAATAAATGAAAGTAGAGTTTTTGCCCCGTGAGATAAAGGATAAGAGGCGATATTCTAATATAGTGAAAAATTATATAACGAAAAAGTATTGATATTTCAATAAATTAATATATTTTGAACACCAAAATGAACGAACTAATTTTTCAACGAAGTATGTTGCATGATCGATCTTGGATCAAAACTAGCCAAACAATAGGGAAAATAGTTTTATGATGTAAGAACATTCAGTCCTTAATTGCAATTAACACGTTGTGTACGCCATGCAGGTTTATCCTATGCGCCATATGTCCAGAGAGGAAATCAAAAAAGATATTAATAATTTATAGTTTATTTTTCTCGAATTAAAATATAAATAGCTTATTTTATATCATTAGTGTCATAACTTTCCATTTACCTAATTTTAATTCCGTTCCATTTAGTTGATATTAATTCTATAAGCTTCTTTTAAACAAAAATACCCTGTTTGTAACTTCCCTGCCAAGCTCCTAATTATCACGTTGGTGAGTCGAAAACCTAGTTTTTTTTATCGCATAAGCCGCTCTGGATTTTCAATCAGGTGACATCACGTATACCAGGAGTGTCACTTGGCATTCTCCTTGGCGAACGCTGCGTTGTATTAGTTTTATAAATTTTATATGACATATCCCCTCTTCACACATTGGCGTGTTTTTAGTGCTACGCTTGGTGGGGTTACACTGTGCCGCCAGGCCATTGGAATGTTAACGAGGAAGACAGTTTCCGTTATCAGCCGAGCAGACACAACCTATTCTGTTCACTTGTAGACTTACAGACTGGCAGACTTGTGGTTCTCATCCCGGCAGAGAAAATGGAAGTGAGAGAGAGAGAGAGAGATCTGGATCCCGTGAAAAGAAAAGGAACTCGGAGTTCCGTTCTCCCTAATTGTCTTATTTTTTAGTCTATTTTTGTTTTGTCCTTTCGTTTTATTAATTTTTATCATTAAAAAAAACTCAATGAATTGGCTTCTATTATTTTTTTAAAATTTCATTTTAATATCAATAAAATCCATTAATTCAGTAGCTTCTCTTTTTTAATGCCTATTGTGTTGCTTTTTGCTTTAAGACTTAAACTTAACTTGGCGAAAGCCAAATATAATTTAAATATTAAAAAAATTTAAGTTATTGTCATAACGCATACTTTTAATATACATCGCCACTCATCAAATTTACATTTTTATTGTTTTTTCTGTGGGTTTATTTTTCAGGTACAAAGCTTTTTATGTTTTGCTTGACGCGTACATCCCCATAGAAACCCTTTTTTTCACAATTAGCAGATTGTGCTTGCTTCATATACTAAACAGAAGACATGGTACGCCTAATATGGCAAAAAATTAATTTCTATTAGCTCAAATTATCGCTTTTAGTTTTCTTTTTCGAATCACATACACAGAAAAAATAATCCTACCTGTGGGTTAGTTTCCTAAAATGTTTTTCAGTTTTGCAAAACAAAAGGCTTTCACTCTCAATGAAGTTAGATTGTTCTGACAATGTCCGACATACACCATAATATCTACCAACACTGTCAAATTCTGTTTATATATGTATATATTGTGCGACTCATAGCCTGAGAAGAAAATCAGAAAGACGACCAATCTATACATTAAAAGTTTATTCGAACAGTTTATTACAACATTTGCCATTTTCTTTTCAATAAAATACTAAATCCAGCAGGAAGTTCCTAACTCACACAAATTACCTATTCTATGTTGGAATTTGGTGATAAGTATAAAAGCAAGATAGTTTTGATTTATGTTACTCCCATGATCTTCCGATTTCCAACGAGTTCTATTTCTTTTTATTAATTATTGATTTAATTTCTAACTTGAAAATTCCAGATCTGACACACACACACACACATATATATACAAAGGTGATCAAAAATGTGTCCGTTTTAAAGCTGTATAGGGCAGATATAATATACCAGTTACACCAAATGGAATTGAGATTTAGACAATCCTCCCACTGATTCACCAGACTAAATATAACCCTTTGTAGAAACTTCCCTTTTCTGCTGCTTGAAGAAGACTAAAAGTGCTTACTGCATTTTCACATATGACAGGACCCGACGACCTCGCAAGGACTTTTTAAACTACCAAAGACATCACTTGGAGAAACATTTGGAGAGTGTTCATGATTATAAACCAGGTGCTCAAGTGTATCTCACTTTAGTGAATGTAACTTCTTCGTTACGATATTTGTGATATGAAGACATCCGTTATCATAAAGGAGAATCACCCTTTTTTTCAGTTTTTATGAATGTTTAGAATTAATTGTATGTCTTAATCGCTCCAATGCTTCGCAGTGCTATTCCCTAGTGATAGAACCACTTAGGTCCCTGAAATAAATAAGCAATGGGCCCTGTAATAAAAAAACAAGAAAAGTATAGCTTTTACATTAGTTCTGTGGTAATATACCCTTGTTCTAGTTTTAGTATTTTCTTCACACCTTGGAAATGAACGAACGGCACAATAACCCCATGCATCGATGTAATTTGCACTCGAAAGAAAACTTTTTGATTTCTTTATATATGTGTATATATATATACACATATATAAAGTGTATAGATATTTACAGTGAATTGTTGATCGTTACAGGAATCAGCTTTCCCAATTGACGCTGCTTCGGGTAATCCGGTACGGAGAGAAAAAAAAAGGGGGGGGGAGGACACTCTGTTCCCTGCCCAGACGCTATCAGTCGATAAGTTTATAGGAGACTGAATTGGACAAAATCACTCTGGGCCACAAACTCCGGTCTTTTTATACCGTCGTCTCTCCGCAAATTTCCATTTCATCTGATCTGACACCTGGTTGATGACGTCATGAGGAACCGCTTTGTAGAACTTCTAGCAGGACACATGCAAGCCTGGTTCTCAGCAATCGAAAGCAATTTCGCCGATCTATAGGACATCATTAATATGGTCATCATGTCTCTGGTCAACCTTTGGAGAACAAGGGAGGAAAATATTGCTGCTTCACTTACAATATACAAGTTTTCTCTCGTGCGAGACTCTTTCTTCCGGATGCGATTGAAACTGACACTAGAAACACTTCACCTGCATCCTAATAAATTTCTCAAACAGAATGATTGAGATGGTTTCGCTGTTAACAATCCTCTATTCAGCATCCTATTCTACTCGAAATAGCATCCTGCAACAAGGTAAACAGGAGCTCAGTTCCAGTATACATAAAGGACTCTTTCAGTATTTCTACACTCTGCCGTTTTTTTCCCACGGTAGTAGATAAGTCTGTAACTGGAAATGTAATGTAACGAAATTCATTACAATATATATGGAATATGAGATCAAAAGTATGTCACGATGTAACTTCTAATATTTGGACATTTAATATATTAAAATCTGAGACATGTTTATTAATTAAAGTCAATGAGAAAGAAGGTATTAAATCAACATCATATCTTATAAATTATATATATTAATTGATAAATAATCACTAAAAACTTGAATTAAATTTTACTTTACTATCATTAATGGAAAATATGCAAACAAGCGAAAATTTTTATTTCTGCGAAATAAATATTTCATAATTTTTATTTCTGTGGAATAAAAATTTCACATATTTTTCCGTAATAGCATTCATAATAATCTAGCTAAAATGTAATTTTTCATTAGATGAATATTATTAGAATTTAGGATTTCTTTCCTGCTTCATTTTATCTTTCTTGCTTTTATTATTTTAGATTCTCATTTATATGTTTATTTCGATTTGCAGCAAGATTAAACCGCAATTTCTTTTATTGCTGGTACTTGTAAAGGCAATAAACGAAAGTTTCGAGAAAAGTGATTAAGACTGTATTTAAATTTCAATAAGAAATTAGTATTTTTTAATTTCTCTTCCAAATAGAACGATTTAAAAAAATTTCAAACATAATTTCTGATAGAAGCACAGAATGTTTTTTGCCACTTAAACTTTGAATGTACATTTAGCAAAGATTTATTTTGTAAAAGTTAGGTGATTGAGTATGCTAGGAATTTTATTTCACTTTCTTTTATATGAGAAAAGGAAAGATTTACTCGATTCGATAAGGATATTTACTATATATTACTTCCCCGTAAAATTCTTTTGGGTGTGGAATGGTCCATATACATGCGCCACACCAACGAAAAACGATTTCAATATGTAACTAAAAATTTTTCCATCTCAGCAACTTTGTTTCGAGCTATTATTATACACGTATTATTATCTAACTGGTTCATCTGATAGTTTTGAGAAAAATTGAAGTTATTTTCACGTTTTCACACTGACTCTTTATATGCCGTGAAATTGTAGATTTCAGAAATTTATTTGAGGAATATTATTGCACTCTGTAGAAATATAGGTGTAGAACAAATAAAAGAAAATACGTAGACAAAATAAGAATGAGACAATCTTGAAAATTTATCTTAGTCTCCATTTATAAAACTACCTATCAGATTTTAAATTTCTCGCTTATATTCTGAACACTTTTGCAATTTCTTTGAAAAGTATATTCATTATTTTAGTCCTTCTTTCTTTAATTTTTTGTTAATTTTCCATTTTCTTTCAGTGATGATAGCTCCTAATTTGAAAAATCCCATATCTGTTAAAAAATTAACCGTCAAGTAATTTATTGCCTAAAACTTTGCTAAATAGTTCACTTAACTCCATTGTTTAAAAAACTTAAACAGCTTGAATGCCGAAAGGCTTTTCCATTAGAAGCCAGTAAATAAATTGTGTACTATCTATATAATTATAAATAAATGTAACCTGAGCTTTAAGAGAGGACAAAGGACACAGTGATATACTCAGGAATAGATAAATGAAAACAAACAAGGGTGTTTTTACGAAAGATAATTAATAGATTTATAAGTAATATTAGCCTTTAATCTGTTAAGCCACAGTTTTTAGTTATGTAGTCTAAGGTGACCATGTGCACTTTACAAATATTTAGTCATTATCAGAAATAATTTTAGCTTTCAAAGGACTTTTGTTAATTTTCTCATGTTTTTCTTTTTAAAAAGTAAATGCATTTTCTCTATTTAACATTTTATATTATAATAAGTGAATTTGAAAAAACAAAACAAAACAAAAAAAAAAACAAGTCGAATCAGTTCAATAAGGTAGTATCTACTAGTGTATTTACCAAGACACTATAAAAATACAGCAATTTATAACTTTGTGTTAAATTATGAAATGCTCTTTATACTTGTCAGAAGTTAGCAGTATTATGGAAACATTTTAGATTTATTTGATTTGTAAGTAGACTTATGAAATGAGCTGTAGCATATTGTTGATTTATTCGGATGTTAAGCAGCACAGATATATTGCGGGAAGGGAGGAAGGATATTGCTAAGAAGGTTTTTGGTAGCAATATTTCCAATTTCCAAACCACTTCATACGAAACAGTTTTTAGTTTTTTTCCTCTCCAATAATTTGAGCTAACTGTGAGAGTGCAGTTATGTTTTACATAAGATTTGCAAAACTGATCTCCTTGCCGCACTCACACATTGTGGGTTGCATGATGAAATATTTTTTCGCGGTTCCAGGAGGCGTGTGGTGGGACCAAGGAAAACGATTGCACTTAAACTTCACCAAGTTTGGAGAGTTATGATTGGTCGCCAGGATGCGATTCAGGACCATGCCTGGAGTCCCGGGGAATCTGGACAGAGCAAGGAAAGGACGCAGTGTGCACAGGACAATGGAACGACAGCGAGTTAAAACAATTTTGGGTGAAACAAGTATACGGTTACTGAAGTATTTTTAAAATGAAGGAAAAGAATGCAGAATGCATGTAGACTTTGGCAATTTTTCTTTCAGGTGTAGCACGTGGAGTGCTTCTTTTGCTTTTTATTATTTTAAATATTTTTTTAGCAGTTTTCCTTATCTTTTCTTCTTACTAATATATTTGTATATTGTAATATAGATCAGTGGCATTTTACTATAATTAATATTAGGGATGATATAAAATAAACTTGGATTATTAATGGATTTGAAATAACAACAGCAATGTACTACACCACAGCACTAACGAAAATACAGAATCGGTAGACAATAGATTTTGTGATTTTCCTATTAGTTTACATAATCCAAATTTTAGAGGTGGTGACAGATTAGAAACATATTATTTAAACTCAGTTATAGCATATTTTCAAACTTATGTGTTTAAAATTTGAACTTTAAAAGAGGGAAATTAACGAGTAAATAATCCAAGTTGTTAAATCTTGATACTTCATTTAGAAAATCCTTAAAAAAATCTTACATGTATTGTATTATTTTGGCAGAATTAGCTGAAATTATAAGCCTCCATTATTACAAGTAAATATAATTACAGGTTGGACGTTTTAACGGTTTTAGATAGGTCTTTTATCTGAGATCAGCATTAAGAAAAAGAAAATAGATGATACTCAAATTTTAAATCAAAATTCATTGTACATTGGCTTTGTACACTAAGGTGTAAAACTAGTAATTCTATCGAATGGATTCGTAATATATAACTTAGGATGAAAAAAACTAACAAAATTTTACAAGACCATAAAATATATATATATATATATATATATATATATATATATATATATATATATATATATATATATATATATATATATATATATATGTGTATTCTTTTCTCAAGTAGGAGTCATTATTTTAACTTTATCATTGGCGTCATTGGCTTGATATCGAATACCAAGCCTCTGAATTAGGTGCCGGCGTTTTGTTACATGGCCACCACAATATCCGGATCTGACCTTTTAAATTTCTTCCTATGGAGCCATCTAAGGGAACTGGTTTATCGAGACCCATTATCTTTTCTCAAGTAGGAGTCATTATTTTAACTTTATCATTGGCGTCATTGGCTTGATATCGAATACGCAAGCCGCTGGATTAGGCGTCGGCGTCTTGTTTCATGGCCACCACGATCTCCGGATCTGACCCCTTAAGATATCTTCCTATGGAGCCATCTAAGGGAACTGGTTTATAGAGACCCATTATTTTAGAAATGGACTTCGTTTCTCGTCTCCACAATGCGTTTACTTTTAGACACTACGATGTTAAAACGCTTACAGTCAACCATTCCATGACGCGTGCATACATGCCTCCATGTTCTCTGGGGGCATTTTGAAAATCTTCTTATTTAAAATTATGCAAGTACTGATGTTCATGTTTTGATTAAAGGTTTTTTTCGTAAACCGGATATGACGTCATACATTTTCTCTCGCAGTTTTCTCGAAAACTATGGGTCTTAGAGTTACAGTTCTTTCGGCATTTTTTATGTATTCCAAACAACGAATCTGGATGTGTAGAGTTTATCAGATCTTGCAGTAAGTACTTTTCGATAATGTAATATCTTATTATTTTTTATCAATTATTATAATTATTTAATGTTTAAAGATGAATGAATGAAAAAATGCCATTGCGTTAAATGAAGTGTGTGTTTTGAATAACAACAAGGATTTATATTAATCGGGATAAGTTTGACCCAGCTCACAGTTTGAGGTATACCAAAACTCCAACGGATTTAGAATTAAATTAACGAAAATTGGGTATTTTTGCTATTATTATTATTATTTTCTTTTAATATTTTATGAAAATACTTTTGAATCCTTAAACTACATTATAGTGTTAATATTTTGACTCAGTGGAAAAAAATAGTGTTATTAATTTGTAATTCCAAATTGTTTGTATAGTATTTACATACCTCACGTTGAATACATGAGTATCATTGGCACGACAGTACCCGATTCATACCATCAATTTTGTTAAATTTTACAGGTATGAAATTGTCAGAGAATAAATACATTACCTATTATTAAGTGGCTTAATAGGATAAACACTCGCACGAGTTCTTAATATATGAGTAATAATTCGTACGAATCAAACCGAGCGTTTATTTTGAAATCGTTTGATTAATACCGGTGACAAAATACACTGATTCATTTCAAAAGCTACTATACAACATATTATGATTATATCTGGAATACTGTTATGAATGTTTTAGTAATGCAAATGTTTAACCCTCCGAGTGGAACACATCGAGGAAAAAAGTCTCCAAAAATACGCTAAAGGTTTACTGTGTCAGTGGCCAAAGCGTTCTATGATTTTTTTTTACTTCACCCTTAGTCGACTAGAATGGAATACTGGAAACCCACCCTCGTTATTGTTCCTTTATTCCGGTTATAAATAGATATATAAATAGATATTACAGATTATAATTTTTAATACACATACAGCTGGTCAAGTCTCGAAGATCATCCCATAAAAAATAATGGATTCTAAAAGTACAAATAAAAATACTCTTTGAGAGACTTATTTATATTTTTTAAGAAAGTCATCCAAGATACTTAAGTGGTGTAATTAGAGATACATCTGTTATCCCACGAGCCATGAAAAGCAATCAGCGTCTTTGTGCCTCAGGGGGTAGAGGTGCATCCCTCAATAAATGTTAGTTATAGAGAGGTGCAGTTCTTAAATAATAGACCTGACCCTCCTACCGCAAAACTTCATCGAGGAAACCACTGGCAGAAATGTACACTACATCCATTTTGAAGCGTTTTTGGAGGTCGAAAATTGTACGTGACAACCGCTTTGAAGTCATCATCGGTTTGGCGGAATTGTACGTGCGAACCGCTTAAAGGGTTAATGTCAGGACGCTAATTTAGGGCTGGCTATCTAAAACTACACAAGCATGTATATTAGGAAATCGTTCTGGTGTTTCATAACGTTTAAAAGCTATCAGATCATTTAGATCAAATTCGTCCGAAAATATGGTATACATTCTATGTATATAAAAGGCTTAAGCACTGCATCAAAATCTGCACTAGTTATACACTAAGGACCGGTCTCACCAAAGTCGTTTAACGGCTAACCGTGATTAACCCATGGCGCCAACCAATGGTGAGATTCAATTCTACATTTAAACGTAGATTAATCGCTGTTAGCGTTAAACGACTTTGGTGAGGCCGGCCCTAAAACACATTAATATAGAACGGTTGCAAGGACCAGACGTAAACATTAATGGGAATCCGTGATTAGTAAATGGGTGTGTTACAACCAGTGCGTTAAGAGTAGTCATGCGCTGTAAATATGAATGGAACTTTATCTACCATATTGTTTAGATGCAAGGCAATGAAAAGATGGCAATGATTACTATATTTATAATACATTTGTACTATATTTGTAAGAATATATAGTAAGTGTATTTACTATATTTTCTTTAATATAGCTTGATCTTATTGATTATATTAGCATATACCTCGTCATATGACGGGATCAGTAAAACTTTTAATTTCTCAGAATTGTAAAGTACTCTATGAGGGATATAAAAATAGTTTGTTTTTTTAATTAAAATTATCTGGTACACGCACAATAATTTGTTTATCTTTACTAACCGCATGTTAGTTGCCAACTTTAATTTATCTTGTCATATTACATGACAGGATGAACAGCGTAGGTTTTAATATTGACAGTGATTATTTGGCGGTATATATGAATAATGTCCAAAATTTAGCGAATCTATTGTAAACCGAGTGGTTATGTATAAAAAACAAACACACAAACGAACAAACTTCTTAATTTTCAAAGATATATAACTTAAACTCTAGATATTTATTAGTTCTTGAAATAAACTCTTGGACTTTTATAAAAATAATTTGTTGTTAATGCCGGTGATAAAAGTTTTATTGCAACAAAATATAATTGATGATTCAATTTAAAATTATTACGTATGCATCTAATCTATTATTTAAGGCAAATATAAAAGAAAATTATTTACGTCATTTATAAATTCAGGGATAAAACGTATGAAAATAATGCAGACGATATTAAAATAATTTAAAATAGGAAATGATTAAATGAGTTGGAATGACGTCATAATGCTAGAAAAATGTTATTTTTACCTATTTATCCCCTATATAATAATAGCCTAAGTTATCTGTCCGCAAATTTATGAAGCGGTTGGACTTGGAATGGATACAGGCATCCATTCAAAGCGAAAAAAGTTTATCATCTCCTAAACTATCGATCCGATTCTAAAATAAATTTGTATAAATATGCTACATATCACAGCAAAAAATACTGTCGTCTTTAAACCGTTCGAAATCCACCCCTTCGCCCCTTTTCGAGAGTTTAATGCCGTTATTTCAAGCCCTATTTTCCCCGGTTAAGAGCAGGCGATTAAATGTAACCATTTATCACTTAATAAATAGGAAAAATAACAATTTTTTCTAGCATTGTGACGTCATTCCTTTAAACATCTCCTTTAATATTTTCATATTTTAAACTATTTAAATATCGTCTACACTATTATAATATCTTTTACCACTGAAATTAGATATTACGTAAATGATTTTCTTTTGTATTTGGCTTAAATAATAGATTAGGTACATATGTGATCATTTTAAATTTAATGATCGATTATTTTTTGTTGCAATGAAAATTTTATCACCTGTATTAACAACAAATTCTTTTCATATAAGTCTAGGAGTCTATTTCACGGACTAATAAATATCTAACTTTTAATTTATATATATTTGGAAAGTAAGAAGTTTGTTCGTTTGTGTGTTTGTTTGTTATACATAACCACACAGTATGACTAAATGAATTCAATGTGATTCTAAACTGCATTACAGGATCGGGAGACTCTAGAGGAGTATGACGATAAATAAATTATTGAGAGTGAACCAGATAATTCTCAGCCAAAAAACAAACCATTTCTTTTACCTGCCTCATTGGGTACTTAACAGTTCTGAAATATGAAAAATTTTACTAATCCCGTATCATTATGGACTATATGCTAGTTATGTGATAAGTTGATAAATTTAATCGCCTGCTCTTAACCGCGAAAAATAGGGCTTGAAAAAGAGCATTAAACGATCAAAATGGGGGGAAGGGGTAGATTTCTACCGTTTTCGAACTCGCTTTGAATTTTGCTAAACCCCAACTCACGAAGAATCCAATATAGATGCCTCTATCCATTCCAGGATTAATGGCTTCATAAATTCGAGGACGGGCGGACGGATAACTTAGGCTATTATTATATAGGGGATGGTAGTAACTTCTTTTATATGTAACGCAAACATAGCTTTTAATTATCCAAGTTCAGAAATATCACTGTTAAAATTCAGCAATGGTCATAGTTATTTTCCATCTGTCATTTGCAATTGAGTTGTACAAAGGAAAACAAAAATGACCATGCTAATCAAATAGAATCGAGTTTATAAAAGATGTGGAAGAAAGAAAATCAATAATATTTTTCTTCTTTTCTTTTTATATCTAAATAAGTGGACGTTAGATTATTATTAAACAGATGACGCTGCAATAGCTGACAGATGTTAAAAGTAATTGACACATTAAAGTAGTGTATTTAAGAAAATCAAAGTAACACCTGCTGTTCTTAAAAAATACCAAATTTTAATGAACTTTATAGTTAAATTCCTGGAAAAAGTCGCAATATCAATGCACTTAATTAGCATAATGGTGTCTTGAAAATACTGTTTCAATATGAGAATATTGAAAAATTACGACATGAAGCTATTAATATTATTTCTACGTAATTTGAGTTCAGACATTTAATATATTCAAAAAGTACATGGCTCAACAGCAGTATAGAAAAAGTCAAAAGTTTGCCTATATTTCACTAATAAATACGGAATAAAACTGCAAAAATATTATTCTGAAATTTAGAAATTAAAATCTTTTAATAATATATTAAGGGATTAAACTAAAAGACAAGAGAGAAAATGTTTTATAATATTTCTAAATCAGTAATCTTGTCTAGACATTTGCAATAATTTCAGGAATAAATTCACAATTATAAATGTATATTATAATGTAAAAATTACAATTGTTAATGCATGTAATATTTTTAAGGAAATAGAAAGTTTAAATATATTAAATATCTTCTGATTGAGAGAGTATATAGTATTCAAACATATATGATCTTTATTACATCCAAATTTCGTATCAAAATTTATTTATAGGTGGTTGATGAAATTAATATTACTTCACCATCTTGTAATAATAAGTTACATTCGGTACAGCTTTTTTTACAACTTGTCATAAGCCTTCGTCAAAGAACGATGGCCGAATGGTAGAGCGCTGCTCTTCGGAACCGTAGTTCGCGGGTTCGAATTCCACTGCTGGCATGGATGTTTGTAGCCGTTCGGAATCGGCTTTAAACTGTAGGTCCCTGTGTCATTAGCCCTCGTGTGCAAAACAGTAGACCGTAGCGTTCCAAACCAAACCAAACCAAAACCTTCGTCAAAAACATATATTAAAGTAGTTTAAATATTTGCTTTTTTAATTTGATGAACCCCCCTGAGTTCATGGTGGGGAGGTTTTGAGAATGAAGGCATTCCAACGTAAGTGATGCTGCCCGAATATGGTATATATACGATGCTGCTACAGATCGGCAGTTAGCTTGTACAATGTTGTATATTTCTGTAATAAAGTATTTGCAGCCCTGGCAGAATTCTTGAAACACAATTGTTTACAACATACAGGACAGGACTGGTTTGAACTAGCAAGAAACTTCGTACTTCTCCCAACCAAGAAGTGCCCTGCGTTTGGTTTGGTGGGATTCTGATCCCCCCCTGTTCGGGTGTGGACCCCTTTTTTTCTTTGCGGCGCAGTCTGATTTTTTTAGAGGACAAGGTTGTTACTAGAGGAGAGAAGAGGGTGAACGCTGCTGGCATCCGCTGCTTGCGGGATAGACATTTTTGGAGCATTTGGAGAAAAAGAAGAATCAACGCCATCTCTTTAGAGCCGACGTCGAGTTGAGGAGTCTTCGATATCTACAAATGATAAGTTGTATTCCTTAGGCATTTAATATATAAAATCATTTAATCAAGACATATTTGTCCATGTGTTTTTTAATGAGTTTTAATTTCTTCTTTCTCAAACACTAGACTAACATAACATTATTTTTACACATCTCCAATTAAGTCTTGATTACAATTTTCTATCATCAAGAAATCAGAAAACCAATTTTTAGAGTTCAAAACACGTAAAATAAAATTTTTGCTATATTTTATAACAATCCACATAATTGTCTGTATATCAATTTTGGATTCAGTGACTTTTCTTTAATCGCCAACGATATTTCAGTATTTTGATTAAATGTAATTTATTCTATAAATTTAATCTACAAAGATTTCAGCAAATTATGAGGCGTGTAAATCTTCCAGGTGTAACAGATAATTTCAGCAGGAATTTAAGCAAGGTGAAATTAAATAGTCTGTCTTCGGAACATTCACAATAATTCTACTGCAATTTATGCATTCTCTATCTTATGCATTTCTCAGAGCAATAAGAACTCTAATCGAATGTTAAGCAGGATAGAAAATAAAAGGCACATACATAGAATAAAAGAAGTAAAAGAGAATTAAGATGTGAGTAGGCTACCATTAAAAGGCATGCTTTTTCCGTCTAGACAGAGATGAAAGCAAATGGGTCATTCTTTCTTTCGCAAAGCTACAAAGTAACATCTTTAATGAAAAGCAAAAGAAATAGTTAGGTCTAACTTTAATTTAATTCATGGTTCCTCTGGATAATATTTATCTTTATAGTTAAGCTATATCATTTCATATTACAATATATTACAAAAAATGCAAATTAACATCTGTATATTAGTAGTTTCCAAAGTGAATTCATTTTTAATAATGTAGAACAAGTGAGTCCTAAAGTTTCTATATTTTAATTAATTCCTTGTAATTTAAATACATTATAGAAGAATCTTATCGAGTTAAGTATTTTTTTACCTTATGCACATATGCATTCATATAGAACAGCGGTTAACAAGCTTTTTTTGCCACTGCACCTGGTTTAAGTACTGCGGATATAGAAGAAATTAATAACCCTTATAAACAATTCCATTTTGTAAAAGAATAACTTGGTTTATTCTGGACTTGGATTTGGTTTATTTTGGTTTTGAATGCCTCATATATAAAAGAAAGTGTCCTTTTCTGTACGAAAGTTTACACATTGTGCCATACAGTCTCAAAATTTTGGATATTTTCCAATACTATCATATGGTCACAGTCGATATTAAATCTAATTCAGTCGATATTAAACCTATTCCAACCATCCTGTCACATGATAAAATAGTATAAAAGAAATTAATATTGTCAGTCGACGGCGGATGGCAGTACACGTGTTTTATTGTTGTATTTTACATTTTTTTCTTTTTTTAGTGGTTCACGTAAGTCGAAGCCAAGACCCGAAGGGCTGGCCCTCGCAGCTAATTCAAGAGGACCCTACCATCTTGAGGACCACACTCTGGAACCATGCCAAGCTTCAGTGAGCCCTTTATGAGCAAGCTGAGTCACGGGGGGTTTCTCTAGGGTGGGCCAAAGTTCAAATCACAATGATTCTTGAATCATTGTGATTTGAAAAATCACAATGATTCTTGAGTGATGGTCCCGAGGTCCAGGGTTACGATTGTCAACCTCTCAAAATTTCTTGTTTTCTTTTTCGGCTCAATTCGGTTTCCCGTCTTCTTTGGTGCAACGAGTTAAATTCCCTTTTGCTTATTTCTTTCCTTTCGGCCCGCGTGGTTCGCTCCATCCTTACTAATACCGGCGTCAGGAGGTCCGCCTAGCATCCAGTAAGTATTCCAAATTCTCTCCTCAGTAGTGTTTGTCTTCTACGTTCACTAGTGGATTGCACCAGCGGCGCGACGAGCGCGATCCGGGTACTTCGAAGGGCTTTGTGCAAGGTTTTGTGGCCCAATACTCGCCGACGGGATAAGCCTGGAGGGCCTCACGGCCATATGGGCCCGGTTTCATGCTTGATTGATTGTATTTTTTTCCGTGAAAAAATTGGTTTCTCTAATTCGCAAATAAGTAAACAGTAATTTATTTAAAAATAAAATTATTTGCAACGCATTTTGAAATGTCTTTTGCCTTAAGATATAAATAATTTAAGGTAAATAGATCAAAAAGAATTTTAGATATAAATGGATTAACATGTAAACAACTTGTTTAACAATATCACGTAAAACTAGACTGCTAATTTATAAAATTTTAATGAGACCTATTATCACGTATGCAGGAGAAATATGGTCAATAACAATAAAGACTTAGAATGCCTAAGGACTTTTCAAAGCAAAATATTAAGGAGAATAGTCGGACAAAGATTAAAAATCAATGTATAATACAATGTATATTTACATGTTGATAATTTTCATAGCATAAACGCAAGGAATAATATTAATGCAAATTTTCATGAAAACTTCCTTACCTGAGAAAAATATTCCAAAGTTTGTATCTGTTCTGAGAGTAAACAATAGTTAAGTGAGACTTTTATAAAGTAACTTTATGCTTCCAAACAATATTCTGGAATAATCAATTCTAATAATTCACAAAAGCTATATTAAAAGGAAAAATACTGGTTGCATTTTTCATATGGATTTCTGACTATTTAAATACTCAGTTTCCTTCAATGAAACATCTTTAATTGCAGGGTTTATAATTAAATTCTAATTCACTAGGAGATGGCATTAAATCCGATTTCCAAAGATTAAGAAATTCTATATTAAGTAGAAGAATGAAATAAAATTACCATTTTTGCTCAAAATCGGTTTAAAGTTCAGAGTCCTTAACGAAGTTAGGAATGACCAGTCATAAAGAAATTTGAACAGTAAAAAAAAGTTAAATTTGCTTTTATTAGACATAATCAAATAAAAAGTTTTGTGATTTTTTAATACGAAAATATTTTTTTAGATTAAGATATTGCGTTTTTAAAAAAGTATCTGAGACTTTAGTGAAACCTCAATTTATAATCAGGAAGCGGTAATTCTGGACTTAAAACTTTCAGGTGTATTCTGTTAAAATTACTTCTTTGAAGTTTACAACACTTTACAAAATAATACATCATATACACCACATTAGGAATAAAACAGCATAACTCATCGTAAAATTCATACATGCGTAGTTCTCTTACTTGGTATTATTAATTTAAAAGAAGTAATGCTTTTAGACATTAGATCACAATGAGAGATAATTCTGGGCTTAAAACTTTCAGGTGTATTCTGTTAAAATTACTTCTTTGAATTTCACAAAACATTACAACATATTACATCATATACAACACACTATATAATAAAACACCATAACCCATCGTAAAACGCATATACGAGTAGTTCTCTTACTTGGTATTCTTTATTGAAAACAAGTAATGCTTTTAGACATTAGATCACAAACAGCTACCGTTAGTGAAATCTAACTTTATGAACATTACACAAGCACACAAAAGAGGAAATTTCTTTAATGGGCCGACAATGGCTGAGGGGTTAGGATGCTCATTAGTGCTTTGAGCCTGAGGGGTATAACATTATCTCTTTGAAATGTTCAATAGGGGCAAAATAAATAAGGCAATACCACTTTTATTGGAAAGTCGGCAGCAAGGGGAGAAATTCAGTATTTTGTGCGTATAAACCAGCATGCTCTTTCGTAAAATTCATCTACCGTTATCGCTGTTGCTTGGTATTCTTTATTGAAAACAAGTAATGATTTTAGACATTAGATCAGAAACAGCTATCTTTACCGAAATCTAACTTCTATGAACATTACACACACACAAAAGAGGAAATTTCTTTAACGGACCAGCAAAGGCTTAGGTTTTAGGATGCTCATTAGTGCTTTGAGCCTGAAGGGTATAACATTATCTCTTTGAAATGTTCAACAGAGACAAAATAAATAAGGAATTACTACTTTTATTGGAAGATCGGCAGCAAGGGGAGAAAATTATATTTTATAAAATGTTAATTCATCTTGAGCTTAGTGCTCTTTCTTACCTTCTCTATAAAACTTATTAAAAAAGATTCACTGTATCTTTTGATTTTTGTGTCAAAATTTGTATTTATTCATCCTAATCTATATGTCAAAAATTGTCAAGCGGAATTCTCTCAAACTTTCTAAACTTTTTATATTTTCTTTGAAAACTCAAACATCCTTCTTCATTTTTTCTACTTTTATTTGCCATGCTATAACCAAATCTAATCATTAGTGTTGTTTTGCCCAACTCTCAAGTATAGCAGAACTAGAAGGCTTGGCCATGTGGCCTGTGAATTTCACCCTGTGATCCTGTGTGAAAAATCTACCTTCCTGTTAGGGGCAAAATGGTGGGAATGTTTCTGCGTCTTATTGGAAATTTTCCACTGCTGTGCGTCCAGTCTTTTGATTTTTGTGTCAAAATTTGTATCCTTTTCATTTCAATTATACAAAAGCCAAAGAACTGACCGAATGTTGTCAAGCAAGAGATATAAGGAATGACAGCAAAGTTAGAAAAAACAGCCTTTTTAGTCTATTTTAAAGTATACAAAAAACCTGATTTTTATTTTCCTTCCGAAGTATTTAAGCCCTAGCTCTTAATGAATCGATCACAGTTATTGTACTGTTACATATTCTGGAAGTATGCATATTATTATGAGTAAATAATATAAACAATATTAAAATATTGTTATAATATTGTTTATATTGTAATATTGCCACATAAAAACACATTGCCAACGAGTTCAGTAGCCGAATAGTCAAAGAGAGAGGTCCAGACCCGAAGTTTGTGGGTTTGATGCTCGCCATGGTGGTCGATCCAAAATATAGATTTTCAATTTAAAAATGTTATTTATTATTGCCTTATGTTCTCAAACACTTTAGATCTTTCTATAATATGTAAATTAGTTATTTCTAGATCATTCTGTTCGGGTATAAAAGCTAGTTGTAGGCAACTTTTCGATCTTGTAAAGTTGCGAATTGCTACTTGGCTTCAATAAATTCGTCTGTTAAGCTA
This sequence comes from Pardosa pseudoannulata, assembly GCA_032207245.1. Taxonomy (NCBI): domain Eukaryota; kingdom Metazoa; phylum Arthropoda; class Arachnida; order Araneae; family Lycosidae; genus Pardosa; species Pardosa pseudoannulata. The sequence goes on from CM063510.1 coordinate 22,188,869, forward strand.
AGCGGTGTGTTCATTCGAATCTTCGTGACAATATAAACAATATTATTGTATTTAAACAGTATAAAACTTTAAAAGTCATTACATATTTTAAAAACTGTTTGCCCGAGTAATGAATGAATTACCAATTATCCTAATTCCAATGCTATCCTTTATATTCCTTTTACTAGTTATTATAACAAACATTTGCCTTACATTTTAATCCTTATTCATCAATGATTACAAAATAATTGCTTACTCCCTTTCATATATCTCGATTTATTCTTGCAGCAGATTAGACAGGAGTCGAGATAGTTTTAAATTCTATTCATTATAATCAGGTTGCAAGAGTTGTTTTAATTGGACTGAATCTTCTGCCTGTGCCTCGGGATCAATTGGGGTTTTCAATTCATTCTCACGCTTGTTTCAATTAGCAGTGGGATGTCACGTCTCCACGAGGCCGTGAAGTTTCTCTTTAACAACAGCATTTAGATTCCATATTAGGGGAGAATAATGATTGATTTTTCTGACTAAAAACGGAATTCTAATTTATTGCCTGATCATGTCGGAGAGGTTTGTTTGAAAGAAGTTTTACGTTCAATTAACGTTATTTTAAATACAGAAACTGAAAAAAGCTATTTGTTACAAATTAAGATATGTGTCTACCAGTTGATTTGTTGTTATTATAAATGTTTTAAAATATCTTTTTAAATTGTTTATTTTATTGGAAATGAATTTAGAATTCCAACAATATTTTACATTTTTATTTCAAAACCTTTCTATATAAGAGGAAAGCAGAAAATTCTAAACGTACTAGAAAGATTATATTTTTTTATTGTTTTTTAAGCAAAATTTTGAATTGAAAAACTAAGTATCTTTTCAATTCAATTCAAATTAATATTTTTAACAATATATCTGATCAAGTAATAAAGAGTGTAAAAGTTAGAATTGAACAAAAAAAAGCAATGTATGAGGCGCATCCAGAATGTAAGTTTCCCTAATTAAAAGAAAAAAAGAACTCACACTTTCACGGACATATCTATTGGCAACAAGTACAGCAATGTTTCAGATATTTTTCAGCATGGCTACCACTAGAATTGATACACTTGTCGTATTGTTTGATCAACTTTCGTATACCTCTGTCTTAGAACTCTCCAGAAAGTATGTGGATGGAACCAGCCTTCCTGTCCCAGAACGCCGTGCACATCCCTTTACTTACCGAAATCGTCTGTTTGAATTTGGTCATGACCGAAGATCCACTATGATGCCAATGCATTGACTGCTGCTTGGCTTCCGGGGTAAATCCAAGTCTCCTTGTCCGTGACGATCCTGTCGAGGAACTCGTCGCCGTCTTCGTGATACTGTTGCAAAAATGTCAGTGCTGCTCCTAAGCGTTGAATTTTGTGTTCGGGTGACAATTTCGGCTCATAGAGCTGACAGAGCTGACGATGATTTTAAATTGGCGCAATGCTTTGTGCATTCAAGATCACCAACCGAACCTTGCAGGCGGCGGGAGAAGGAATTGAGAATTTCCATTTCGGACCACTGCTACCCCGCTACCTGCACGAATAGGGACTTGTACAGCTGGTGTATGATTAACCCTCTAAGCGGTTCGCACGTACAATTCCGCCAGACTGATGATGAATTCAAAACGTACAGTTTTCGACCTCTAATAACACTAAAATAATGGATGTAATGTACATTTTTGCCAGTGCTTTCCCCCATGGAGTTATGAAGTACGAGGCTCAGGTCTATTGTTTAGGAACTACACCCCTCTTTTACTGACATTTCTTGAGGGATGCAACCCTACCACCTGAGACACAAAGACACCGATAGCTTTTCATGGTTTGTAAATCTCTATTTCGAAGTATTTCGTTTGCGGTAGCAGATGTATCTCTAATTGCACCACTTAAATGTCTTGGATGACTTTCGTAAAAAATATAAATAAGTCTCTCAAAGAATATTTTTATTTGTACTTTTAGAATCGATTATTTCTTATGGGATAGTATTCCAGACTTGAAGAGCTTTATGCTATTAAAAATTAACAATCTATAATATCTATTTATATATCTATATGTAACCAGAAGTAAAGGGACAATAACGAGGGTGGGTTTTCAATATTCCATTCTAGTCGACAAAGGGTGAAGGTAAAAATCATAGAACTCTTTGGCCAATGACATTAGCGTACTTTGGAGAATTTTTTTCTAGATGTGTTCCACTCAGAGGGTTAATACGTCACAGATCTGTTACTCACGCTCAATTGACACGGCTAATTACGTTTACTTTAAAGGGAAAACATCGGGAAACTTACTGTCTGGATGCGCCTCGTATATTAGTTTTTAGGAACTGATTTTGGTGGCGTTTTAATTTCTTTATCTATATGGAAGGAAAGTCTTTTAGTTTAGTTAATAAAATAACCGTATTTTTCATACTAGATAATGGAATGAATTTTTTTTTATATTGGGTAATACAATAGATATTTTTTATATTTTGTTTATCTTCTGTAATTTTTTTGTGATTTTCTACATGAAAGTATTTAGTAACCCATTACATAAATTTATTTTCTTGTAAAATATAATGAAACCTGTTAGCGGATAGCTTTAAAAATTATTTATTTTACTGTTTGGCGGTTAATTTTTAGTCTAGAAACTCTAGTACACATAATAATCTCAATGTTTTGATGTTTATTACATACTTCAGATCTCCCTTAACACTTTGACTGCCATGGCTATCATATGTGATATCCAGTGATATTTCCGTTGAGACACTGGCTATCCGATATGATAGCCATGGTGTTTTAACACTTCAGGCCATGGCTATCAAAGATGTTATCAGTTACATGAAAATCGTATTGGAGTTTGATTGTTGGGCTCCCTACGATGTGTTAGGTATACGTGGTTTGCGCAAATTGGTATATGTGACGATTTTATGAGCTAAGTTTTATGAAAAATTAAATATTTGGAACATGCAACAAAAAAGGGAATATATATAAATAGAGAGAGTTTGTTTTAAAATATTGTTTGTTTTGAAATATTGTTTTTATATATAGTTTTATGTTAAAAAAATACAAATTACACAAAAAAAGGTTGGCCCCGTTGTGAACATTTGCAATTTTGGCTTGGCAGTCAAAGTGTTAATCTAAGAAAAGGTTATATGAAATATAAATTTATCCATTCTGCATAAGCATAATTATTTTTGAGATTCTGCTCTAAATAGCTTAAATCTATTACAGAATAAAAGGAACTGAAAAAAAATTATATTTTTTATCTTAAAAACTTTTGAAAGCTAAATGTCATATATACACAAATCTAAATTGAGACTCGTAAAACTTAAAGTTACAAAAGTTATTTTAATGATTTTTTTTTTAATTGAGGCAGAGAAACTTAAAGATTCTAGAATTAAAAAATGTGTGTGATTGCAAATGCTTTTTAAAAAAAGAACATACTGAGTCCGCGAAAATCTATTATCCATCCATGTAGTCCTATGGTCAAATTAGCTGAGGTTTTGAGTTCTATACAGTTATGCTTTAAAAAATATATTTCAACGATGAACTGTAAACATATTATAGAAATAGGTTAAAATTTCAAAGTTGGAATGCCATGATTAACTACATCAGGTCTTTTCAACAGTTATTCAGCAATATTTCAATATTGGACAAAGGCTAAATATGTAGTGTGGTATGGTTTCGGAGCTTACGGATTGGTATTACACACTTGACATGCACAATGGCAACCGAAAGAAATCGGCTTTCAATAGTTTGTTTCTTTCTAATTGACCTTCACGATCTTTAAATATCTAAGATGAATTTTTTAATATGGATTTAATATGAATCTCGTTGCTTCAAGCTAAACCAAAATTTTTATACTATTGATGCTTTACAAGAGAAAGTAAATCCTTTGTGCCAACTCGTTTTGGAGTAAATACTAAACCAAAGTAAATAAAGAAAACATACAGAAGAATTGATCATAGAAAGCTGTTTTGTAGCTATGTACTAACTGCTTTATGAATGTTCTCGTTTGGAGAGCTACGGTCTTGCTACACGAAAGCTAATGTGACCAAGACTTAAACTAAGACAATTCAGATTAAAGCCGATTCCGAATGGCTATGACCCTTCATGCCATCAACATGAATTGAATCCAGGAATTCCGGCACCAAGGAGCAGTATCCTACCCATCCGGTCACTTTATGAATGAGAATTAAAACTTAGCTAACTGTTCCAACCAACTAATGTGGATAAAGCAGCTTACTTTTAGATACGGAACATCATTTTAATATTATTAATAGCATTTAATATTTTTTCAAAACCTTCAGGATTTTCTGAGCCAAGACTTCCAATCCTGAGATTTCTTATAGTGAGCATGAATAGTAATATAGTGAGCACAAAAATAACAGCGAGCAAAAAAAAGAAAAAAAAAAGCAAAGTGGGAAAGCATAGAAGAGGTTGACCCATGAATTTATAACACAACAATAAATATTTTTATATCAACATTATTCCAATTATATACGCATTGAAATTGGTTGAAAGATATATAATGTTTTGAAATTGGTTCGTGATTTAATTTTCTTCTCTTTTTGATTTATTATGTTGCTCTCACATTTAACGTTATTGGTATTTTAATCTGTTTTATAAATTTGGTAATGGAAAATTTTACACACTTTTAAAATCTTTAGCTAAATGCCTAAAAACAAGCAAGAATGCATTTGAGCTATAATTCCTTCCCCAATAATTGCTCTTTTTAAAATTTTAATTATCATTTGAATGACTTCTGAAAATGAAATCTGAAAATTGATTCTCAAAGAACAAATAAGCCATACTGTAAGAAAAAAAGTTATTTTTAAGACTACTTAATGTATTGATATTCTGATTCTTATATGAAAATTTTAAATATTTATTCAAACTATGTTTCAGAGAAAATGAACTGATGCAATATTGTAGCAGTTGTGATAAAACGCATGGATATATGTGGAAAGGACGAAAACATAGGATTTACTCATAAGCCTAACGTAACAAATGCAGCTACTAAACTTGCCACAAGTGTAATACAGAGACAATATTTCCTTGAAATTCCATTATGGTACAGCTGCATGGCGTGTTAGTGAGAGCATAAACGCCTATTTACTACCATTTCGGAAGTTGAATAAAAAAATATACCTTTCACAAAGTAAGCTTTACTGACGAAACTTATACCTTCGTAAAGAAATTATGAAATGTTGATGACACATTTGTTCACAACATATTTAATAGAATGGATAAACTGATACTTATAAAAGTGTTGCGTTAATTTAACTATCTTATACATAAACATAATGATAAAAGTTTGAACTTTATGTCGTAATTGATGTTTTAAAATGAGGTTTGTTCTAATCCTTTTATTATAGGAGAGCAAAATGTTATCATATCTAAAACACTAAGGTAGATTCATTATTTTTAAAGTATCTTTCACCATTGGAATTAAGGATTTGTCAATTTTACACAAATCCAAACTGATTTGCGTATCGGTAAAATAAGTCACTGTCTAATAAAATATAATCTAATAAAATTTCATGACTTTTCCCAAATTGGTTTTGATTTATTGGACGCTTTTTAGTTGCTTGTTTATACATTGTACTGAAACTGTATATTGGTTGATCCTGAACCAAATGAACTGCTCCATCAGGAAAAATAGAATAAAAAGTATTTGGAATAAAATATACCTTTTTTCTAATTACTATTAGAAGTGAAATAGATAATACTTGGGAAGACAGTCTGTTGAAAAATACAGATAACTGTTAAATAATGAGAGATTGGGAATGCCGTTATTAGACTAAGTTTGAGATTTATTCTTCTATGATGGTATTTAGTAATTTCTGTAGAGAGTAGATATATATCCAATGATTCACTGCAACCTTAATAGCGAATAGTTAATAGTACAAACCTCTCTAATGATTCACTGCAACCATAATAGAGAACTGTTAATAGTAGAAACATCTCCAGTGATTCATTGCAATCTTAATGGAAACCTGCAAATAATAGAAACATCTCCAATGATTCATTGCAACTATAATAGAGAACTGTTAATAATAGAAACATCTCCAGTGATTCATTGCAACCTTAATGGAAACCTGCAAATAACAAAAACATCTCCAATGATTCATTGCAACCATAATAGGAAACTGTTGAAAGTTGAAACATTTCCAGTGATTCATTGCAACCTTAATGAAAACCTGCAAATAATAAAAATATGTCCAATGATTCACAGCAGTCATAGCATAGTGGAGAAACTGTAGACAGTAGAAATGTAATTAGGGATTCATTGCAAAACACATGAAGAAATACAAACAAGAACTCATATCCAGTTAAAATTACACGAAACATAGCTATATTTTTAGGGAAAATGCAGTGTTTGTACCGGTAGTTCTTGAAAAATTAAACTTAAATTAACAATATTTAAACTTTTGATTTTTTTAAGGAAGAATATGGTTTTTTGATAGATGATACTCAGGTTTAAAGAAGATAACAAAATGCATCTTTATTAATTAAATTTCTGTGTCATGTAATAAGAAGGAAATCGTTGCTACTGATAATAAAACAAACTACAGGAAGCAAAATTGCATAATTAATTGGAAAAGATTGGAGTTAAAAACCACAAATCTTTTATTATTGATATTTTCCGAGATTGAAACTAACGACTCATGTGGAAATTTTATGTGTATTTTTAGTGAAGTAAGAATTCATGTTTATACTCCAATATAGACAGTTTACATTTGTTTTGTGAATAGGAAAAGATTTTTTATTAAGAAATTATATTTGAAAACCAGAAGAATCCTTATAACGCAGTTTTTAATAAAAAGTAATTTCAATCTGATTCGAGCACTGGATGATGCAAAGCATGGAATGAAGTTGGTAATGAACTGAATCCTAATAAACCATAGTGGGTTTTTTCTCAGTTTTAGGTAATAGCATAGAAAGAGAAATAGAAAAAAATTGCCTTCAATGATGGTATTGACATTGAAACTGGTATAACTCGATAGTTTAAATAACTCAAACAGCGATAGTTAGAATAACTTAAAAGAGTTGATAAATTAAAACTTTAAAAAAATCCCCCAAAATCGACGGAGAAGATAATACAGTTACATTATGTCTATAAGAACCAGATATGAAGCTCGTAATATGATATTGAGTTTGATTGGAAAAATTCTTCCAACATAATGTGACCTGTAAAAGGTATCTAGATAAAATTTCGTGCTTAAATCACTGCAAACTGTGACATGAGCAATTAGATATATAGTGGACTCCGCTTAATGTGATCACGGTTAATGTTATCAATCGCTTATTGTTATCGAAATCACTTAGTCCCGATTTTCTCTATTCATTTGTATATTAAAATTATCACTTTATGTGATCTTTACATCGGTTAATGTTATCAGTTTTCGAACCTCATTTTACTTGGCAAAGGAATATTCATAATGTATTCAGAAGGAATCCAATCTTTTCTTTCTCTTCGCTGTTCTTTTAATATCCGATAATTCTCCCTCTTCCACCTAGAGAAATGGGGAATTACATGTTTCTGGAATTTTTCAGTAATACGCACACCCTGCTGGTGGCCAATGGTCGCCAGATAAGCAGAAGGCAACACATTCTTATCGAAACTGAGAAGGAGCGTATTCACACTTTATGCTTTGCTCGCTTACATGCAGCTTGTCGATATGGAAGCTAGAAATCCAAATGATTTAACATTAAAACGGAAGATCGAAATTTTAAATCATTTTAACATTTAAATGATGCAACTAAGAAGTCAGATGGAGAATATTTTGATATTGATCTACCTCCTACAAGTGCTGAAACGAGAAATGCATTGAAAGTGTTGAAACGTGGATTACAACACCTCTCCGATGACTTTATAAAACAGTATGATTACGAACAATTTATGAATGAGCGTCTTAGAAAAAACTGTAAACAGTGAACTATTGATCAATTGTTTTATTATGTAAACAATTCTTATGTTTTAAAGGGTAATATACAGTACATAAATATAAGGTGTGTTTTTTCATTTTATTTTGAAATTTAGTACGTGTGAATTAGGGTGGGGGGGTAAATTTATCAAATTTTGCATATCGTTTATTGTTATCGGTTACTGTTATCAAAATCACTGTGTCTCAAACTCATCACATTAAGCGGAGTCAACTGTATATATGCATATACATATATGGTTATCAAAATAATGGAAATATACTAGAATTATTACATTTGATTAAAACATTTATTTTACATTTATTGGTGTTTTAACTTTACAACTAGAAATAAATTATTTATTCATAAATTATAAATTATTTATTTATAAATTATAAATTTATGAATAAATATTAACGATTTATTAAAAAATTTAAAAATCTTCAAAAAGGAACTTTTGTTATCGTTTTTTATTATCACATTTAAGTTCAAATTTAAGTCAAGTTTTGTGGTACGGTGATAAAATGTGTGACGTTTACACAAGTGTTCTGGGTACAAATCTAGGCAGATGAATTTTTTTCCTCGTTTACAAAATCGTTTTGCTATTGATTTTTATTATAAAAAGTAACAGTATTCATACTAAACAGACTACTTATATTTGATTAGAAAATGTATTACATTTACATATTTGTTTTAATTATATGAATTTAAAATAATTACGAGTTTATAATTAAATTTTAACGATTTATCAAAACATTACATTGTATTTAAACACTGTACTATGAAATATTAATTTTTTTATATCAAAATTACGGAGACTTTATGATAAATTTAATGACTGGTTTTGGGTTTAAATGTTATTCTTTTTAATTTAGTGAATAATACAGAATTAACAGTATTTCAAAACACTATTAAATAAAAACAATACTTTACCTGACTTTAAAATGAACACTAAATTTTGGGGTTCATTGTATGTCCTTTGGTGATCTTAGAGTTTGGGTAGCAGAAATACAAAAGGAAAAAAGTATGGGGAATTGAAAAACCTCGTTTATGACAAGAAGATTTTTACCCATGACAATTTACTTGGACAAAATAGTCTGTACCTCAAATTCTAAAAATTTCTTTTGAAAGTCGATTAAAATCGATGATAATTTCTGACGTGTTCAGATAAAGACGAAAAGAACAAATCGAGAAATCAAGAGAAAAAGCTTTTTTCTCCCCTTTTGCCTATCGCAAAAGTGAAAACGGTCCGAGACTGAGAAAGCCTGGCAATAAATGATTCGAAAAGGGGGAGAAATGACCCCCCTTCAGATTTCTAGATCAACCCCGTCCTTTTAAACAGCTCTTACGAAAACCACTTTGTTAAGTGAACTGCTAAAAGTGCTTGTCGAGGTTTTTTTTTTCCCAACAGACCGAAAGTATTAGTTTTCAATCGATTTCACATACACCGTTTTCTTCATTCTTCCTATGAATCATTGTTACAATTTCGAAGAAAAAATTTCTTTCGAGAATTATCTTCGGGAGTTATCTTTCCATTCGGGAATTATCTTATAGGGTGATATCGGCTGATTTCACTGAAAAAAAATTCTCCCTTTTCCTGAGTGAAACTTAAAAGTATATATTAGGGAACTTGCTTCTAGGAAAGTATATAGAGCATTTAGAAAATAACAGAAATATCAAATGAAGAACAGATCAGTGAAAAAACAAAGTTTTAAAAAAGGATATCGATATTTTGTATGTCTGCAATAACAGAACTTATCATAGAAGTTTTGGGCTTCACTTTCATAGTAAAGAACAAGAAATTTACTAATTGAAATTGAAATTAACACATTTAAATTTATTAAAGAACAACGAAATTTAAAAATATAAATATAAAACTTACTTATTTACTCCTAGCCTTAATACCGGTGTTGCTCGAAGTTTGAATTAAATAAAGAAGAACTTTAAACTTAACAATTGGCATGTTGCACCAGAACGTTACCATGGGAGCGTTCTTTAGAGAACTGTAATTTAACATATTCTTTTCCAATGGCATCCTTCTACAAGGTTGCCAGTCCCGATAGAATTCATAAGGGCATTATATCTTTATAAAAGTATATATTCTGTTCTTTTTCAGATTTACACAAACAAGACGTAGATTTTAAAATCTCTATTAAGAAATATGGTAATTACACGACAAAGTAAATGGCACAAACTGATATGACAGCCTTTTCGTGCTAGTCCAGTAGCTCTGAAAAAAAAAACAAAAACAAAAAAAAAACAAACCTCAAAGCACCTAGGTTCAAATATATCACTATAGATTGCAGGCAAGGTCTTGTTGCAAGTCACTTGTTCACACTTTGGGATACATTGCATTATTTATTTATTTATTTATTTTCTACACAATTTTAACTTATGATTTTAATTGATAAGTTTGTGTGATAGTGCAGTATAGATTGCAGCCAAGGTCTTTTTGCAAGTCACTTGTTCACATTTTGGGATACACTGCATTAGTATTTATTTATTTATTTTGTACACATGTTTAACTCATGATGGTTTTAATTGAGAAGTTTGTTTGATAGTGCACTATAGATTGCAGCCAAAATCTTGTTGCAAGTCATTTGTTCACACTTTGGGATACACTGCATTAGTATTTATTTATTTATTTTGTACACATTTTTAACTCCTGGTGGTTTTAATTGAGAATTTTGCTTGATAGCGCACTATAGATTACAGCCAAGTTTTTGTTGCAAGTCACTTGTTCAGACTTTGGGATATACTGCATTATTATTTATTTCTTTTCTACACATTTTTAACTCATGATGGTTTCAATTGAGAAATTTGTTTGATAGTGCACTAAAGGGAGAAAGAAATTGTTCTAGTCTATATAAACAGCTGATTTCAAAATCATTTATTACTTAACTCAGGATTACCATAATTAATTTTCTTATCCAGTAATAGATCACACAGAGAACGTCAAGGAATATACTTAAATATAAATAAAGTCCATATACTTAAATGCAAATAACTATTTTCAAAGTTAAGAAGTTTAAAATTAGTATGTTTGTTTTTGTTACAGTAAACTTTCGAAAATCATTATAGTCCCACATACTTTATTATTTTATAAATTAATTAAATAATATAAAAGTAATATTTTTCAATTTTGCTAGAGGAATCTGCAGTTTAAAAATATAAAAAAAAACATAATGATCAAATGAAATTTTCTTTTTATTGTTATTTCCAATGCAGAGGCACTGGCTTTTATAGCATTCACTACTAATTAGATGCAGATATTTGTTGGCCTTTTTTTATTATGGGAGCATTGGTTAAGCATATTTTGGGCTGGATTGGAGTAACAATACACATATTATGAGCGTACCATATAGGTGGACAGCATTACTTTCTACGACAACACAAACAAACAAAGTTAGAAGTGGGACCACGCAGAAAATGTGGCTGCCAACTCCAGAAGAATCATTTAAGAACTTGGAGAATATTGCTACCACCAACCTATTTTATGTGTCCCAGCGGCCAATAAGAAACACGACGGATCATTAGCTGGCTCGACCCCCGAATCTACAACTCTATAGTTATGAGATCGCTGCCTTTGCCGACTGATTTATCGCGGCTCACAACAGATAAGATGAGATACATGGATGAAGAAAGGAAATCTAAAATCAGACAGGTCAGTCAAAGTTTTCAGAACAATGCATACATTATGGAAAATCTCAAAACCTCTACAGTAAGTACAATTTACACATATTCCTTGCAACTTCATTACCTCTTCTTCTTTATGAAAGTGAATTTTTGAAACTTAACACATAAACAGAAGTTTTAAAGGTCTTTCAAACTATTTGCATCAGAAAGGTTTTTTTTGTTGCTAATCCTCCCTCTGGTGAGAAAGTATATACCAGGTACAATAAACCCTGTCCCAATATTCGGCTGTTCCATGGCTAAGGCAACTTTACTTTAATCGAGGAAACTCGATGGCTGAAGACGTAACCTCAACAATGGTCCTCGTAATCTAGAAGCAGGGACCAGTTTACCTGCTCTAACCATCCTTAACAAACACTGCGGATCTGTGGGTTGTTTGAGATTCGAACTCGCAACCCTCCCCCTTTTGCTAACTGAGCTACCACATCAATACTTTTATTATACACCTCAGTCATTTTTCTAGGCCCTCCTTTTTTAACCCTTTATATCCTGAATTAATTTAAAATCAACTTTCTTACTGCATTTTTGCATCATTAGATACGTTTTAATGGAGAATAATCATAGAAAAAAAAGAAAATTAATTTTTACTGTATTTTAGTAGTTAATTTTGCAGCTGGTTCTTTCTAGTACCAACATATATTTTGACTCTATGATAGAAAGTAGAGAATTAAATTGTGAATAAAACAAATGAAATGCGAAGTATAGATGTCTCTAAAAAATAATAGTACCAAATAACTGGTAATAAACCACTAAATTTACTCAATTGAACAACACGTGTATCAACTCCACCACAAAATGACCTTCGAATGCAGTACGCCAATTATAAAACCCCTACTATGCGAATAAAAAGGGTTCCTGATTGGTGCAGTCATTTCTTTTCTGCTGTAGGAACTGCATCGTTCATGTCCTTGTGAGTACCGTCGGAAAAAACGGCTTTATTAGGAATATATGTGTTTGATTAAAGCGGTACTTATAAGTACCGTCAGGAGAAAAAGGGTTAAAGCTAGTGTTTTAATTATATATGAGGCAGAATTAAGTCTGATTTACCAAACATACTGCTAAAATGATTCCTGATTGGTGCTTTATTTGGAATACATAAGTGTTTGATTGAAGCGGTACTTATAAGTACCGTCAGGATAAAAAGGGTTAAACCTAGTGTTTTAGTAATATGTATGGCATAATTAAGCCTGCTTTTACCAAACATATTGCTAGTCTTAAATATTCAAATCCGGATATTGAATTTTGCTGCATTACATTTATTTTTAATGTAGTGGGATTAACCCCTCGTTATAGAATTTCTACTTTTAGTAAACCCTCAAAGAGAAAAGATTAGTAAATTAAAGCATAATACTGCAATGAAATGTTTAATCTTAATACCGAAAATTCCAATGACACGTTTTATGCATTCACTGAGAGTCTAAAATAAAAGCTTTAATTGGTTTTGCATTTTCAAAATTCTTAGTTTTTCTGCACATTAAGTAGATAGCTATAATTTTTTTTTTATTTTTCACTAGTACTACAAAGGAAAATAATGCTATTAACATAAGTCAGCATCACAGGTCATAGGCAAAGACGCCCGAATGCCGTATAGTTTTAATAACAATGATAAATTCATTTATCCAATTCATTCTTTATCTTAAAGGAATATTTTGCTTCAAGTAGATTTTATTTTTGTTTCAATTTATTGTTTAACTATAGCACTGTACTAAAATGATATTAAGGTAATACGAAAGTCTGTATCTATTTCTTTAAAATGTCTCTCGTTTGAAATGAAATTTAAAATTAAATGCAAAGTAATTTTTTTTCCTTAAGTTTTAACTATTTCTCTTTAGTACATGACACCGTATTTAAAAAAGAAAGAAAATGTAGACTTCAAGGCACTGATCACAGCAATGTATTTCCTTTATTTAATAGAAATTTTAAAAAAAGAATGAAGAGGCATAATGGAGAACAGGTAAAAGTATGCATTAAGGAAATGCATTTTATATTGCGCATTTCATACGTTCTTTATGCTACGAAAAATCAGGGAGAATAAGGACTTAATAGTATAATGCAACGAAATATATTGCATAAAATTAAGCATAACAGTTGAAGTAAGTATTTTTATAGTTGTATATTGTTCAACGTATTTATGCACATTTTCTGGAATTTTGTATAATCTATTATTTTCTTTGAGTTTAGAAATAAGCTGATTACAGTTAAAAGCTGTAGAGAATTGTAATATTGATTCGTTAGAAATTATAACGAAAAAGTGAATTTCAGTTAAAAACAGAAATATCTATTTACATTAGATAGTTAATTTCTAAGATAAATTTTCTTTTTTTATTTTATGAAGGTGGTATAGAGCCTTTTAAGTTAAAAGATTTCCATTTTGTTATCATCTTTAAAATTCTTTATAAAATAAGAAAATGTATTCGTTTTATAATACAATTTATACAAATTATTCAATAGGATTAACTTTATAAAAATATTTAGTTTTGCTATTTAAAGAACTATATTTTTTGAAAGAACACAGCATATAAACACAAAATGGTAAAAAAATTAACTACCCACAGGATAATCTTTCAAATTTATATATCAAACACTAAATTTTTATAACAATTTAAGCTAAATATATTTTTTGTTCTGTAAACTAGAATATATTTAAGATTTTTGTGATTTCGAAAAGTTAAACTCTTGAGACCCTGACAATTAAAAAAATAAATAGTATTTATGGTAGTATGACATCAATGTAATTTAGATTCACAGTAAAGAATGATATTTAGCTTCACTTTTTTTATAAAAATTTACTTTCTAACTTCTTTCAGAAGTTATCGAGTGGAAAGATAAACTTCAATTTTGTCATTTGTAGTATATAGTTTATGTTTTTTAAAAAATATATCTTTTGATAGACGAAGTGAAATTTGTGTTTTTTTGAAAGAAATTACAGAACTTTTCGTTTTATGATATTAACTTTATACAAATATTTAGTTTTGCTATTTAAAGAAACATATTTTTTGAAAAAACTCAGCATATAAACACCAAATGAAAAAAAACAACAAGAAATTAACTATCCACAAGATAATGTTTCATATTTATATTTTAGAAACTAATTTTTTTATAACAATTTAAGCTAGATGTATATTTCTGTTCTGTAAACGTAGAACTCCAAACGTATTTAAGAATTTTCAATTTGGGAAAGAAACGTTTAAGGCATTGACAATTAAAAATAAACTATATACATAAAATATATGTTTTGACAGACGAAACTAAATATTTTATAAATTTGCGTTTTATGAAAGAAACTACAGAATCTTTCGTTTTATGATGATTCTAAAAACGTCTGCCGCAGTGACGGTCACTGGTACTCAAAAACATGTTTTTATAACAATTATCTTTTTCTACCAATATGTTTTAAACATGGAATATTTACTTAAATAAATTTGAAGAAAATTATATGGAATGCTGTTTAAGTTAACAATGATATGTACAGGGTGTCAATAATTAAACTTCTTTACTTTTAAGTTGTATACTGTCGAAACAATTGTTCAAAAAGTTATAAAATGTTGTGTATGACATAATGAAGGGTTGGAATTTTGTTTGAGAGATTAAAAACAATGAGTTCAAAACTTTACCACAAGAGGTCGTTTTTTGACGAATTACACAATTAGCCAACATTTACCCTAGTTAAAGAAATTTATTACAAGACGTGTGATATGACGGTGATAATTTTCAGCTACCATTTGAAATCGTAAAATGTCACAGTTCTACAGTTGACCATAGTGTGTCCAGGGAAATTCTGAGAACATGTCTTGGATTGATGTCGTTCAGATCAGATATAGCTCTTGGTTTGTCAAGACTGGCTAGAGGTTTGAAATGCACCCAAAGCCAGATATCGTATTGTTTGAGATCTGGGGATAGAGGTGGTCACACATTAGGCGGCTGATGATATGTTCTTCTGTAAAGATATTTTTCAGAAATTTCTTAAAAAGAAAGAATGCAGTTTTAAAAAATATTCTTATAATGATTCACTTTCAGATTTTTCTGGCTTTATTTTTTCTTAAATCCCCTATATAACAATAGCCTAAGATAATCTGTACGTCTGTTCTCGAATTTATGAAGGGGTAGGACTTGAAATGGATAGAGATCTTGATGAGTTAGGGTTAGCATCGTTCGAAAGCTATCCCTACCCCTTTTCTACAATTTAATGCCATTATTTCAATCTCTATGTTCCCCGGTTAAGGACAGGTGATTAAATTTTTATCAATTTTCACATAATATATAGGTAAAAATAATATTTTTTCTAGCATTATGGCGTCATTTCTTTAACTATCATATTTAATCATTTCTTATTTTAAATTATTTAAATATCATCTGTATTATTTTCACACGTTTTATCACTGATCTTATATATTATGCAAATAATTTTCTTTTATATTTAGCTTAAATAATATATTATGTACATATGTGAAAATTTTAAATTTAATCATCTATTATTTTTTGTTGCAATGAAAATTTTATCACAAGTATTAACAACAAATTCTACCTCCAGGGTGTAGTAGAAATGATAGTTTTATTCCTTTACTCCCATTAATTACTGTGGCAAAAAAAAATGGGAAGAACTTAACAATAATTCCGACGTAGCTATGAAAACTTTGAATTATCTTTCTAAATGAATTCATCGTGATTCTGAACTGCATTCACAGTATCGGCAGACTTTAGAAAAGTCTGAAGATAAACAAATTATTGAGCGTGTACCACATAATTCTCAGACAAAAAACAAACCATTTTTTAATCTGTCTCATAGGGTACTTTACAACTATGGAAAATTAAAAATTTTACTGATCCCGTCATATGACGGGATATTTGTTAGTATTGAAACATTTATAAAATTCTTTCAACGTTCATCTTACCTCCCTATCTTTTCCGAAGTAAAAAGGGCGAGGAGACAGGCTGCTTTTCATGTTAATGTAACCACTTGCCTTGAAAATCATTTTGTTTTCATGTGATCCTGTGAGGAAAAGTTTATTAGAAGTTTAAAATTTAATAGAGATGTAGGATCTTTATGAAATTTTACAGTTACGCAATCCTTAATTTAAATTGGGAAGGTATATTCAAATTTTATTGTTGTCAGCACTAAATGCTTCAAATTGATTCACAGTGCTGAAACGAAATAAAATATTACTATGCATTGAGTCACTAGAAAAAAAAATGCATCTTTTAATAGACTCAGCCTTTTGATCTTTAATCCTAATTCTATAAAATATTAATTTTAATTTTGATCAAGTTAGGAATATTAAAGTACTTTGGGAGTCACTATACTAAATTCATCACCAATTAAAAGAAAATGTTTTCTCTTCAATACTAAAACAGTTGAAAACTTACAGCTGCTAGAACATCAGCCTGTTTAATTTTAACAAAACGGAATAAATAGTGAAATATTCCAATAAAATATGCATTACTTTCTCATTTTAATTTCTTTACATGTACCGAATGATCCAAATTAGATAGGATGTGTTTAGGCTTTTGGTAGAGAAAATCTGCATAGCAAATTACATCAACATTTTGTACACATGCTCTCATGGGCATATGAGTAAAGTTTCATTTCCCAAAAAAGGAAATTTAGTTCTTCGGCCGCAAGAAAATTGCTCTTTATTAAAGGCAGCTTACAGATTTATTAACATGGACAACATCCTTTAATAATATAAGGAGGGATGAGACATTTTTCATTACAAAAGCACTAAGCAATGAAACTGACTTTGTGTTACTTGTTACGTTGTTTCATCAATGAAACATCCATTGTAAGCATTCGGGCATTTAAAAGGTTATGTAGAGGCCCAATGGCAATGTCAAATCTTTGAATAATTATTTTGAATTTAGAGACCCCTGAACATTCGCCGTTGAAAACGGCGAAAACTCCGACTCCAGGAAAGTTGACCCCTAATCATTTCGACCCATTCCAAGTAGAAATTGCAATTGCAGTTAGTAGAGTAGGGAGCATCAAGTGCACATAGTTATAGTTGTAAACATGTGATATCACTAGAATTGGATACGACATATGTCATATACGACAGTGCGAAGAAGTACAAGAAATGTCGTTGAGTTTTATCCGGTTAGCAATTACTTTCTGGCGATCACAACACTGCTGTTGACAAAGACAGCTTCATGACTTTTAATATCGGTAGAGGCTGATGTGAATATTATAAAATATATAAATTATCTACTCTATATCATTATTTTCTCCTCTAACGGTTGAGTATGAAATGTAATTTTTATTTCGGAAATCAAAAAAGCCTATTCAGTAGAGAACATACACAAAATTTTAGTGAATTTAGATCAGTTTTTCTTACAAAAGAAGCTATAAGAACTCCTGTTTAATTTGGATTAAAAAAAAGCAAAAGTGTAAAAATGAATAAAAATTTAATGTTCCGAGAATTAAAAAAAAATAAAAATTACTATTGTTCAACGGAATTTGGAATAAGGCAAGGGAAATTCTTTCTGTGGGTAACTGTCATCAAAACAAACGTACTAGGTAAATTCAACTGTAAACCTAGTTTGAATAACTTTAGTGCTCAACTCTCTGTCTGAGTGAATATGGAGAAAAGTAAAATGATCCAGTATGATTTTTTTTTGTTTTAGAAAACAATTTATGTGCTTTGGCGTTATGGTGATTACACAATAACAACTAAAGTTGTCGCTTCGTTTTGATTCGCCGAAGATTGACGTCATAAGCATCATTTCTGATTAATACCGTTGACGTAATGTTCAGTCTTTATAAATGTCTTGTATATATTATAAATATTGTAATGTATTTTCGCATATTATTGTAACATTAATTCGTTGATCTGTATTAATATTTGTTATGAGTAAAATTTTATAATTATCGTATTTTTATTTGTGGCAACACAACATCTTTTTAAATATGCAAATATCTGTAATGTATGTATATGTTGTCTGCCTATATAAGAGTCAGTGTGACAGTAGCAGATGGCTCGGTTGCATCGAAGGTGCTGATGTTTGTTTATGTAACTTGTATGTACTTTCGGTATTTTAAACTTCTGTAACGTTAGTTCAGTTTGATATCCAGAGCTCTAAGTCATTCATTATACTATCTTGAATAAATGCCTGTTTCTAGATCTAGTTGTTTTATTTAACTACACCATGTGAATCCCTTCTGACCATGGTTTTATAAATGATGTAATTCTTTAAGAATCGTCGAGCCATAGCAGGGGTCTCCATAGCGTCTTCATGACACCACCCTAGACTCTAGTGTCATCGATCGTTTTTAAACATGCTAATAATAGTAAGCAATAATATTTTATCCTAAAATAAAAAGTTAAGATAAATAAATATATCCTATAAATAATAAGAGATAGAAATAAGATAAAGAATAACTCCCAATGTAGTTTTTAAACATCAATCTGAGTTTTTACTTTCCACATTCCAGGTAATTGACAATCTACATTTTCTCTGATACAGATATTAAAGATAGGACATGAAAAAAATTTATTCAATTATTGGAAAATAAATTGAACTAGTTTCTCTACTCTTTCTATGAAATTGAGATTGATATGTTAAGTGCGTCTGACTTTACCCTAAACGAAGGGCACTAAAGGAACAAGTTCTTTCTCTGAAACCTGTATAATAAATCAATATCACTTTATTTTTCAATTTACCACTATTTTACAAAGAAAGTAGATCTAAAAACACACAGATAATACAATATTTATCGAAATACATGAATGAAAATTTTAATCTCAATAAAAGTAAATTTAATACACAACAATTGAATTGCAGTTTTATTGTACCTAAAAGTTAATTACTACAAGTTATTTGTGATTTATGTCCAAATATTTCTCATTTATATTAACACTTTAATAAATTCTACGTGTGGAAATCAAGTGATAGTAAAAAAAAAAAAACTTTTAGCTTACTCAACTCAAGAATATACGACCATGTTTCTTAGAATATACTTAAAAAAGTAAGTTCTACGTGTCAGTAAATCCAATTCTGTTATAGTTTTCTTTCAATAAGTTTCCTTTTTCAAAAATGGTTCAAAACTGTATTCTACCATATATGTATTATATTTTTTGAAAAACCAACGAAAGAGAATCTGAAAACAGTCATTTCGGTATAAAGATTAAAGAGAAAATAAGCTGAATTTTTCAATTTTTACTTTAAAGAGCTTAGAATAAGTTAATGCATACTGTGTTTCATATATTTAAATCTGTAAAATACAAAAATTTCTAATATAAATAAAATTTACAAAAATGAAGTAATTTGTGTCTATATTTTATATTATTCAAATCTTAAAAATTATTTTCTGTGGATTAATGGATATTAAAACTTAAAATATAAATCAACTAGATGAAATGTTGCGGGGTCATTTTAAGAAACAGTACAAAAATTTTTACAAATTATTAAATTAGAGCACTGGTACTCAAGCCGAGTTCAGCAGAATTCTGGATTGCCTTTAAATGTCCCCAGAGGTGCCGTAAGTAGCTTTAAAAAACAAAATTGAAATTGAAAATATTATAAGTGTACCGAGGTACTTTCCCACGATGGTCAGCATGTGCATTCACAGCTGTGGGAGAAATTTCCTAGAAGAATTTAGGACTCCGATTGTTGCCTTCGATTTTGGGGACTCTTGCAGAGAAGGTATAGATCACGGAGTGGCAGCGTAAAGGTCAAGCTCGCACAGAGATGTCACCATGAGTAATGGGGACTGGGGATAAAAATAATGTCAGCTGTCCCAAAAGGGGCTATTTTAATGAGCCCACCTAAACTTCCGAAGGGGGTGCAGATGTGGGAAATTTTCACCTAACAAGCGATTGGTAAAGAAGAAAAAGGGGCATTAAAACCGAGGTGAGGAGATGGGAAAGAGAGTTAAGAGAGAGGTTGAAGTTGGG
This sequence comes from Pardosa pseudoannulata, assembly GCA_032207245.1. NCBI lineage: Eukaryota > Metazoa > Arthropoda > Arachnida > Araneae > Lycosidae > Pardosa > Pardosa pseudoannulata. The sequence continues at coordinate 22,209,356 of CM063510.1, forward strand.
ATTCAAGAGTAGCTGGACATCGAAATCCCAAGCGCTGTTCGCCAGCACCGCCGTCCCGTCCCGTGCACGGACCGACACTCCGCATGAGGAAAGCCCCTGCCTGTACCGACTGGAGGACCGACACATCGCGTGAGGAAAGCTCCCTACCTGCTCCCCTGTGCCTGTACTGGAGGTAAAACGGTTTTAACATATTCATTACAGTCATTTAGGCCTCAGTTAGTAATTCAATATTGTGATTAAGGAATAACGTATAACTAAAGATAATTATAATAATTATGGTGTAAATATGAATATAAGGCATAAATAATTGCTGTTTATATTATATGATAATCAAGGATATAAATTTGTAAATAGTGTAAAGAATAAATGTCTTAATCTCAATATAAGGTATTATATTTTTACTGTGTTTCCCCTTTGTAAACGAACACTCGTGTTAAGATTCTAAGTACATTACCACAATAAGATTGACAACAATTATATACTGACTCCATAAGCTACTACGATTATCTTTATCTCTATAAGACAGAACTTTGTATCGACGACTAACAGTGTACTACCAGTGCTCTAACATACCATTCGTTATTGTGCCGTTAATAGAAGTCACGAGTACATTTATTGACATTTTGAAACAATTTAGAACAACACACACATATGTGTTTGTGTAACTATTAAATAACTCCTAAGAGTGCGTGTAAATTACGTTGTAACAAAAATAAAATATTGAAACAAGTTTAGTATGGAATACAAAACACGTCTGAAGAGAACATTTATTAAGAGAAGCTAACTTTCGATTGTTTGTGTAAAAAATGGAAGCACATCCTTCTTGCAATTGCAATTCTTATCCCAGTCACTAGACGTGACTTGGTGGTGTAGTAATTGTTAAAAATAGTAGCAGAAGTTATGCTATTATTAAGATAAATAAAATAATATTATACGAATTGTAAATTCAGGTCCATCGATTTCTTAATTTTCATTACTACTTTCATCATCTATTTAGAATTAAATCTGGAATTTCAAAATACTATAGTAAAAATAACTAAACAAACAGCAAAAAAGAACTATGCTTCAAATATAGAAAACAATTATATACTGACAAATGGAATTGAAACTTTTCATAATAGCGGTTGGGAGTAGATAGCAATAAATTTGGTTAGGACAAGCTTTCATAGACAATGTTCCTCTATTGCCGTGGTCCCCAAGCTCAATTTTCATTACTACTTTCATCACCTATTCAATTTTCCCTCCGGATTTCAAAACACTATAGTAAAAAAAAGCTAACATCAATGCAGCAAACTATGCTTTAAATGCAGAGTTAATTCAAAATTTTTATAATATCAGTTGGCAATAGATACAGTAAATATGGATTGGCAACCTTCCATAGATGACTTATCTTTTTACTATAGCCTCCTGAAACCCCAGAGTAAATTTTGAATAGCTCTGCATAAGGCAACTAACATATAACTTATATATATGTTAGGTATAATATAAGTCAAAAAAGTAAGTTTCAATAGTTGATTGAATTATAATTCAACTTATAATTGCGAAGAATTGATAAATATAAGTGAAATATTGACAATGGTGGATTTTTCTTCGTTCCTTTAATATTAAAATGGGAAAAAGTTTATTTAAACGTTTTTCAAGATTATATCACAGCTACAAAATTTTGACATGAAAGCGCCAAGAGTTATGTCAAGAATGCAAAAGTCGCAAAAATTGCAAAGATGCGTTTAAAAATTTTAGAAGATAATCTATTGCAATGCAAACGTAAGTAAGGCACAAACAGAAATACAGTGATTTCAGATAGTTGTTAAAACTAAGACTGAACTGCCTGACTAATAGTGCTACAACGATTGTTAAGACAGAGATACAAAATTACGTTTCCGAAATTATTTGTAATAAACTATTAAACAAAGAGTGGTGACCTCTAACGTAATGAACAAAATAAAATGAAAAGTAAAAGTTATAGATAAAGTTAAAATACTTAAACAAAATTAGTGGATTTTTACTTAAAAACCTGCCTTACTAAAAACAGTTCAAGATAAATCTTCCTGTATTTACACTTTTTTGTTAGAGATTAATCTAGCAACTCTTTGTTCTATAATGATAAAAATTGAGAATAATTTCCTCCGTGTCATTATGAACGTTTTACACCCATTAGTATAAAGACCGATTACGTTTTAAAACACTAAATAAACTATTTTATACCAATTAAATAACTATCTGAATTCAAAGATTATATTTTACTAACATTCGCTTTGTACTTATTTCTATATTATGACACAAAGGTAATGATAAAAATTGAGAATAATTTCCTCCGTGTCATCATGAACGTTTTACACCCATTAGTATAAATGACCGATTACGTTTAAAACACTAAATAAACTATTTTATACCAATTAAATAACTATCTGAATTCAACATGTTTCTACAAACTAAAGTGCTTTGTACTTACTATAGACACTAATGATAAAAATTGAGAATAATTTCCTCCGTGTCATTATGAACGTTTTACACCCATTAGTATAAATGACCGATTACGTTTAAAACACTAAATAAACTATTTTATACCAATTAAATAACTATCTGAATTCAACATGTTTCTACTTATATTTTACTAACATTCGCTTTGTACTTATTTCTATATTATGACACAAAGGTAATGATAAAAATTGAGAATAATTTCCTCCGTGTCATCATGAACGTTTTACACCCATTAGTATAAATGACCGATTACGTTTAAAACACTAAATAAACTATTTTATACCAATTAAATAACTATCTGAATTCAACATGTTTCTACTTATATTTTACTAACATTCGCTTTGTACTTATTTCTATATTATGACACAAAGGTATCACCTGATAATCCACATTTCATTTATTAAGTATCCCCAAGAAAAAAAAATCATCCTTTACATGTATCTAAAACTGTTTTGTCACGAAAATTTTATTTCCATATAATTCGCATGTTAACCATGTTAAATGTTATTTCTAAGTGCTTACAACAGAGTTATAAACTGTACTTTTACAGAACACAACTGCAGAATAAAATATGTCTATAATGTAAATTCTTCTATAAAATCGTTCCTCCCTATTTAAGATGTGTGTCCCATCGAGACACCTTACTGGCTGTTGACCTTTTTACGAGGCATTTTACGCGTTATCTGTACTTTGCACTGTTGAGTGTAATTGCCTCCTACCAGTTTTATCGTCTCTATTCAGTCGTAAGATGGTGAAAACAGTCTTTAGGGTATCCACCGATGAAAAAATATATGGTCGCATCTTAAACTTTTCATTTATATGTGCTGCCTGTGGAATTTTGCCTCGTAGACGAAGTCATAAAAGCCATCTTTATGAGTTCGGAAATTTAACTCTGAAAGTTGAAATTTTCATGTTTTCTTGTAAATTGTAAATTACGGCAGGTTTAAGTAGATTAAATTATTCATTGTTTGTCAAACTCTGTGACAGAAATTGGGTGCAGTTCATTCGATTAGAGTCTAAATTTGATGAAAAGTACTGTTTATTTACTAAAATTATTTTAAAAAACTAATTGAGAATAAAATAAATATTCATGCAACTTTTATTGTTTTAAAAAATGATTTCTATTTTTCGACTGTATATAATCTTAAATACAATTTTAGGTGGAAAATAAAGAGACTAGTTATATGTATTTTTTTTTCATATGTGTATTTTCTATCCAATGTATCGATCCAATATTTTTATCCAATGAACAGATTTATGGATCTGTTCTTGGCTGAATTCATTATTTCTTATCGATCAATTTATCCTAGTTACTATCACCAGCCAAAACTAATCAACAGTAACCCAAAGCACCAAGTCTTGTACACAGGTGTACTTATATAATCACATGGAATTAATGATCACTAAAATTTTTAATGAAAGAGACAGAAAACTAAATGATAAACACACACACATACATACATACATATTATATATATATATATATATATATATATATATATATATATATATATATATATATATATATATTATTTACATAGGTTATAGGAAGCTGCTATTAGGTCAAATTTATTACAGTCTTAGTAATGAAAGATAAAATGTCAATTAAAAAAAAACATACATATATTCCTCGCAGTACCTCTGACGAAGGCTATATTGATACATATTGCAGAATTATGTGGTTTTGAGCTAGATTATATGATAAAGATTCTGTCTTGCCTCCCCCCCCCCAAAAAAAAGCTACACACACTTATATATATTATATATATATATGATTTTTAAATATGGAATTGTAATTTGTGTATAATTTTGGCGATAAATGTGTTGTGCGATAATATGACTTGGACTGATTTTTGGTGAACTGGTTAATATAAGCTTCTAGCATGTCAAAATTCGAAGCAGAAATCATGGCATGTGGGAATCTGGTTAACTCCACATTAGAATATTGTGAAGTGGGCTCACACGGGGCACTTTGACGGAAGCTGGCTGAGTGGGGTGGACAAACACTTGCGATCTATCCACCACCGCTGGAAGAAGCCTAGAGGTTTCTCACTGCCATATGGGTCCTGATCGGTGCACAAATGTCTGGCATTTGTGTAAGTTAATTTTTACGGTTACCCATCTCGATTGGTTTGGTTTTTGGTTTGGTTTGGAGCGCTACGGTCTACTGTTTTGCACACGAGGGCTAATGAGACCGGGACCTACAGCTTAAAGCCGATTCCGAACGGCTACAAACATCCATGCCAGACCCATCTCGAAGACATACAGCAGCAAGCATACGGAAGCCCAAAGGTCACGAGAGTGACCACAATAGCTATTGAGCTACTGCTGACCTACGAGAGCTTCCTCATGGTCCGTGTTATTGTTGTCAAACCCTATAATGAGCAAACACTACAAAGGTAAGCTCGTCTATCATGAATAACTGAAGTCCCAGATAATTCAGGTGAAACCCGGGTGCGTGAAACCCGTGTATACCTAAAGGAAGTATAACCCTGAGGTTGTCTTTCGTTTAGCACTACCAGAAGACACGTGTGGCTTGAGCTTGTGGCGATGGACTCGACAGACTTTGTTCCCCTGACTGTAAGCGTAAAATACGGTCGTGAACACAATATCCTCCAAGTTATCAAATAATTCCTTTGAGGGTGGCAGGCCAAGATTGGGGTTCTTGGTCCCTGCTTCTTAATTACGAAAGCCCACTTTGAGCAAAATCGTTCTTTAACCCTAGCGGTGCTCTTCAGAAAAAACAAAAAGCTTAACAATTGCCTTAATTCGAGTAGCCTATGGCTCCATCCTTGCCTTGTCCAAGGGTTATAAGCAAGAACACCAACATGTTTAAATTTTGTTCATCATCTTTACATCTTTTTAAAGTATTATTCGACGTTTTTAGATGATCACAATTTAAATACCCCAAACAGCTGTATCTCAGTGTACGGTACGCTATTTTGGCGATTATTTTGGCGTATTTTTGGCGCCATTTCTCTGGCGATACTTATTTTCTCCTAGTCAACTTCACCCTTTCTCTCCCGTTAAAAGATGGTAACCTCGTTCTCTCCTTTGGTTTGTGTACGTTATCGGATCCTCTTTGGATTAACTTGCGCAATAAATGATGTGATGTCATGATGATCTAATTCTTGTTTGATCCAATTATATTAAAAGTTGTAGGAGGTAAGTTTGAATTTCAACACTTTTTGCCGTTAATTTAATGGTTTTGCAGCTTGCTACATTTCAACCTCTTTTTCACCAGTGGAGTGGTTAAGTTCTGCATTCTCTTCAATCGTATTTATTTCAAAAATTTTATTTGTTCTAATTTTATAGTATTTAAATTTCTTAATTAGTATTTGTTCTTAATTTTATAGTATTTAAATTTTTGTATTTTCTATTTGGCTTTAAGTTTTAATTTTTGGTTTTTAAAATTTTAAGTATAATAGCTTTTTCGTCTTTGTCTGGATCGGAACAAGACCGAGCACGTTTTCCGATTTTGCGATGGCGAACGGTCGGTGTCCCGCTGCGTGTTAGGCTTAGGTACTTGGCGTGTACTTCGCGGAGTCGTGTTTCGCCAATAGTCGCCAAAAACAAGATGGCGGACAAGGAGCGTACCGTTCACTGGGAATTAACCACCCCAAACAATGTTTTAGAGAAGTATTATGTTACATGCATTATATATATATATATATATATACCAAGAAAGCAAGAAATCCTTATTTGGACACTTTTTTTTTACCTCTGCAAGGAATATACTTCCCACTATAGACAAGTCAGCAAGTGTAAAATTTTTCCCGGATACGTATGCATTCCTCTCCAATGATCAATCAAGGATGGCCAAGCAGTGCTTGAAACCCATGTTTACCTAAAGGAGATATACCTCTGAGGTTGTCTCCCATTTAGCACTACCTAGAGGACACGTACGGCTTCAGGTCGTAGCCGCTAACGCGAGAGACGTTGTCCCCCCTAGCATTTGTGTAAATAAATATACATCTATAAATTATAGCAACAGAAAATTTTTCCACAATGTAAAATCCATTATATTCACATACACTGGATACAATCCATCCAATAAAAAATGTTACTTGAGAGTTTGATCTGTAGCAAAAACAAATATATACATTACAAAGTTTTTATTTATCTCCGATTTAAGAATTCTGTTCCTCAGCATGGAATTCCTAAATCGGGGAAAGGAAAAAACTGAACCAATTGTTTTTTTGTGATTTTTCTAACTTCAAATATCTGAAAGATTTTTTATGTTCAGTACTGAGACTGAATAAGAAAAGTACTAGCTAAAGAATTTTGAATGGGACAAACAATTCCAAATTTTTGTAAATATCTTTTCTTAAAACTATTTCAGAACAAATCTAAGGAGGTCAAAACTTCTATTGTTTAGTTTTTGAAAATATAAAATGCAGCCTCGAGGATAGAGGTTATCTCTTGAAAGCTTGTTATTGAAAGATATATTTCGATTTGTTTTGTTCGTTTTGCATTGACGATAAAAGCATTATTTTAAAGGTAAATATAATTAAAATTTTACACGTATACTTGAAGTGAGATCTATGTTGTCTAATTTTTACTCTACATGTACAATAATTTTTTTGAATTTTTACTTTAATGTAGTAAGTGCAAGTATAACAATCAATGAGCTCCATATATATAGTTACTTTAACGTAGGAAATGCAAGTATTACAATGAATAAGCTTTATATACATAGTTACTTTAATGTAGGAAATGCAGGTATTATAATCAATAAGTTTCATATATATAGTTATTTTAATGTAGGAAATGCAAGTATTATAATCACCAAATTTCATATATAGTTACTTTAATGTAGAAAATGCATTGTATTATAATCAATAAGCTTCATATATATAGTTACTTTAATGTAGGAAATGCAAGTATTACAACCAATAAGCTTCGTGTATATAGTTACTTTAATAGAGAAAATGAAGTTTTATAATCAATAAGCTTTATATATATAGTTATTTAATGTCGAAAATGCAATTATTACAACCAATAAGCTCCGTATTTATAGTTAATGTAGAAAATGCAAGTATTGTAATAAATAAGATTCTTATATATAGTTTCTTTAATGTGGGAAATGCAAGTATTATAATCAATGTACTTTATGATGGACAATTAAAAAATGATAATAATATTATAGGAGTGATTTTAAAGTATGTACTCATAGCATTATTTTCACACATTTTTCGTAGAAATAAGGCCTTATTACACATCAATCTCTATACGTTGAAATTGCAACAAGATTAGTTTGCGATTACTTTTCCGATGAAGAATGCATGATTTACTTTTGTGATAGCGGAAAATTTCCAACCGATTTTTTTATTTTAGACTGACGTGTAATAAAGCATTTGATCGGTTGAAAAAACTTTCGTTATAAGGTCGAAAAAACGTTTATAAAGAAATAAACGTACATTTTGAATCTTCCCTTATCACACGGCAACAGGTACTTGTGGAAAATGCTATTGATTCAGTTCATGACTCCTATTTCAGTGAAGAATGTCCGGATTTCTTGTATTACAGGGAAAAAATTTCAACAAGTTTTTTTTTTTTTTTTTTGGCTGAGGTTGACTTATGACGTGGACTTTAATCGATTGAAAAATTTACACACTGACTCAGGAACAATCTGCTTATCCTTCAATGGGAAAAGAAATCCGAATATGAAAGTGTTTTTTTCAACACATACATGGTGTTGTGTGATAAGGCCTTTAATGCAAAGTTTTACGTTATTTAAGGGGATTTTATATTTTTATTATCACTCGACAATTTTTAGACTGCAACGAATAATGAATAGCTAAATGTTTTTTTTTTTAAGAAATACAAAATCTGAGGACATTAGACACCAAAAATATATTTACATTGCCTTGTGATGTTTCTTTTGTATATATAAACGTGGCTCTCTGTATAAGCGTTATTGCTCTCTATTAATAAATTGCGTGTATATTCAAAACTACTTATTTTACAAGGGTTTTCCAAGTATTGTAATAATCCGTTACATGACCCAAACGAAAGACGAATGGAAGGTGACCCTTAAAGGACCTTCGCAGAGGACAATTATTGTTACCGGTAGGTAGAAACGAACAAAGACGAGTGTCCGGCTTTGTTCGGTACCGGTTTGTGTGTATCGGGTTTCAGTCAACAAAACAGAGGTAGTCGCTTGAGTGGAAGTAAATTAAAAACTGTCAGTAAGCCGGATCCAGTGTGTCTACGTCCTTATGATGTCTATTGCCGTCAAGAGACTCTGATAATAATTATAAATCGAGTGACGGTGGGGTCCACTATTCCCTATATATTGACCAAGTTAACGGTGCCACTAATGTATTTAGGATGGTTGGTCGGTTAACTTAAAAAAGAAATTCGGCCACATCAGGAAACACGTCAGCTGAGCCAGGCGGGTTGTTTCATCGCAAATTTTGCTTCACACTAGATCTGGAAGGTTTCGGAAAGCATCCCGCAACTGGCAATTGGGACCCCGATAAAAAAAGATTGCCTGAGTGGAGAATAGGCGGTTTTTTGTGGAGCTCGAGAAGAGTCTACTTGTCACTCCGAATTGCCGAAACTTGTTTTTCTTCAGAGACCTCCAGAGTCTCTGATTTCCGCTAGGAAGTCGACACTCGACTTCGGGATCTCAATCACGTTACATTTAATAATTTTTTACTTCGTGTTTTGAAGTAGGTCTCTGAGAGTGACACTTACTCTCATTTTGGATCGTCTTGGATCCGTTGATTCCCAACGATCTCCAGCGAGATACGTACTCTGAGCTCTTCGAGCCTCAGTGTAGAAGTCAACTGTTCGGATCATCAGACCGGTAGATTATAGTGTCGGAGTCCCGTACCTGCACTAATTAGCGAACTATTTCTGTGTTCGAGAATTACCAGCTTTACTGTAACCCCGTGTCTTATATTTTTAATGCTTTTCTCAGCACGAGATTTCAGAAGAAATTGAATTTATTGAATCCTGTAGAATTAATAAAAATTAATATAAATTATTCCATGATTAAATCATTTAATCAAGATTAAATAGATGTTCAGCCTGTATCCTTGACTGCCACGCCTACCTTACTCCAGTATGTTACAGTATAAATATAAACCTGTTTATGGTCTAAATAAAGTTTTCACAAGAAGATACAAAATATAAATAAATACTATTATTGCATATATTCCATTATATTAATGGCCTTTATATGATTACAAAGTTAGTGCGAAAAAATTTTAAACATCCAAAAAGTATATTTTACCTCTGAAAATGTATTTTACATATTACCCCACACAGTATTTTTGTTTATTCATCTGTTCGTGAATTCTTTTTTCTCCTTTAAATATATATCAAAAGACTCATATGTGAATCCATGCAGTACATATTTAAAATATTTTTGTCGTGTAGAAGATATAAAAAAAGATGTAAGTCAACTCAGGAGAAAGGAAATTGAAAAGAATTATGTAAAAAAAAGTAACTGACTTATTTTTTTTATTTAGACTTAAGGAATAGAAAATTGAAGGGATGCAGCCGTCATTCTTTTCGCGCCTTTTTAAAAACGTTCTTCTATTACGAGTTACGGAAATGTTTCTCAACCTCGTTTGAAATAAGGATTCGCACGCGGCATCCAAGCGTTAAGAAAAAAGGTCTTTGAAGTTTTTCGAAAGGTTCAGATAGATTACACTTCCCTGAAAAAAATAATTTTTTTTTGTGTTTAATGCTTTTTAGAATTTATTGGATTCCATTATACGTATGTATGATTGCATATATTTATCATGTGTGAAAATTTAGATACGTATTTTTTTGAGAAGAAAAAACAAGCTTATATTTGATTCGCCGAGGCTCAGTACGGTAAAAGTTCGCACCTTTTTAACAAGACATCCTAAATAAATAAAAGTTATAGCCGTAGTTCTTTTATAAATCCAATTTTTTCGTTCATTTTCAAAGATAAGGATTACACATCAACACCATCGTCCAGATTCAGTACAGCCTGTTGGATGTAGTTATTGATTTTTGCCACTCCAAATCAGTTCCAGAGAATCAAGTTGTTGTTGTATTATGCCACTTGGTCAAACGAAGGACGATTGAGCCGGAGGCTACTTCGTATTAAGGCAAAGGGGTGCGCCTTTCATTTAGACGAGCGCCTTAAAGGTGAAAGTACGATTTATGTTCAAATGCTTCCTCGTAATTTTGAAACAGGGACGGAGCAGAAGACCCATAGAGTTGGCTTGCCAACCTCAGAGGTATTAATTGAGAATTTGGAGGACATTGTGACCACGAACATATTTTACTTGCCCCAGTCACCTCTAACGAACACGGTGTATCTTACCCGCAACCCTCCAGTTACGAGATCGTTGCCTTTGCCGACTGACTCGAAAAACGCAAAATAAAAA
>CM063510.1:22225211-22227711 GCA_032207245.1 Pardosa pseudoannulata
ATGTATAGCCATTTTTATTTATAGGATACATTTTGTGTCAAATTATAAAACTTAAAGTAAGCATTTGATGAAACAATAGCTGAAAAATAATAGTAATAGTAGAAATATCGATTTAACCCTGTAATTCTTTTACTTTGAAAAGAAAATGCATGTTTGGTCGTCAAAATATACTAATTTTAATTAACTCTTACTATATCATCTATAAGGTAACTAGTTCATACACTTCAATGGTATATGATGGCTAGAAATTCATTTTTATCATATAAAGGAATATTTATCTTCTATAGCGATACTGTATTACATTTCTTTTAGTCCTTTTTTCCTTTTTCTTTCTGCGTTCATCTAATTGCAATTCTTATATTACCATTTGATGGCATTCAAAGTATATACCCAATTTTACACCAGCAACGCATTTCCGTTTTGGTAGAAATATATTTCTCATATTTTATTATATTGTAGAGGTATACTGAAGTGGATTAAAACTAATCGTCAAAATGAGCTTTCCATCAAAACGTTTTCATTCAGAAATTGATACGTAATTAAGAGTAGTAAAGATCATCAGTGTTTTTATAACACTTGTTGCAAGTGACAGTCAAAAGTTCTTTTATAAGCACTCTGATTCCACAGCATGAAGTATTACTATGAGCTGTTTCTCACTTCATACTGTCCATGTTTCCATGCTAGCATCGAGGGAAATTTGCATTCCACGTTAATCTGCATTTGACGGGAGCTTCTTCGACACGGTTAACACCAGAACGCCACAATATAATTTAATATTTGATTGAATTTATTTAGCAATGGTATGTTGCTAAATACAATTATTTTCTAAATAATAATTTAGTATATGGTAAGAATCTTTCTGCTCAGTCGGTAAAGTCAGCGATGTTTTAACCGAAGATTAGTAGATTAAAGGCACGAGCTGCCCAAAGATCCTTCGTGTTCCTTAATAACGGCTGGGACACGTAAAAAAGGTTCGTTGTCGAAATATCCTCCAAGTTTTCAGGTAATATTTCTGAAAATTATAAGCCAAGCCTGGGGAGGGGTAGGGTCTTTTACTTGGTCCCTGCTTCTAAATTAAAAAGACTCAGTTTAGTCAGTCTTCAGCCTTTTTGTTTCCGCAATCAAACTAAAGTTATATAATGGCCTAAGCACTGGACCCGCCGCATATTGCGACGCGGTCTTTTGGATCTGGTATAAGTTTTCTTACACCAGAGCAAGGAATTACAAGAAGCTGGTAGTTTTAAAGCAGTTTTAAAGAATTTTAAAACTTCTGTTTTTGTGCTAAGTTTCTAAAAGTCACTTGCACAAAGAAGGACTCATAATAAAGTTGAATTGAAGATGTATACACACTGGATTTACACACTGGAGGTTTTGAGATTTTCCATAATTTATGCAATTTTCTGAAAAATCGAGGGATTTTACTAATTTTAGATTTTCTGTCTTCATCCATATATCCCATCTTGTGTACTGTGAATCGTGGCAATTCAGTCGGCAAATGCAACAATCTAATAACCATAGTGTTAAGGGTTTGTGGCTAGAGCTGGCCTAGGAACCACAGTGTTTATTAATGGCAGCTAGGGCAAGTAAAATAGGTTCCAGGTCGCAATGTTTTCTACTGTTCCTAGCGATATTGGAGGTGGAAGGTAATTTAAAACCTATTCTTCTACTTGGTTTATTTTTCTAAATTACGAGGACTCAATTTGTTTGTTTCTGTTGTTTTAGTGAGTAATGTTGGCCATCTGTATGGTATTCTATAATAAAATTGTAAAGCATTCCCGAGCGTTGTATGGACGAATGCTTAACACGCAAGTGTTCTAGAATTATTAAAATAATCTTATTTATTGTAACTATTAGGTATGAAAAACAATCTATGCCTTCCATTTAATTTTGACTTAGTAGAAGTGAATAACTTCTATTACAACTTAACTTCTTATTTCCATCGCTTTTATTTTATTTTCATTTATTTTTAACACTAACTTTCAATATTTTTTAACTTTAAATCTCTCTCTCCTCTCCGTCTTTTTCTTCATGTCAGCAAAATATGAAAACAATAGCGTCAGTTAAATCTGAGTTTTCCAGTGTGAAATATGTATCCCGGAGTATTTCGCTTTTTTGATATTGCCAGTAGAATGGTAATTTGCAAATGAGTCCTTACATAATGAAATTCCTCAAAATAACTCCTGTATTTAAGATTTCGAGAAATAATCAGCAATCATGTAAATTTAGAACTTCGAAGCAGAAGTAGCTATTTTCCCCAGGCGATTAATGTTTCAGCACTGGAACATTTTTGCAAAAATAGACTCACGTCTCCAAATTAGTGGAAAGAGGGCACTAGGGATGCAAACTTTATCTTTGTATTGCCCCTTGTTCTCCTCGCTGCAAACTCGAGTTACCAGAATTCCGCATGTCACAGTCAAAAGATTTATATCTTCTGGGTACAAATTACTTCTTTAGACGGTACGCGAGCCAAATAGTTCTGTAACAACAATTAATTGGAGCG
>CM063510.1:22232711-22265211 GCA_032207245.1 Pardosa pseudoannulata
AAATATAAAAGAATATTAAAATAGAAAGAAACTCAAATTGGTATAAGTTAAAAATATGATTTTTGAATAAAACATGTCACACGTATTTATAGTTTTTAAGATAAAAAAGTTTATGATTTTATTAGAATATATTCTTAAAGCCTAAAAAAATCTAAGGTTTTCTTAAATGCCATCAAAAAATTAATAATAAAATATCGGATTGCAGAAATATAAAATTCCAAGTATGAGCGGAGAATATTTTAAATAAACTATTAAACAAAGAACTAAACTTTTCCATTCATTCAAACTTCTCTCCAGACAAAAATAAATTTTTAACTGTCTGAAATGTTTTTTCGACTGGAATAGTCTTTTATGAAACAAAATTCTTACGTCAATTTACCCTAGAAATTTATTTTCGCATTCAATAAAGTAAATACAATTGGTTTTCTGTTCGAAAAAAAAATCTAGTAAAAATACGGGTAAAAGTAGTTTTGCTGATGGTAGTCTTATTTTTTAACTACTGAATATTCATAGAAGAAAAAGAATTTAGAGAAAATTTTAAAATTCAAGCAAACTTCGAAATTGCATTAAAAATATTTTTTTCTACCATAATTGGGACTATGCTTTTATTTTGCATTTTTGTATACATCAGTTATTTAAAAATAACTGATGTATAACAGATTTAACCAGTGAGTAATAAATCACGAGTTAATCCATGCTTAAAAGCATGGATTAACTCGTGATTTATTACTCACTGGTTAAATCTGTTTCATAGGAGCCTTTTCGACCAGATATGTCTTTCACTTTTAATGAAATACTTTCTGAATTTAAAAACAGGTACATAGATCTTTGGAGGGTTCCTCCTTCTCATGACTGGTATTTTATAAAACGACCTTTTGTAGCACTATCCTTCGAGGGACTAGAAGAGATCAGCCTTGCCAGTTTCGCTTTGCAAGTGTGTACCTGAAATGTATAAAGACAGGTTGTACTAAGGACAAAGTGCAGGTTAGCTTGGGATATGCTTGAGCACATTATGGGTTGTATTGATTTTAAACTCGATAAGGTTCTCTTAAACCCTCTATTGATTTTAGATTTTTTAAACGTGTGTGGACTCGTGGAGTTGGTCTAACTGGTGGGACAATTGGGATTAGAAGCAACAACAATCACAAGCATGGATTATAACTGCAATTGTAAATGGTATATTTTGTTACTGAAGTTGGCAATACATCATTATAGTAAACACGGCTTATCCGATGTTAATCATTTAGTACCATCAGCGGAGAACGTTTAGCTCAAGGAATAAATGCTACGGACTCGAATAACATTGCAGTTATTTAGAAGCAGGTACCAAACATATGCCTGCTTTGCCCCCTCTAGACTTACCGTTTGAGAACTTGGAAGATATTGTGACCACGAACCTATTTTATGTACCCCAGTTGCCATTAAGAAATACAGTGGATCTTTGGTCAGCTCAAGCTTCGAATTCACAATATCTGTTAACTGAGCTACCGTCGTTCGGTAAATGGAAGTGGATGTAAATGATGTTATATGCCAGATAGAGAAACTTAGTAGCCCTCGGAGTCGATCGTTATACATACAATTAGAATAAGTCTTAAAACACCTCATAAAACCGTCTTATAATCGATACTTCGGCAATGACAGTAGATCGAGTTGGGAATCACCAGTATTAGAAAGTGACATATTGCAAGTGAAAATCTTCTGGCACATTTGTACGAATCATTAGTTAATATGGTAACATATTCCGTTAAGAATTTCTGACGCATTTAAATTATAGGAGTGTGTAGAATGATATATTTCTTTCACCTGACTTTAGAAAAGTATGTCCAAGGATTCGTAAGATATTGATTCATATGATTAGGTGTCATTTTTTTTATATTCCTTCCACTCCATCGGTGGTGGCATTTTGTAAATCTGAAAATGGGATGTGATCTTTTGTTGGAAAATTTAGCAGTATGGTAATCGGCTGTTAAAATCAACATTCGCCGTTCTTTGAGTCATAGTTCTTTGTTTAGAGGCTTGCAAAAATAATTTTACAAAAATAAAATGGGTAAATCAATTAACTTTTAAGAAGCATACCGAAAATCACGAAGAAAGCTTTTTCTGTCAAACAAAACGACCAAGATTATACTTCCAAGAAATGAAATTTAAGAAATGAGTATGAAGTATCTGGAATTATTTATACCTGGGTCATGGATCATTTTCTTCATCGTCAGGTTTAATAGAGTCATATCAGACTTATATGTAGATTGAGAAAAAGTAAGATGGTTAAGCGTTTCATTATGTATGCAGCTGTTATCTTTTGCTTCCTGATTCCCATATTCTAACTTTTCATCTATTGCTTCACGATATGTATAACTTCTTGGATAATTTGATTAAATTTTCTTATGAGAAACTTTTATTTTCCCTTTTACTTTCCCAATTCTGTGAAAATATCATTAGCAGTTGTAGGTGGTTAACTATTTTTTATTCGTTTTAAACATTTGTTTTAAACACTTTCCTTTTTTTTGGAAAATTCTCTAAGTATTACATTTAACACTAAACATGTAATAGGTTTGAGAAGAATCTGAAGATGCAGTTCGTTATAAATATGTTTCTTTGAGGATGTTAAGAGATTTATCAATGTTCTGGTTGTGCGAAACAGTTTTTCTAGAATAGAAGTCTTTAACATTTACTGCCTCACGGTAACCTTGAAAATACCGTCTCCCAGTGACTACTTGAATTAATAATACAACAGTAAAATCAGGACAAATGTCCATAGTTGGAAAAACTTTAGCGTTGGTCCATTATCATAACTCTACTTTACTAAATGATTGTTCAATTTTAACATAAAATATTGAATTTTAAACAATTTCCTCCCCAAGAAAAATTTTAACGATAAATTTTATATTTATTCCTCGCTATTTCGCACGAACTTTTCGGTGAAGAGTTTAAATATTTAACAAGAACCTAGGTTTTTCTAAGGGAATATTCATTCATTTAAACTTTTTAGCAAATGAATATTCCAGAATAATTTTGAATTAGAGTTGACTCTTCTCGTTAATATACACAATCTAGGAGTTGGCTTTCAGTATACTACAGTATAATAAAAAATATTTAAAAACTGGAGATTTAGTTATAATATCATTTTTAGTTTTTGTATTTTTCATACCTTTTTAGTTTAACATAGATACTCATTGCTATGAATGTGTTATTGCAACATAAAGCAGTACCTTAAACTATACTGTTCATAAGTTTTGGAAGCTAATTTTAGAAATTTATTATATTTTGGAAACTAATTTTAGCCTTATTTAAGTCTACTTCAAATGTAACAACTTAACTTATACGAGATTTCTCACTAAAGAAGACACGTTTCTTCACTAATATTACTGGTTATATATATATATATATATATATATATATATATATATATATATATATATATATATATATATATATATATATATATATATATATATATATATATATATATATATATATATATATATATATATATATATATATATATATATAAGATAAAAAAAATATAAGATAAAAAATACGTACATGAAAAATATTCAAATGTTTTGAAGTAAAACAGATAACTTAAAGATATAATCTTAAATCCTTTCTAGGCTTTTCTAGGCTTTCTAGGCTTTTCTTTTATCTGTATATTTTGTTTTAAATTTATTTAGATAGTCAGTTTATTTTTATTTCCTGAAAATTCAATACTCTATAACCCCAAATAAATTTTTATTTATAAAACGTATACATTTTATTTCTAATGTATATATGTTATTACTATAGGATTTTTGAATATTTTTATAGATTTGTTGATCTTTTATAAAACCAGTCTCAACAATTGGGGTTTCAAATAAATTCTATAGCAGTCATTTATTGAGCTTTGTCCATATTTACAGTTATAAAATATATTAAAGCATATAGCCCGTCATATGACGGGACCAGTAAAATTTTTAATTTTCCAGAATTGTAAAGTACCCTGAGAAGTAGGTAAAAAATGGTTTGTGTTTTGGCTGAGAATTATCTGGTACATGCTCAATAATTTGTTTATCTTTACTGACCGCATGTGAGTTGTCAACTTTAATTTATCTTGTCATATTGCGTGATAGGATGGACAGCAAAGGCTTTAATATTGACAGTGATTATTTGGCGGTATATATGAATGATATCCAAAATTAAGCGAATCGATGGCAAACCGTGTGCTTATGTATAAAAAAAACAAACACACGAACGAACATCTTAATTTTCTAAGATATATAATTTAAACGTTAGATATTTATTAGCCAGTGAAATAGACTCCTAGACTTTTAGGAAAAGAATTTGTTGTTAATTCCTGTGATAAAATTTTCATTGTAACCAAAAATAATCGATGATTAAACTTAAAATTAGCACATATGTACCTAATCTATTATTTAAGGTAAATATAAAAGAAAATTATTTATGTAATACCTAAGTTCAGTAATTAAATGTATGAAAATAATGCAGACGATATTTAAATAATTTAAAATAAGAAATAATTAAATGAGATCGTTAAAGAAATGACGTCATAATGCTAGAAAAAATGTTTTTTTCATCTACCTATAATGTGATAAATTGATGAATTTAATCGCCTGTTCTTAACCGTGGAAAATAGGGCTTGAAATAATGGCATTAAACGATCGAAAAGGAGGGAAGGGGTGGATTTAAAACGTTTTTGAACTCTTTTTGAATTTTGCTAAACCTAACTCATCAAGAATCCAATATGGATTCCTCTATCCATTTCAGATCCAACCGCTTCATAAATTCGAAGACAGACAGACAGATAACTTAGGCTATTATTATACAGGAGATAAGATATGAATGGAGTATAAAAAGTAAAAAATTCCGTGAATCTCCAAACAATTGACATACTCTTCCTTTTTCTCACCCTCTAACATATGCTTTGGTGAATTGGTAGCAACATTCTCGCTTTTACTGCTTTCAACCCTTCTCGATTCCAGATTTTTCTTTTACTATTAAATTTTATTAAAGGTAACAAAATTTATGCTGCAATGATTTCATGTATTTGTCTAGAAAAGTTATTTTACAGTTATATATTCTATTATTGAAGTATATAAATAAAATAACTATTATTTTTTAATACCTATTAATAATTTTATAAAATATTTCATGGCTGAAAAAAAAACTTTCCTGAACATTTTGTATCTCTCTTTAGCCTTACCTGTGTATTCTTGAAAAAGTAGCTGGATCTAGTTTCAGATGCTAGTGTCTATTTATCCACTACACAAGAGCCAATGAGACCAGAACCTACATCTTGAAGCCGAGTCCAAAGGGCTACAAACATACATTTTATCCCTAGAGTTCGAACCCTCGATGTTCGGTACAGAAGAGCAGCTAGAGCCATATCCATTAGACCATCTTTCGGTTCCAGTGGGTAGAAGAAATCCTCATTTACTTAACGTTATTCTTGTAGAAAACATTTCTATCTCAGCCCTATAATCTATTTGATTTATTATGACTGAGATGTCAAATAGAAGAAAATATTAAAATTGAAATAGTTTTGGAGATATGCTATACAAAATATGTCTTGTATCCCAAAAGATATGTAAATGTGCACAAACAGTTATGCTTACATGCTTATAAATAAAGAGACGCTTATTATATAAACCAGGTCTGCTATATATTATAGATATTTTTCCGAATATCAATATGTATTTGGTTTATATTTTATATTCTATAAATTCAGAATTATATAATATTTTTATGCAAACAATGCATTTCGAAAAACATATTTAACTCATGAAAGGGATGCAAGGGTAGAATGAGAGATAGATTTATTACGTGCAAGAGTTCTTGTATAAATAAGCTAGTATTATTTATACATTTTAAGGGTGCTGTTTTTAGAATTTCCTAACTGAGACAAGCAAAACATTTTACATACATATACAGAAACCTAATAAATCACAGTAAAAGATTTTAAATGTCAGATTTTTCTGAATATAATTTGAATGAGTTATTTTGTTAATTTTAAAAATATTTCCTGGACATTATTTTTTAACTTTTTCTTTTGCTATATGTTTTATTCATAAATATTTTTCGGAACATTTTAGCCATTTACAGGTGAATAAGTTTAAAGAAAATACTTTGATGTCTGTATACATAATTTTTACAAATTTTGGACTTTTCTAAATTTAAATATAGCTTTAATAACCTAAAAAATTCAAAATTCAAAATGCATATCGGCCATTTCATAGAAACGGGTGTGACATATTGAACTACTTTTTATCACTTTTTCTATAAAGAATATAATATTTCAAATATATATTTTTTTTTGAAGTAATTATAACACCCAAGGAAGAATTTTGCCACAAATAGTTTCCATATCTTCTGTACGTATTTAAAAATTATAAGTATGCTGTTACGGGTGTGACAGTTATTTATATTTTTTTAAATATGCAAAGAAACGGAAATTCTTTATTTTTTCAAATATCCTTCCTTAGGTGTTATGATTGCTTCACAAAAAATATATATTTGAAATATCATATACTTTATAGAAAAAGTGATAAAAAGTTGTTCAATTTGTCAAACTCGTTTCTATGGAATGGCCGATATACAGATTTGTTTTAATGGTTATTAGGAGTATTAAGTAGAATCTGCAAAATATTAAATAGTAAGGGGCATTTAGAAAATTTACGAAAAATGTTTAAAAAACTAAATTTTTGGATAAAATGGTCTGATATTTAAAAAAAATAAATGATTAATTTAGTTACACTTCACTGTATGTATGCATACAATTTCATAACTCGAAGTTAATTTTTATAGACTCTTTGTAATGTTCATCACCCCCTTAAAATTGTGGGAGTTCTTCAAAAATGATCATAACTTAAGGCTACTTGAATCCCCCTCGCTCTTTCTCCCTTGTTGTTTGTTCATTTGTTTATTGAGTCAAACACTATATTTAACACTACTATTTAACTATTAGTTGTGGCTTAATTAGTTTTGGTACATATACTTTTTCTCAAATGAGTGTATTTATTATTTTGCAGGCCTCTTTTCAAGACATTCTACAAAACTATAAGCTGCTATAAGGCCTATATTTTTGTAGTTCCGTCTGTTATATAGAACTGGGTATTGTGGTAAATCTAATATAATCGACGGGCAACTAA
Organism: Pardosa pseudoannulata; assembly: GCA_032207245.1. Taxonomy (NCBI): domain Eukaryota; kingdom Metazoa; phylum Arthropoda; class Arachnida; order Araneae; family Lycosidae; genus Pardosa; species Pardosa pseudoannulata. Next base: position 22,239,854 of record CM063510.1, read on the forward strand.
GCAGAGATTGAGTCACCTGTCACCGGTAGTGCTAGTTGTAAGGTTAACACAAATGGTGACTCGTTTGGGAAACGGGTTCCGAGATAAAATCTGGTTATTAATTCATTTTCTGTGGGCGAAGCATACAACTGCGGTTTAAAATCATAGTTGTCTAAGTGGAAGTTTACGGAGAGACTGTAATGTTTCATAATCATGTCACAGAATGGTAACGGAAGTTAGCTAGGAGTTGGTAAAGATATAGTCGTGGGATCTCATTTACTAATCTATATTCAGCCTCGACATCGCTCAAAGTGACTTTCACCTCCTTCTTTACTTGAAGGGGTAACTAAGAGGTTGATAACTTATTTTAGACAAGGAAATGAATCAGTTCACGGAAACATGACTAAACATGCAAGGACAGGATTTTTATCAGGAGGGAATATTAAAAATCCTCCCAGAAACAACTAATTCCAAAATAGGTATGGACAAAATTTCGGAAAATAAAATAATATATGTAGTATCAGTTGGTTTTACTGCTTGCAAGAATAAGTTACAGTCGGTGCTTCAACATTGCTTTACCTCTTCTTGTCAGCCATCGCTAAAGGCAAACAGAACAAGAGCGGTCTGGGCTAGGAAGATACTTCACAATTATCCCAACCAATAGAAGGCCCCTTTGGTTTGGCGGGATCTGACCCCTCCGTTCTTGAGTGAACCCCTGTTTTTTCTCCGCTAGGGCAGGCTGATTTTTTTTTCAGTATGCGGTTGTTACAAGAGGAAAGAAGAGGGTGGACGCTGCTAGCATCCGCTGATTGCTGGATAGATATTTGGAGAGACACGAGAAAAAGGAAAAGCGACACCAATTTTGAGAGATCGAGACCGAATCCAAGGGAGTCTTCCACATATACAAGCGATAAGTTGTATACCTCTTGTATCCCTTAGCCAATAATTATATAAAACATATTAGTTAAGGTGTGTTTTATTAATGAATTTTAATTTCTTCTTTCTCAAACACTAGATCAATGTAACATTATTCCCCCACTGCTGTATAAAATAAAATCTACGTGTTTCTAATCATGGATTTTGATCCCTCCTTGTGTATTATTGTTTTAGTTTTGTTAGGAATGCTTGGTTATAAACCGCCATGTTGCAAAATATAGTGAATGGTTTGCAATGAGGGCTTATAACCATTAACTTACTCCTCTTGAAGTCAACTTCAAACGGTTAAGAACATCCAAACCAGCTGAGGGATTCAAACCTACAGAATCTGATACCGATTTTAACTTGATTTCAATTTCGTTTTTCTATTTTGATTCAGCACTTCTAGCCATTCAATTTTAGTTTGGAGTGGGTGTGGTAAACAATGCTTGTTTCACAATGGTTTATTAGATAGAACCTATGCATTTCACCTATTATAGATGGCTATAGTTCACTCTGCTCTCACACAAGTAAACCCAAGAACGCTGACAACAAGAATTTTCCCACAACAAAAAAAACTTAATAAGCGAATTGACTGCAGTATCAGCAAAACACGAACACATGTTCCGCCACACCTGGGAAATTGCTGTATAGACAGAAAGTTTACAGTTTTATGACAGAAAGGAATGTTAAGTGGAAAATACTTCGTTGACCAAACCATTTAAAGGCTGGGAAAGAGATTTGGATGAATTAAAATTGGAGAGATTAGACTTTTGAAGAAATATTAAAGTTAAATAATTTTGATATATTACAGATATATATATATGTATATGTATATATATATATGTATATGTATATGTATATATATATATATGTATATGTATATATATATATATGTATATATATATATATATATGTATATATATATATATATATATATATATATATATATATATATACATACATATATATATACATATATATACATACATACATATACATATATATACATACATACATATATACATATATATATACATATATATACATATATATATATATATGTATATATATATATATATATATATATATATATATATATATATATATATATATATATATATATATATATATATATATATATATATATATATATATATATATATATATATATATATATATATATATATATATGTATATATATATATATATATATATATGTATATATATATATATATAGATATATATATATATATATATATATATATATATATATATAATGATATTTTTATCACTTGCGGTTTAAGATTCTATTTTCCCGGTAATTCTTCTCATGGAACCCTAGCAAATATTCTCGAATGTTTGCTAGTAAAAATCCTTCCTGTTCTATATCTAAGAATAGAGTTTGAACGCGTGGGTTATATGACTCATGTGACTTCATGTAATAGCTGATTGGTCGGTACAAATGATTATTTAAACAAATGTCTAGAGTTCCATCACATTTTTTTCGGGGAGTTTCTCATAGGGTTCCTTATAAGGTTTCATGATCATCCTTTGATATGTCGATGAATAAATGAAGTTAGATTGAATTTTCGAATGTCTTGATTGCGTTCTCTTCGCGAGGTTCCACGACTGAAGGGCGTTTTTCACAGCCCGTAACTTCACTTTGTAATGAGGCCAAAAGCCTTATTACATAAATGTACACAGACATATACATATATAAATGTAAGCATAGATACATATATATGTTCTTATATATACACAGATTAGGATTTGAATTCAGCATTAATTGATATTTACATACTGGAGAATGGTTTTAATTATACATGGTATTGCAAAAATTTAAATTTTTTATTGGACTAGTAATATTATATCCGCTTTTCGCTTAGCTTTCCGTCTGGTTATACATTTATTGACGTCATGTAGTCTTTTGAAAGTGCTTTAGCAATCTATTTTAAATTTAAATAAATTATGACGTATAAAAGTGCTATATTTGGCATCATTTAGCAATTTATTCTTGTATAAATATTTTATGTATATTTAGTTTGTATGCTATAAATTTTATTAATGTCGGTGGAAAATGTATTAGCTTCTTTTCCTAAACGAATTCAAATCAGTTCAATTTATGTAGCAGAAGAAATAATTTCGCGAAGAAAGCAATAGAATGCTTTATATATAATAATAGCTTTTTACAAGTTTTTCTTCTTAGTTCAGACACCCTGAAAATATCCAAAAAAAATAAATAAATAAATAAAAAAGCTGCTTGATTTTATATGTTATTGAAGACTGGTAAAATTACTGCAAAATTATTTTGTAATTTTAAGGTTTTAGATATTGAGTAATTTTGCAATTGTTTTGTAAATATTCTGCACAAAGAATGGATTATAGTATTGTGTATTAGGTGATATATCCTATTTAGTCCAATTTAAAATTCAAATAATATTGTAGCAAAATATAAAAATATATATTAATTATATATACACGCAGCGTTTTCATAAAAATATTTTTTATTTTTACTTTTCTGTTATTTCCAGTCAAATAAAGATGAGTTTCAATTTCATTTTTCTAAATTTTACTTTTAACTTTTCGTGCAAAACTATATTTCTCGATACAAAACTATAATTTGTAATGCAAGCACTAAATTGCTAATTTTATATTTATAATATGGATTTAAATATTTTACTTTACTACAAATATTAACCACATTCTATATCAACTATGATTCAAGTCTTAGTATACAGAAAGTAGTAGTAGCAAAAAATTGTGCTTTAAATGCTAAATCTACTCATGAAGTACTTAACTATGGTCCCATTCTAAAATTAATTCCTTTAACATCCCTCCCACATCTCCCAGAATATATTTGCAAAACTATATTTCTCGATACAAAACTATAATTTGAAATGCAAGCACTAAATTGCTAATTTTATATTTATAATACGGATTTAAGTATTTTACTTTACTACAAATATTAACCACAGTCTATATCAACTAAGATTCAAGTCTTAGTTTACAGAAAGTAGTAGTAGTAAAAAATTGTGCTTTAAATGCTAATTCTACTCATGAAGTACTTAACTATGTTCTCATTCTAAAATTAATTCCTTTAACATCCCTCGTCTCCCAGAATATATTTGCCTGGTAAAATCAAATGTTTAAAATTTCAAAGACTTGTAATCAAATCAAAGACATGTAATCGAATTCGAATAAAACTTACTAACGACCTGGAATTTTATTTCCTTTTTAGAGGGAACTTAATCGTAGGAAGTAATTTTTTCTTTATATTGCTTTATGGTTTTTCTACCCTTTACAATTATAATATTTACGTTTTGCATATGCTAGATTATTGGTTTCTAATTAACAAATGTATGCCAGTGAGATATTTATATATATATACACATAATACATATATTTACTTATATATCTATGCCTATATCTATATTTATATTTATATCTATATCTATCTATATATATGTAATGAGGTTTTATCCCTCATCACAAAGAGAGTTTCGAGATTATAAGTTCGAATTGAGTCGTGGTACTGTAGACGAGTAGAAAAGAAATATAATTATTTTGATCAAACTAGCATGATTTATTCCTACATGAGCTCTCACGAACGAACTGTTTGCAAAACCTGTACTTCGTAGTTATATAGTTGTTTGTACCAACCAATCAGAGTTTACTTACACAAGTCAAGTGGGTGACGCCGATGACGTAGTATAAGCCTCAGAATTTATTTTTAGCAGTTACATATGAAGGCAAACGGAATCCACAGGGGAAACAAAGACATTCGCAAAGGTTGTTAGAAAGGTATGGCAGGACAGATAAATCGGAACTGAAAATTAATTCAAGATAGATGTAAATACATTGGTTCATTTTTAGGATAAAAATCTCATTACATATATATACATACAAGGATTGCGGAATAAGTCCTGGCAACTATTTTTTTCTTGCAGATATGTGAACGGATCACAAACGTATATGTGTCGTGTGACAGTTCTGCAGGCATAGTGTGTATACAGAACAACAGGTGGCTCTATGATAGCTGGTAGTAGCGCAGCGAGGGCTGGGAAATCAGTCAGCTGGTGAGTACCGTGCGATACGGAAGTAACCGGTGTTGAGCAGCTCGCTTACATCAAAATCCCCAGGATATTGCATAATGCGCTGTACCTACACAAAATTGCATCGCTTTGGATACCGCATACACTGAAGAGCTTCCATTAATTCACTGTGAGATTCCATCGCTTTTATTTTGATGTAAGCACGTCGCTGAATGAATTTCAATTAGTATTAAACCTTATCTATGATGAATACCATCAAATTATAATCGTCATTTGTCTTATATCCAACAGCAGTATTTTCGCAAATAAATCAAACTAAGTACAGAGTATTTTTGGCTATGATAGCTTTCAATTTCAAACTACTTCTGTAAACAGTTGTGTCTACACAGAAAAAGGCCATTTAAATTGTTCTCTAATCTTTAGTGAGATAGATAGAGTTTTAGATGACCTTCTTATGGTCACACACGTACACTCGCTCCTTCCACACACACGGACACCAAACACACATAGAGAAACACACAGACACACCCACATATATAAGGATTTTTTAAGAATTTCTTCAAATTTCACGTGCTTTTTATTTATTAATTTTTAAAATCATTACTGGGAAAGCTTTGTACTCCAGGAAAAATAATTAAGCCTGAACATGATAAAGTATATCCAAAGCTATTTAATTAATACACTAAAATTTTCTTTCTTACTTGGTTTCATGCAAAAAATATTTATTTACTTTACAACGTATTAGAAGTTTTTCTGCTTATCTAAATAAACAAAATACTTCAAAGACTATATCCTCATGCCTGCATAATCGTTGGTTTCTCACCCAGTATAAATATATGATGGGGAGACATGAAACGTAATCACTTTTTGTCGTTATAAAGGTTTCTTCTAGAAAGTTCATGGTTTTAGTTTAAAAGTAGAATCAATGGAAAAAATATATTAAAATATAAATAAACATACCTGAATATATTATTTTCATTAGTAAACCATACAGCTATTTAGTTAACACATTAAGGGTTGGTCTCACCAATGTCGTTTAATGGCTAACCGCGATTAATCTTCGTTTAAGCGGAAAATTGCTTCCCACCATTGGGTGGCGCCATGGGTTAATCGCTGTTAGCTATTAAATTACTTTGGTGACACCAGCTGCTAATAGATATACTATGGCCCTATACCGTAACAGAGGATTAATACGTTGACTGCCAACAACGAGATAACTCGTCGATTGCGTTCTTTTCTAGGATGCCAACTACGAGTTATTTTGTGCTGTGTTTACTTGCCATTTTTGTGCAGCTACGAATAAACTCGTAGTCTATCAGTGCTAATATCGATAGATAGTTTCTGGGAAGAGAAAAAAAATCAATGCTTTTGGAAAATATCTAATTCAGGACTTGAATTTCTGTCCACAATTTATCATTCGCATTTGATGTAGTTGCTTTGGAATCATTGTCATTATCTTCATATTCGGAATCAACTTCAGGTTCGCAGACTGTGATGAAGCGATTTAGATCTGATATATAATTGTTTCATTCATTCAAGAAGTAAAATGTTCGGGATCTAAATCTTACCTCATCACATCGTTGTAGATAGAGGACCAATGACATAAATTTCGATTTAACGGATATTGTCTCGGGCGGGGTTCTGATTCCAGTCCCAGATAAGAATTCCGTCTTCGTACTTGACATTAAATAAGAATGTACCTTTGTGGAGTATTTATGAGTCCCCAAGGGACAGGGCCCAATTAGAAGGGATAAGGTTGTTCACGTTGGTGGTCTCAGGGTGGGGTTTGGTCAGACCAATGAAATTCTGGCAACTATCCCGATTGGAAGACAAGAAGGAGGAGCGGATAAAGTTTGAGATAATAAAATATAAAAAAATCTAAAAAATGAGGAGATGGATTAGAAGGTCCCAGAGATGATGGATTAGAAGGTCCCAGAGTAGTTTGGTTCATAGGTCCCAAAAGAGATTGGTTCGGAGGTCCAAAAAAGAAGGTGCTCGATTGTCCAGCCAAGTCCGCCAGAAAGTTTCCTGCACAAAGTAGTACGGCCGCACCCCAAAGACTCAGGAGAAAGCCCCTGACGATGTCTGTAACAGATCAACGGATGATGTAAAGATTTCCTCTCCTGATCAGCTATTGATACCCTTCAACCAGAAGTTTTCCGGGCCCAACATTTTAGACCCACAAAGGTACCCATTTTGCATTACATTTTGAAATCGAGATTAGGTCCTCTCTCTACTTACAAAATTTACCTAAGTGTATAAAATTTTGTCAGAACTGATCCTGAAGATATTGACTAAGCTTACTTATTTACTTATTACTTATTAATTATTGCTGGTTTTGTAAATAGATGTATAAATATGTTATAATAAATTTACCTTTTTTTATATTAAGCTAGTCTCGGTTGCTATCATTTTAGCGGTTAGTTTATTCTTCATATTTATCTCTGTAGTTTCTCAGAACCTGTGGTTAAACAATTAAAAAAATATTTACACAACGCAATTTAAAAAAAATCCCACTATACATTTGATCACAGGTTGATACTCAAATATATAACGAGGACTACACGACAGAGACGACTCGAATTATCAGATGTTTCATAATCGCTACTGTCGTTACCAGTCTCGTCAAAAATCCCGTCAAATTCTGAATAACTTAGATTTGCGTAGTACTCAATGTCATTTTGAGTTAGTGGTCTTATCAATTTTTGATAATTTAACACATTGACTGCCATGGAGGTCACCGGTGATCCCCACCAAGAAAACTGCTCCAAGTATGATTTTATAACTCATTTTATCTCTTGTAAATAATATTTCAGCATAATATGCATCGCATAATGAAAAGTTCACGTCGGCACCTTGAGCATACCATCGAAAATGCGTTTGGCAGTCAACGTGTTAGAGCTAATCACTGCTTATTTACATTATGATATTTAATCTAGTATTGTCACTAATAGACTATGTTTAGAAGGGATATTACTCGTTCAAGCATTATGTGAAATGTTGAAAATTCCCAAAATGTTGAAAATGTTGAAATAAGGCCAAATTTGCTCATCTAAACCAGTCTCTCGAAAGATTTTATATTTGTACTCGTTTTGCCATCGAGTGTTTTCTCTAAATATATTTTATTATGTAAATATATTCTCTGTAAATATATTTAATATAAAAATATTTTAAGATAATACTTCGTTTTAATTATATAAAACAAGCTTTTAGAATTTTTATTTTTATACATTTATGGATCCAACATGTTTTAATATATGCTTAGGAAAAAGTGTATTGAAGTATACTTAATCAGATTTGAACGTATCATTATTTCCTATATAGCTGTACAGCTAGCAGTTTAGTTCTATGTCTCCGCCTCATCAATGATTAGGAAAAATAATCAGTTATTTATATTATAAATGGGTGGATCATAATAAAGTATTATTAGTAATAGGTTGATTTCAGGCAATAGGATACATCTCAAATTAAGATGATACTGGCTTTTTTTTTCAAACGAAAGGCCATCATATAAAGCAATTTCAAACAATGTCACGAACTACTTTAATGCCCTTCCCATTCATTTGCATATTTACGACAGCTAATAGGCAAACAATAAGCTGCCCTTCCGTTTTAAACAAGAGTTAGAATTGTTAGAAATCGAGATGTATCCTGCTGCGTGAAATAGCTTTATTGGTTACCTATTGGACATCGTAAACATGAAAATGAAGAAGGGCATTAAAATAGTTCGTTACGTTGCGTAAAATCTGTCTGTAGACAGTGATAAGTAAATCAAGTTTGAACGATTAAAACATGATTTGATGTGAAGAAAATTTATTTGTTTAAAATCTATTGAAATACTGTAATTGCTTTTTACGTAGTACCTAGTAATGAAAAAATGCACTGCTTTAACCTCCGAAAGAAAAAGATCAAAAAACATAATTTAATGAATCAATACAAAGTAACCAAACATAAATTTTGTAATTCAAACAGTCACTTCCAATTCGAAAGTGAAAGGATTGTTTTAATATTGTACCCTCTGTAAATAAATTTGAAAAGATTTTTTAAGCATATTTTTTTTGTTAATTGTATAAAGCTTTTAGCATTTCTAAAGAATATGTTTTTAAAGAATGCTTATTAAAAGTTGTTTTGAAGCTTAAACAATCAGAATTGAATATACCATTTTCATAATTAACAGCTAGCTGTTTAGTTCCAACTCCGCCTCACTAATGCTCTTTAGAGATAATAATCACATTTATATTATTAGTGGCCTTTAATCAAGGGTTATTTGTAATAAACAGCGATGAGAAAATCAAGTTTGAACTATTAATACCATTAGAGGCATTAATCGTTTAAACACGATTTCACGTGCAGTAAATTTATTACCTGAAAGTCTATTGAAATGCGCCCACCATTTGCCGAGATAAACCACTTACTCCATAGATTTTATCCCCATATTTGCATCGTCGTTGTTTTGTCATCCAGTGTCCTCGGTAAATAGGTTGGAACCGGCCTCTTCAAACATAACCACTCCTTTTCACGGCTGACCCTGTTTGCTCGGACTGGGAATAAATTGAATGGAGGACAAAGGGTCCATTTCATAGCTCAAATTAGCAAGGTAGAATAAATTCAATGCTTTCTCTTTATTGTCAACCTATCTAAAGCAGAATCGGGTCGGATATAGGTTGTAGGGAATGTCTTCTATAATGCTTTCGTAAGGTTTAAACTAGATATAAATCTATCTTGGTATAAACTTTGAGGTATTATTCTTTTATGTGAACGAGTAATTCCAACCCAAAGAGATAACTGTTATTTGGAAATCATTACTCGAACAAACTGCAGTATCTGAGTTATAATGAGACAACCATTGAATAAACTGACAATAGTGAATCAGACCTATAACTTTTAATGACCATATACGACTTATAGAATTATACTAAGTTTCACAAAAGGATGCTTTATTCTAGAAATTTCTCGTGGTATTTTATTTAAATTTATTTTAGTACATGCATTTTTACTCTTATAATTTTACTTTAGCCGCTTTATTTCCAGACTTTGGCCTTGGTTTGCATAATTATTGACGCTATGTGGTCTTTTAAATATTCTTTTGTGGGTTACTTTAATTTCAAACAAATTATTGCGTTCAAAAATGCCATATTTGACATTTTATATTGTACTCTTCTACTAGAAAGGTACCCATTTTCTTTGTACATCAGTATCATAGTCCATTCGAACAATGTTCTTCATAAAAATATTTAAAAAAACTATTGAGACTAGTGTTAAGCCCGAAGAAGAAATGAAAATGTCAGAAAAATAAGAACACTGTCATGTAGTCCTCGTTTATATTTGAGTATCAACCTGTGATCACATGTATAGTGGTGATTTTATTTTAATTGCGTTGTGTAAAGTATTTTTGTACTAAAATTTAACCACAGGTTCTGAGAAACTACAGACATAAATATGAAGATAAACTAAAAGCTAAATTAACAGCATCCGAAACTAGCTTAATATAAAAAAAATAAATTTATTATAATATATATATATACATCTATGTACATACAAAACTTATGCTAATTTTCATAAAATAAGCTTTGTCAACATCTTCTAATTTAGATCTGACAATTTTTTAATACTTAAGTAATTTTGTAAATAGAGAGAGGACCTAATCTCAATTTCAAAATGTATGTAAAAGGGGGTACCTTTGGGGAGTAAAGATGGTGTGCCCGGAAAACTGCTGTTTGATGGGTATCTATGGATATTTCGTCCGTCTGGTCCGGAGTTTCCTCCTGAGTGTTTGGGGTGCGGCCGTGCTATTTGATGTAGGAACACTTTCCGTCGGACTTAGCTGGATACTTGAACTCGTTCCGTCGGACTTCTCTCCTCGTCTCGACTCTCGAACACACCTTGTGTCGGACTCTCTTCTAGTCTCGACTATCGAACACCTTCTTTTTGGAATTCCCAACCTCCTCTCAATTTTTTTAGATTTTTCATATTTATTTATTTCAACCTTGTCCCCTCTTCCTTCTTATTGTCCAATCGGGATAGTTGTAAGAATCTCATTGGTCTGCTTAAACCCCGCCTTGAGACCGCCAACGTGAAAAACCTTATCCCTTCTAATTGGGCAATGTCCCTTAGGGAGTCTTAAATGCTCCACAAAGGTACATTCTTATTTAATGTCAAGTACGGAGACGGGATTCTAATCTGGGACTGGGATCAGAACCCCGCCCGAGACCGACGTAAAAGACAACAATATCCGTTGAATATAAATTTATGGTCCTCTATCTCTTTACAAAGATGTGATGAGTTCAGGTTTAGATCCCGAACATTTTACTTCTTGTATGAATGAATCAATTATATAACAGATCTAAATCGCCTCATCACAAACACTAAGACTTAACCCTTAATTTGGCTAAGTCTGCTACAACGAACAATCAAATAAATAAAATCTTTATAATAAATATATATTTTTATCGATAATATATAATGTATTAAATATATATATATATATATATTATTAATTATCATTATTATTATTTAAAGTATTATTATTATTGTTATTATATATTTAAATATATTTTTAATCAATATTTGAAAAAACATCTTGTCAAATTAAGGGTTAATGACAGTTTTGAAAAATTTGAAGGACTAATCAAACTTTTACTTAAGCAGTTTGTCTAGTATAGGTTTTATTACACTCTCCCTTTTTTTTTACTTTATTTATATCTTAATGTACACAGGATGGGGCTAGAAAGTGTGCAGAATATGCATGCATACAGACGCCCAAACTTCTAGGGTGCCCGAAAGAATTAATAACATTCAAATATACTAATTGAAGTTCTTTAGAAGAAAAAGATGATTTCGTTGAAAATGGCTATTAAAAGAGAAAAAAAAATTATTTTTCTCTCTAGATTTTTACGTCTTGAATTAAATTTTGTCATAAATCTATGCTAGTTTTTAATGAATACTTCTTCAGATATATCTTTATTCAAAAAGAGATTGGTTTGTTACAAGGAATAAAAAAGTTATGATTATAGTTTTGTTACTAAATTGTAATGTGTATCTCTTTAGATCGTATTCTTAGCAAATGATAAGAAATTTATGATAAACTGAATTCTAAGAAAGCTAAAAGAAGGCAGTTCATAGATACGTTTTGTTTCTTTTTTGTTAGGGTATTAATTTAATAAATTTTAAATGAATATATCTATATTTTACTTTCTTCATCTCTAGTCATACAAATGTCTTTAGTAATCATACAAGCATAGTAAATTCTGTGCTTTCATGTGTTTAGTTGTCATACAAACACAATAAATTCTGTGCATGAACTTTCCACATTCTAGGTTAAGTTACGAAATTACAGAGTATTCGTATTGGTAGAGAACAACTGAATAGTGATAATGTGCTGTCAAATATTACCTTGCACGCAAGCAGATAGTAGCCTAGAAATGACCCTGTATATGTATATATATATATATATATATATATATATATATATGTATGTATATATACTTATATATATACATATATACCTGTATATATATACATCTTCATAAGAATTAGTACAAATATAAATTAAATTATAATATAAGTACATTTTTTATTAATATGAATTACCTAGTAAACACGACCTAAAAACTATTTATTATCCGATTAGTAATTTTTTCGCTTTAATGGCTTATTGATTGATTACATATACCAACTTTTCGATTGTAAATTTGATTATTACTAGTTATTTATTCTTTTTTATTGTATAAATAATCTTTATTTAATCCATTAAGTACTGTTTAATGATTTTTTAAATATCTGGTATTTTCCGACTTAATAAAGAATTGAATGATGTAAGGAAAGTCTTTTGAAGGACTTTTACCATTTTTCGGGGTTTAAATCAATAAAGAAAGCTTATCGTAATAAAATATTCTATTAGATTTATCTTTATAGCCCATAAAATAGTTTATTTTTTCATGAATGAGTCCTTTACTTTTTATGAGTCTTTTGTATTCGTAAGAGGTAAACGTAATATATGTGAGCATTCGAGGACCATATATATAACTCGAGGCATGCACATCTAGGTGACATATATGAACCTAGATAAACATCTGCATGAATCTGTAGGTAGAACAATAATAAAATAATTGTCGTACTGCTGATTTTATTGCTTACTTAGTCCTTTATCAAAGGCTATTTCATTTCCGAATGCCTACATTTTAAATACTAATTGTAGAGGGACGAGACTTTTCTTTATGCGAAAGGCCGTTGTTAAATAATAAGTCGAGTTTCAGGAATCATTTTTATTCGTTGGTTACGTTCCACAACACGGTACAAAGAAACACAACACAAGACAAAGCACAAAAAAGCAACATCATACAAGCACACATAGAGAAAGTCAGTGGCACCATGGGAAAACCTAGATAGCTCTCGTAGCGCCACCTATCATAAAAGGAGAGGGCAGCAATTGTACCCGCTACATCCTCCCTCTACATCTCCGAAGACCGTCTTGGAGAGGTGGTGGGATTTTTGATTTGTTTTCGTTCTTCCCAGGAACAGGAGGAGGCTTTTTCGCGGTCTACCTCTTCTGCGTAGGGACACACACACAGGAGTTTGGTTCTGTGTGATATTTTGAAAAGGTGTTAGAGCTGATAAATGGTATGCACCTAAAGTTCATCAGGTTTGTCACAAGGTTGTAGGGGATTTTCTGGACAAAATGAAAGTGAGTGGCACCATGTTAAAACTAGATAGCTCTCATAGCGCCACCTATCATAAAAGGAGAGGAAGCCACATGAAATTGGTACTGTGTGATATTTTGAAAAGGTGTTAGAGCTGATACATGGTATGCACCTAAAGTACATCAGGTTTGTCACAACTGGCTATGACAAAGGTTGCAGGTGATTTTTGGGACAAAATGAAAGTGAGTGGTACCCTTCGAAAAACTAGACGGCTCTCGTAGCACCACCTATCTTAAAAGGAGAGGGCAGCAATTGTACCCGCTGCATCCTACCCTTACATCTTCGAAGACCATCTCGGCGAGGTGGTGGGATTTTTGAATTGTTTTCGTTTTTACCAGAAACAGGAGGGGGCTGTTTTGGGGGTCTACCTCTTCTCCTTAGAGGCACCACAGGAGATTGTTTCTGTGTGATATTTTGAAAAGGTGTTAGATCTGATACGTGGTATGCACCTAAAGTTCATCAGGTTTGTCCCAACTGGCTATTACAAAGGTTTTAGGTGACTTTTGAGACAAAATGAAAGTGAGTGGCACCATGGGAATAACTAGATGGCTCTCGCAGCGCCACCTATCATAAGGAGAATTCTACACTGGCCCGTCCGAAGACATACAGCAACTGATAACTAAGTCGCCACGACCGCAACCACGACAGCTGACCTACGGGAGGTCCGTCATGGCTCGAGAATTAATTTGGTCAAATCAAGTAAGGAACAAGCACTATAGAGGCAAGTTCGAGACTACCAGAGAAGACACTAGAAAAAGATCACTCAGGTGAACCCCGGGCTCGTGACACCTGTGTATACCTAAAGGAGGTGCACCTCTGGGTAGTGTTAAAATGAGAGACCCCTGAGGTTGTCTCTCATTTATCACTACCCAGAGGACACGTACGGCTTGAAGCTCGTGGCCGCGGAAGCGAAAGACGTTGTCCCCCCTATCATAAAATGAGAGGGCAGCGATTGTACCAGCTACACAATAATTTTTCATATTATTAAATTTTATTTTTTTTTAGTTAAACTGAATATCATATTCGTAAAAATACTTCTTTATCTTTTCTCCCTCTTTTTAACTTAACGTAATTATCTAATTTTAATTTTTAAATTTTCATTTTGTATCTTATTATTTTATTTGAAATCAAAGGACCTAATCATTATCTTTAACTTAATTGAACTTTTTATTTTAAAATTGTACTGTAATTTAATGTAGACTCAATTCCTCAGGCACACCTTGAAAGAATCATCAACTCTTACTACTGGGGTTTCGGCTTTGAGCTCAGGTGTCTCGAAGAATCTACAACTGAATGAATACATTTCTGCAAATTTCCATACCATTACTTTTGTCATTTCTCAAATTGTACGATAATAAAGGAAAATTATCACCGCAATTCAAGAGACGTGTACTAACATGTAAAACTGTAAATTATAGAGGACATAGAAATGGTAAAAGAAGGACAAACATACTTTCTGGGGTCGCCGATTTGTTTTAGACTTCAGATCTTATTGCACTTTAATCTGTCCACGTTGAAAAAGGATCATATTAATTTTAAGATTTCACTTCCAGAGAATGTCCGGACTGCGGGCTCGATTGTGAAGAATTTCTGTGGATTTATTTTAGTACATGGTAACGTGTAATTAGGTCTTTAAAATGTGTCATTATCACCGGTGAAATCCGGGAATTCTTATTGTATTATTGAGGGAAATATAAACTGAATAGATTTTTTTTAACAAGTGCAGTTTAACGTGTGATAAGTTCTTCGGTTTTATCCTGTACCACATCTGTGCAGAATTGGATCATTTAAATACCTTTTCTTAGATTGTATATTTTTTAGGTCGTGTGTATTGCAATATATGCTTTTGATATATCTGCATTCAAACTATAACTTAACCCTTTTTTGCATGATGATAGAAATTTACATAAAATTTTAAAATTTTCAATACAAAAATAGTTTTTAATAAACTAATCTTTAAATTATATCCAAATAAGTTACGTTATAATATCTAAGACAAAAAGGTTTCCTAAGCATAGAGTTAGGTCGTAGAAGCCTGTTCTTGAATTTCAAAATTCAAAATAAGAAAACTGTTTTTGAAAAAGTTGTCAATCATAATTTATCACAAATTGCCAGGGTTAGAAAACAAGTGGAAACAGTTCCCATTTGGGACTCAATAGACACAATTTTACTATCCTTTTCTGAGAATAAAATTACTTTTATACTTTGAAAAAATTAATATTTTAGTATACTCCTTTCAGAAACCCCAAATCATTCTTAAATTTGAATAGAATACAAAATGGATCAACCAATGGCAAACTCGCTGACAAATAACAATTTACAATGGCAGAAGTTTCTCAGGGAAAATTTCTATTAAAATAAGCTGTGGATTTGACAGCAAAGCTGCTTTTCTCAAAATGGAATTATACAAATGGTTCTCGAATTTATGAAAATATGTAAATATTTAAATAACATCTGTCCTATGGCCCTAAGTCGTCTCACTAACTCTCAGCTTTTCATAAAATTCTTCAAATACCTTTAACTCTCCAGAGTATGATACCGCACATTTTCCCTTTTCAAATGCAGAAATATCTGAATTTTTAACAACCCTAAGAAAGGGTGTCTCTCAAATCTAACGAGATGCAGCCGTCAGCATCGTGCAATTTCTTTTCAAAATTTGACGAAATGCAAAGAAATTCTGGCAACATATATCTTTTATTCAAAAGTAGATATTTTCTCTTAGAGAATGCCACATTAATCCTTTCAAATGTAGATATGTCGTCATTTATTAAAAGATATGTTTATAAATTAAACACTTCATTTTTAACTGCTTAAACATACTTAAATAATGAATTTATTAAAATTGTTATCTTTAAAAGTGACTTAAATGTTTCCATACTATATTTGAAGAGCTTTTAATTGAATCTACAGGATTTTGTTTATATAAGTCTTAACTAGCATAATCTGTGTTTCATATATAAATTTAATGTATTTTTAAGCATAATATTTAATTTTTTAAAGCCATAATCTTATTAATGCTAATAATCTATTTAATTTAATACTAACATGTGATATCACATTAATAAGTAAATTACAAAGAGACTATGCCCTTGTTATGCAAAGTTACTGTCATAACCATGTCCCTAACCATTTATGAAAGGTTATTGCAATAACCATTAGAATGATAACAAACCTAGTTTTACTAGCTACAGTTTATAAATACATAAATTATAACGTAGCATTATTTTTACACCGTGTTAATCGAGAGAATAACAAGGAAAATATCTTATATCTTTCTGTATTGGTTTATCAAATGATAAATTTCTAAAAAGAAAAAATATTAAAGTACACTATTAATATGTTGGAATCTAATAAATGTATAATATTTCTGAACTAGGAATGAATTTGTTGTGAATTTAAACAAGGTTCTTCCTGAGAGTGATATAATAAAATATGAATTGATCGGAACACTACATATCAGTATAAAAATATGAAAGTCTCTTTTATATATAGTCAGAAATGCTTACTCTAGAAGCAGATGATGACTAAATAAAGATGTGTCGATTTTTAGAGCTGGAGACAGCTCAATCTTTGTAAACACTTAAATTACTCTAAATCAAGATGATGTAGTAAATTTGACATTAGCTCCATTAACAATAAGTTACATTCGGTTCTGCTTTTTTTAACCTTTTCTCGTGAGTCATCGGCAAAGACATACCAGAACAGGACCGGTTTGAACTAGAAAGAAACTTAGGACTTCTCCCAACCAATAGAAGGGTCAGTTGGTTTGACTTTTTCTGACCCCTCCGTTTGGCAGTGGACCTCTGTTTTTTCTCCACGGGGCAGTCTGATTTTTTAGAGGACAAGATTGTGACCAGAGGAGAGTAGAAGGTGAACTCTGCTGGTATCTTTGGCTTGAGGGATAGACCTTTTGAGAAAAATCCTCGCCGTATTGTTTTTTAGGGCTGGCGCCGACTCGAGAGTAGTCTTCGATATCTACAAATGATAAGCTGATTACAGTTGTATTCCTTAGGCATTTATTAATTGTATAAATTCATTCAATCAAGACTTATTTGTCCATGTGTTTATTTATGAGCATTAATTTCTTCTTTCTCAAACACTAGGGCAAAGTAACATTATTTTTACAGCACCCAATCTTTGAAGTACTGAGCAATAAAAGGCATTGTATGGGATCTAGGTATTGGGAATCACTATAATTCTTTATATATAAAATCACTTAAAATTTCAGATCAAAAGGTTAAAACAACATTTAACTACTATAATAATAGTATTGATAGAACAGCTTAAAAATCGAAATTATTTATTGCTATAATGAACTACGTCAATTTACCGTGTTTTGCTAATGATACTCCTGGGAAAAAATCGTATGCTGTTCGTTTCACAACAGAATTCCCCTGCAAGCTTTCCATGTTCTTAAAGCAAGATCACAAATCTAATTTTAGACTAGCATATAGCCCGTCAATAGAATTTTTATACCATGAGTTTCAAAACTACATTCCTATATATATCGAAACTGATGAAATAGCTAGACAACACTGGATCATTAAAACATTATTCCTAACAAGCATATAGCCTGTCATATGACGGGATTAGTAAAATTTTCAATTTTCCAGAATTGTAAAGTACCCTTTAAGTTAGATAAAAATATGGTTTGTTTTTTGGCTGAGAATTATCTGGTATACGTTCAATAATTTGTTTATGTTCATACTCGTCTGAAGTCTCCCAATGATGTGAATGCAGTTTAGAATCACGTTGAATTCATTTAGAGAGATAATTTAGAGTTTTCTTAGCTACGTCGAAATTATAATTAAGTTCTTCCCCATTTTTCTTGCCACAGTAATTAATGGAAGTAAAGGAATGAAACTATCATTTCCACTATACCCTGGAGATAGAACTTGTTGTTAATACTGGTGATAAAATTTTCATTGCAACAAAAAATAATTTCATTGCAACAAAAAACTTATCACATATGTACCTAACCTTTTATTTAAGCCAAATATAAAAGAAAATTATTTACGTAATATCTAAGTTCAGTGATAAAACGTATGAAAATAATGCAGACTATATTTAAATAATGTAAAATAAGAAATGATTAAATGAGATGGTTAAAGGAATGACATCATAATGCTAGAAAAAATGTCATTTTTACCTTATTATTATATGACAAATTGAGAAATTTAATCACTTGCTCTTAACCGGAGAAAATAGGGCTTGAAATAATAACATTAAATGTCAGAAAAGGGGGTAAGGTGTGGATTTCAAACATTGCTAACCCTAAATTATCTGGAATTCAATAGGGATGCCTCTATCCATTCCAGGTACAGCCGCTTCATAAATTCGAGGACAGACGGACAGATAACTTAGGCTATTATTATATAGGGGATGTGTAGACTAGTGAATTTACTGCACCAGCTTCGTCTGTTGTAACTTGCTCAGGGATGGATGAAACTCTCGTCCGTGTTTGAGAATGAGACGAATAATATTAATAACTTTTGCATTCATTTACATGAAACTTTAAAATGTCAATTTGATTATCCTTTCTAATGTAACATCAGACGACAAATTAAAGATATTGTTTTTATGCTATCTTTTATAAGGAAGAGATTGCACTATTTTTCACATGTTCTGTTTCCGTTCTTCCTTTTGAATATTTCCAAAATAAATTTAAATCTTTATTGTAATTGTAAAGAATTTATTTAAATATGGAAAGTGTTTGCTATATTTTACTTATTTCATTTTCTTACGTTAATACTTTGCTTATATTTTAACTTAATATTTCTGAACAAGGGTTCCAACTTTGATTTGATACATTTTGTGTTTTATATTTTAAGTTATTTTATAAAGATATTACTATTGGAACTGGATCGCCATATTTTATAATGTCTGCGTGATTTGTTTAAAACAAGTTCGATATTAATTAATAATAAAAAGGCATCAATTTTAAAGCAATAAAGCCTTTATATGAAATAAAATCTACGAAACTTAAAACGAATTTAAAAATGTATTTGCAAATCATTATAAAGTATTAAATTTTTATTGAAAATTCATGTAATTAAACAATACAAATAGATTTTTCTCATTTAGATGACAATCATAATTTATTTTAAATTGAAGCCTTAATGTTTTTGTCTAGATTTTTATGTCTATTATTAATTTTAAAGCATTAAATAGCTAAAAAATTCAGAACACATTTATTTTTTAATAACTAGATGTTAGACAAATAACAAAAATATATAAATTATTATAGAAATAACATTTCCTATTTGATTATTATTTTAAAAAATATTAGTGAAATTAAAATTTATATTAAGAAAGATTATCAATATGGAGCAGCAAAAAGCTGTAATTTAAAGTGTTCTAAAGTCACCCTTTTCTAAATTAATTTGGTACAGACTAGAAAATAGATGTTTTCTTTATAAGATTTTTGTTCAATTTTATACTTTATATGAGCGGACTTTACAAATCTCTCGAACTTAATCACTAGAAAGCTGGCTATGGTTAAAAGACGCGAAAGCCTCTACGAGGTCAAAGCACCTATATAAAAGAAAAATGTCGTAAAGCCCCGAGTCGAATAAGTCTTGGCTTTTTACACCTTGGGGTCAGTTACGGTTCCAGTTACCTGGGAACTCCAGCTAAGGTTACAGCTAGTTTTGTTTTAGCTGAATTCTCATAGGAGGCTTTAAATCAGCTGATTTGGTAGTAAGTTCTCATTCAATTTTATGCCTTAAAAATTTTAATCCAAACTGACTGATTAAAACTTCAAAATTCTCAATTGAATTTGGTTCTTGAAAGAATCTGATTTTGAAATATACAATTATTAATTAGTACTCCAAACTATAAAGCTACATATTTATGTTTTAAAATAGATCAATATTCAATAGTTCACATAATTTCAAATAAATGTGTTTCAGACAAATCCGAAGATAAGAAAAAAATTGCATTCATTGTGATTTCAACAGTTATAAAAATTAAATACATATGAAATCCCATGTGAAATATATTTTTTAAGTTACATAATACCGTATTAGAATAAAAGAAAGGGGAATTTTATGTTTCTAATTTTATTCCGAATGTAATATATTTATGTGTACATTAATTGACTCATTATAGAGTTCTACTTTAACTACTCAATTTCCCTAAGTTTATAACAATTTATACGTGTGTTTGTACACTTATTTCTCTATGTCTTTAAATTAAGTTTGGGTATTTGTTTTAAAAGTAATATATATATACACCGAAGTGCCACTGAATTACGGATAGCAAGGGATATGCAAATTGTGTAGTACTAAGCATCATTTGTGCGCAAGTGAGGGCGCTGTGGTAACTGCATATATTGCTCGTACTGTGGTTGTTCTGAATTAGTTGTTGGAATTGCCAGTATATATAAACTCCCTGGTTTAGACGCCTTTGATCGCGAACAAATCGTAGGTATGCGACGAATGGGCCATTCAATTTTCGAAATAGCCAGCACAATTAGGATTTTCAAGTTCAACAGTGTTAAGAGTATACTAAAAATACCTGGTTGGTAGAAAAAAGCTAGAGATCGGGCAAACTGCAAAAAACAGTTAGCCTTGACATTGCGTGGTGAGAGATGGCTCATTTATATTGTAAGTAGCCAGAGAAGTCAAACATTAGTTCAAATTACCACTTAGTTGAATGACAGTGTCAGACGTACAGTCAGTAAACGGACTGTGCAACGCTTGCTTACCCATATGGGTTTCGGGGGCAGTCGACCTACGAGAGTACCATTGCTCTATGATCGCCATCGAGCTGCACGACTTGCCTGGGGAAGAGAGCGCAGACTGGAATGTAGAGGACTGGAAACGAGTAACAGGGAATGATATGTCTCGATTCCAACTACTTGATACCAACGGGAGGCCTAGAATATGGCGTCAGCTCATGAAGCCATGGATCCTGCATGCCAGGCTGGAATTGTATAAATGTATGGTGGCTTAATCATGGTTTAGTGTTTTTTCGTGGAACTGTTTGTGATCTTTGGTGCGTGTACCAATCTCCCTAAATGCAATTCGGTTTGTAGAGTTGCTGGGTGATCACCTCCATTCGTTTATGCTATTCTGTTATCCGAACGACAATGGAGTTTTCCAGCAAGACAACTATACCTCTCGCAAGTCCCGATTGGCTACTGGCTGGTTGGTTGAGCATTCCTCTCACTTTTCTGTCATAAATTGGCCACCTAAAAGTCCAGACATAAATCTTATTGAGCATCTTTGGGATGTTTTGGAACAAGACTTAAGAGGCCATCACGCATACCAATGAACCTTACTGAATTATGGCTAGCTTTGGCCAATATTTGGCAAGACATTCCCGTGGAACGTTTCCAGAGACTTGTTGAATTTATGCCTCGTAATGTGGCAGCCCTTCTCAAGTCCAGATGAGCCCAACTCGTTACTAGGCAGGTACTTTCGCTAATTCAGCGGTACTTTAGTGTACACACACACACACACACACACACACACACACACACACACACACACACACACACACATATATATATATATATATATATATATATATATATATATATATATATATATATATATATATACATCAATGACAAGGTGGGGATTTTAACATAAAGGAAGCTCTATACCTTTTTAATATTTTACACACACATATACGGATACATAGTACTATAGAAATAAGAAATATAAATTAAAGATTATATCTATTTTTAATTTAAAAAATAAAAATATTACCTCAGCTTTATTTACAAATTTTAAGCGTACTGATAACTAAGATCTAAAGAACATCATTTTACAGAAACTTTAAACTTGCGAGTGCTGCTTTAAAACTGTTTATTTGTATAAATTTTGATTATTCCGAATATGAAGATAATCTAGGCTGGCACTTTAAAAGACCTTACGCTCAAAAGTTGGCGATTTCCATACTGTGGTATTTTCCGTAACTCAGAGAACGGGTAGAAGCTCCCACGAACGTCTTTTCTGACGGTGTTACTCATATTGCAATAAATAACGCTGATCAACAAATAGAATTCAATAATATTTTCACAGTAGAATCGGTAAAACACATTACAAAGTTAATTTATAATATTCAACCTGGTATTTACTCTAAACTGAAGAAACAAAAGGTGTGGTGATTAAAATGACCTTCGATGTATATTCATGACATTTATTTATGATGAGACTATTTTCGCGAAGCGGTTTATATTCGAATACAATAACAACCATTTAACATTAATTGGATCTGAGGTTGCGCAGCAGCACCCCCGTGTTGCCAATACTTTCAGCACACACCCCACCGGTGAACAAAATGTTCATACAGCATAATCCAACATTACTTAATACAAACAATTATTGCTCAAATACAATTATAACAAAGAACGTAATACTGATATAATACTAATGCTTAATAAAAAGACTTATATACAATACAATACCCGAATCTAAACCATACGATGAAAATTAAAGTTATCAATGATTTTTCCAAATTACGAATAAACATAAATTAGAATACATACCTCAAGAACTCATAACAAATAAATTTAACAAAGAGTAATTAATAATGTGTTCTCCCTCAACAATAATATAAAAACTAGATAAAGATAATTTCAAGTATATCATTTAATTTTTTACTAAACAAGATATAACATTATTGTGTCCTCCTATAAATAGCTGTTTGATTACTCCAAATTCACAGAATTATTTTGATTTTATACTCCCTTCTACAAGAAGTACATAATTTAATTGCAAGATTTTTAAGAGATGGTGTTTTAACTTGATCAACAGATTTTAATTTGAGTAAATACTGTTCCTTCCAGCATTTCCAAAGTTGTTTCAAAACAAGAGTCTGATAAATTCTTTTTTTTGGCGACCTCCTTGGCTGTCGTAATCAGTTCGATGTAATATACAAGGTATATAGGACCACCATAACCTAATTCGAGGAAGTGTGATGTTCCGGCTATCCCGAATCATTCTCCACATATGTTAAAAGCTGGACAAATATGTTAAAGCAATGACTTCTACCTTTACAAGTGTCATTGAAAGTTCTTGAAACAGCATAAGGGCTTTGCAAAGTATTTTACACAAAGGGTCCTTTACAATCTTAACAAGTCGTTTGTAAAATCTACCCCACAAAAGGGCACGTTCAACTATGAACTTCCAATGAATACCGTTATCTGTAACAAAATTTTGAAACTTGCTGTCTTTCAAGATGATTTTAAAATATGCTAATTCTTTTTGAACAGTTTTAAATGTTCGGAAATGTTCAGAATATATTACTTTACAATTTCCTCCTCAAGAGAGACACCTCCTTAGACCAAGTAAAAAACAACTTGTGGACATGTCTGATACAAGTTCCAAATGTATGGCAAGTATTACGGCCGTATATTTGGTAAACAAGGAATGTAAACAAGGCAATGTAAGACTAATGAGTCTCTTAATTATCCTTTACAAGGTTTGGACCTGTAAATTAAATTCCAATTATTTGAAATAGAGGTGATTTGGAAATTCTATCACCAGGGGACTGACCACTGAGTTGATCAGCTGATTTAGAGTTGTATTTTTCACAAGTAAGACGGATCTGAATTATTATTTTGACTAATTGACGGCCTTTAGGTTTCTAATAATTTTTTTCGAATTTGAGTCAAAGTTGCAGATACACTACAATGACCTAGTCGTTCATTTTCTCTAGCTACAATAAACTCTGTAAATTTACAACGTCGAGGAAGAAAAGTACGATCTTTTCACAAAAGCATAGTTCTACTTCGAGCAAACGTCCAGTGATTCGTAACAAACCATCTTCCTCCAAATAAGGCCCTTAACTTTTTATTTCAGAATTATATCAAAGTTACTTGTTGATACTTAAGTCTAATATCTCAACAAAATAGAATTGCAATAAAACTCCACTTCTATTATTCATCACAAAATTTGAAGACATTTTAATGTTAACAGGCTTTACTTCAGAATCTGGATGCAAATTTTGTATTTTAGAATTATCTAACTTAAAATAAATAGCGAAATATTTCTTGCATGACGCCATTGACAATATGAAAAAACACCTTCCTTATAATCAAACACCAATCCGGGCTGATATGGCCGTGACGACCTACAAGGTTGTCCCGGTGGTGGTGAGTAGATCACAAGTACTGGGTTATCCCCAGGCCAGCCCCCTTCAAAGTGCCCGGCGTGAGCCTATTGCACCGCATGCGCCACCGTCCAGTGAACGCAGCAGAATAGCGGCCATTGGAGGAATTTGGAATACTACTGGATGCATTACCAGGCCTCTTTGACGTCGGCTTTCGAGAGGGTGCCTCAAACCACGTGGACCCAAAAGAGGGCTATTGTTATTGCTTGAGGTATTTAGTCCGTTGCAACTCGAGACAGAATCGGATGGCCTAAGCAGGAAGTTTTGACAGGCGACAGTTGAAGGACTGGGCCTCAGAACCATCACTCGTGAGTCATTACAACAGGCCTTTGTCCCACCTTGTGGAACCTCCGTGAGTCAGCACGCTCAAAAGTACCCACTGAATTATCGCATTAGATTTAGGTGTGCAAAATCTAGACCTTAAATTAAGAATAGATAAATAAAACAATTAAAATTTAAAAAAATACATTTTAAGATAGCATGAAATATTACAGCACATAAAACGTTTGGAACCTTTTCATTTCTTAATGATAGAAATACATTTTCTGAGAACAATAAAATTTTAAGAAAAAATAATATTTAGCTT
>CM063510.1:22270211-22307711 GCA_032207245.1 Pardosa pseudoannulata
ATTACCAAATAAAAATAGTAGCACAGTGCCTAGTTTAATGAAGTCCTTTAAATTAGTTGTACGTTATATTATTTATAAAAATAAAGCCAATAAAATAATAAAAAAGTCAAAAATAATAAAAAAACTAATACATTTTAATTTTTTTTGAAATTACTATATGTTAAACTCACAGAACTATTCTTTAAAAATAGTGAATTAAATTGGATATCGAGCAACAGTTATTTGAATTCCAACCATACATTTCATAATCAATTTTATAAAGTGTTAATTTCGATGATACATTCTTCGAATTACTTGTTATATTACAATTCACTCAACATTCATTGGGAAACATACTTTATTCACAGAAGATTATTATTGTTTCATAACCTAAGACAAATGAATAAAAGAATATGGGAATATTGATGTTTTAGTGAAGTACGTTTTAAAATAAATCTAATTACAATTTGCTGAACTGTGTAATTTTTCCGTTATTATTATTGAAAGATACTTAATACCAATTCATGAATTCCTAAAGAGATTAAAATATTTAATTGAGCTATCTGGAATAAAGTTTCTTGAAGCTTTCGAATTATGTCAATCAAAATGGATGACATCACAAAAACAATGGAACATATTTCAAAAAAGAGCCTTTACTCATTTGGCAAAAGATATAAAATCTGCCAAATAATGTTCGCAATTGAACCAGAACTAAAGAATTAAAAGTCATTAATTCTACTTTTTTTGTTCATTTTTTAAATAAGAATTGTACTTGAATCGAAAATTTATTTTATTTCATTCTATTGGACTTTTGAAATTTGAATATTTGTTTGTATACATTAAAATTTAATATTGTTTGAATTTAATTGATATTCCTCTTATAATTTCTCTCTCAAATCCCGCTATATTATACTGCTTGATGTTTAAAGAGGACATCTATAAACTAAAAATTTGATGAAATACCGAAGTAAATAATTAGATTTTATATCAATAAAATAATTTAAAAAAATATTTAACTTTTATCGATTTTACTGCCTTTATCGTTTTTTGACCCTAAAATTGAACTACATTATACTATTTGATGTTAAAACGGGACTCAAAATATGATACTATACAGATTAAAATATTTTTAGCACGTGTCAGTATTTTTTATTGTGCAATATATTATGGTTATCTTGGACCTGTATTTGGATGCTGTTTATATCCCATTTGTATTTCGCCCTTCCTGTAAAATTTCAAAGATGTCATAGGTCCCCTTTTAAAATAAAACAATTCATTTATTATTAAAATTTTTCAATTTTTTCTTTCCCTAATGTTATACTGATTGCTAAAAATACTATAAGCTTGCAATTTGCTAAAATAGTTGTGATGAGGCCATTTATATCAGTAATTTAATTGATTAATTAATACTAGAAGTAAAATCCTTGGGATCTAAATCTGACCTCATCACATCTTTTGCAAAGAAGAAGAGGCCAATAAAATTTATTTCAACGTCGTGTGCTGGATCCTCGGGAGGGGTTCTCTCCCAATCCTAGATTAGAATCACGTCTCCGTACATGACACTAAATAAGATTGTACCATTGTGGAATTATTATTACCATTGTGGAGTCCCTAAGGGACAGTTCCCAATCTGAAGGGATAAGGTGTTTCCACGTTTGCAGTTTCAAGGCGGGGTAAAAGAGACTAATTGGAGTTTTACAGCTCTCCTGATTGGACAAAGAGAGATAAGAATGGACACAGATGAAAAATAATAAAATAAGAAAATTCAAGAGGTAGTGGGTGTTCGAAAGTCGAGTCGAATCGAGTAGAATAGAGAAGTCCGACTGTCAGAGGTCAGAAGTCGGAGGAGACGACTGTGACAGTGAGACTTCGGGAGTCCAAGGAGAATAGCCTTGAGTACGACAGAGACTCCGGAAACGTTTGGAACATCTCGGGGCTAACCGCAGTGTTCTTGTGTCAAATATTACTGCCGCACCTCAAATATTCAGAAGGAAGCCCCTGACCAGACCGACGGAAGATTGAAAATTGCTACCAGACCTACCCAGTTCTGAATAGCTCCCAACCAGCAGTGTTCCTTGCACACCAAATAGATCCACAAATGTACTCCTTATTATATATATATTGAAATTGAGATTGGGTCCTCTCTCTTATATAGTTAGCTAAGTGATAGGAAATTATTATTGTCAAATCTTAATTAGTGTGTGGCACCTAAATTGATCATGTTGTAAAAGTAAATCTTATGAAACTTAATCAAAATTTTGTATATTAGTAATGTGTATATAATTGTAATAAATTTACTTATTATTACTTTAAAGCTGATTTCAGTCAGTCTTAATTTAGCTTATTAGTTTTTATTTTTTAAGTCTGTAATCTCTCAGAACCTGTGGTTGAATTTAGTACTTAAATATTTTACACAAAGCAATTCAAATAATATTTAGTCCTTGTGACAAACAAAAATAAATACTACTATAAATTTGATCATAGGTATATACCTAAATTTAAACGCGAGCTACACGAGAATAATTATTAAAGAAAAATTTAGAGAAGAAAAATAAAGTATTAATTTAAATAATTACAACAACATTTTTATAAATGATTTAACTCTAAGTTGGGTAGTAGATAATTTGCTCTTTATTCCCCTGGAAGATTATTTTAAAGAGTTTTAGTAATTTTGATTATGAAATATTTTAAAAAATTGTAAAACCGTATTTACCCTTATAATACATCTGCAATTTAAATTTAATTTTAGACTCTTAAAAAAAGTCAGATGCTAATAGAAGCTTTAAAAACATCAAATTAGATTAAAATATAAAAACCTTCTACTCATTTATTTCTACACGCAAATGTCCAAAGGAACTAAAATTGGTTAACAGCTTTTAATAAATTAAAATGTTTCAATTTACCTCCTGTTGCCAGGAATAATTGAATACATTTATCTCATCCATTCTAAATTATGCAAGTTACTAATTTCTCGATCGGATACATTTTCTTACCACGGTATCCACCATAAGATGCCATTTTGATCGTAATTATATCCCAGCAAGTGACGTCTGACGACATCGTAAATTAAGTTGAAATTTTCCATAAATTTTATGGTTGAGCTCACATGTTACATGTAGAGAAAAGAAGCATTTTTATATTGTCGATTAAGTTCCCCAACTTACATCTTAATAATGTTTCATAATAAAGCGAAAGGTTAGACCTTGCTTTTTAAATATTAAAAGCTTTGTAATTAATTTTGCGTTACAGTGTTTTAACAACATGCTTTAATTAATGCATTTTTGATATTAAATTATGCATCTACTTTAAATTCTACTTTTAAATATTCATTTTAATTTCTTTTTACTATATTATCTATAATGAAAATTTAATATTTTTTCATTATTGAATAAAGGCGGATACGTATTAAACCTTTTTAAAGCTCTGAAAAATATTTTCTAATCTTAAAAGTACACCTAAAGTGCTATGGGTCAGCATATATTACACATATTAGTCCTCTTGTTCTGTATATTCAGTTTTAATATTTGTAATATGTAAACAAACTACACATAATTTAAGTTTTATGTTTGCATTTTTAAGGAGTCTGATACTTAACTTTTGCAAGAACAATATCATTTTTAACGCTGTATATCCTTAAATATATATATTTACTAACATATTTTTAATTAATGTATGGTAACTTCTCTTCATTGATTTTGTGACATCAAAGCCATCACTCAAGATTTAACAGAATAGTTACACATTAAACTCAAAAGTTTAACGAATAACTCATAAAACTAATAACACAATGTATTTGATTTTAAGTTTCTTCTTGAATATCAGAGATATAAACTAAATAATCTACAGTTATATTAGGTGATTTATCCTTAAATAAAATTCTAATTACCTTTAAATATGGATCTTAAGTGTGATGAAGCGATTTAGATCAGTAATATAATTGATTCATCCATACAAGAAGTAAAATGCGTGGGATCTAAATCTGACTTCATCACATCTTTGTAAAAGAAAGAGGACCATAAATTTATATTCAACGGATATTGTTGTCTTGTACGGTAGTCTCGGGCGGGGTTCTGATCCCAGTCCCAGATTAGAATTCCGTCTCCGTACTTGACACTAAATAAGAATGTACCTTTGTGGAGTAATTTATGAGTACCTAAGGGACAGTGCTCAATTAGAAGGGATAAGGTTTCCCATGTCGGCAGTCTCAAGGAGTGGTTAAGCAGACCAATTAGATTTTTGCAAATATCCCGATTGGACGATAGATGATGGACGATAGATGAGAAGATGGGACAAAGATGAAATTAATAAAATTAGAAAAATCTAAAAAAGAGAGAACGTGTTCGGGAGTCCAGTCGAGGAGACAAGTCCAACTGAATGTGTTGAGGAGTCCAAGGAGAATAGCCTTGAGATCAACAGATACTCCGGAAATGTTCAGAACATCCAGCGACTACCATCAGTGTTCCTGTATCAAATATTACGGCCGCACCCCAAGCACTCAGAAGGAAGCCCCTGACCAGACAGACGGAAGATCCATCCATACCCAATCCTGATCAGCCCTCAACCAGGAATGTTCCGGGCACACCATATTAACTGACAAAGGTACCCCCTTTTACATATATTTGAAATTGAGATTAGGTCCTCTCTCTTATATTTACATATTTACTTAAGTGATGAAAAATTATTTTCAGAACTAAAATAGAGTCGCACCTAATTTGAAAGTGTTGATAAATTAAATTTTTTGAAGATAGAATCAGATTGTGTGTACATAGATGTATATATATATCATTATAATACATTTACTTTTTTATTTTAAGCTGGTTTCAGATGCTTTTAATTTAGCTTTTAGTTGATTTTCATATTTTATGTCTGTAGTTTCTCCGAACCTGTGGTTGAATTTAGTACTAAAATATTTTTACACAACGCATCCAAAATAAATACCACTATACATTTGATCACAGGTTAATACCCAAATATAAACGAGAACTACATACATTAAGGAGTGATGAATCCAGTGATATATATATATATATATATATATATATATATATATATATATATATATATATATATATATATATATATATATATATATAAGCCCAGTGGTGTTGAGGTAGCTCTTCATGCTCCTACAACACAGGTACGGGGTTCAATTCCCGGGCTGGGCAACTTTGACTTACCCTTTCATCTCTTCAGACTAACTGAGGACCAAGCATGCTTGCGAGCTAAACACCAGGGGTTCCGAGTACAATATACCACCTAACCCGGACATATACTTCGCACCTCCGGTCCCTTGGTTTCGAAATCGGAGATTGGCACAGTAGGACTTGTTCACCAAGTTGGGCTGTAGCGGTCGATAAATTTAGTTATATATATATATATATATATATATATATATATATATATATATATATATGTATATATATATATATGTCTCTCTCTCTCTCTCTCTCTATATATATATATATATATATATATATATATATATATATATATATATATATATATATATATATACGCAAAAAGTAACATATTCTTAACCCGTTACACGGGATATTAGCAACTATTATCCAGTTTGTCCTGATTTGGTGGGCAAAAATACCTCTTAATTGAAACGCAAGCTTGAAACTAACAAAAATGAGCACATCATTGAGGAATTTCATATATCGATGATCATAACTCATAGGTCTACGTATTGTCTGTACAGTACAACAGCTCATCATAAAGCATCGGTCTACCAATTCTTTGTACAGTGAAACAGCTCATCATAACGTATAGGCCTACCAATTGTCTATGCAATGCTTGTTGAGTGCAATGGTACTGCATAGAATGTTTTAAGGCAACACACATTTGTCACCGATGTCGGAGTCACAGCGAGCTAATGACGTGATTTTCTTCTTATGAGGCTTACGATTATTCAATAATTTTAGAAATCAAGAGTTAGCCTTGATCATTTAAGCCAGTTGGAACTGGAAGCAGTTTACTTATGGTAGAAGCGGTATCATTTTCCTGGTATAGACGAAAAATGAGGCCTATGGGCAGAAAATTAGCATTGATTCCAGTGTTACTGTTGAGAGACAGGTTCAAAGCCAGAGAATGCCATCTTGCGACTGAGGAACTTAGGCATTAAAAATAGGTTAAAAAAGGAGAATTTTATGTATCTATGTTAGGAATAATAATTTATATATATATATATATATATATATATATATATATATATATATATATATATATATATATATATATATATATATATATATATATATATATATATATATATATATATATATATATATATATATATATATATATATATATATATATATATATATATGTATAAGGGGGGTAAGGGGGGATAAATCACGCACCACGGAGAAGATGTAAAATAACAAACACTTTAATAACAAGAACAAATAAGAAAAGCATTAAGAAATTTATGGGATGCCTCTTCGCATCATCAGCTCTGTCATTAACTTGACCAAGTTCACACGCGCACGTCGCGTTTCATCCGTATACTGTCCAGATGTAAGTCCTTTCGTCGCAGGCACAGCGCCTTCCGTCCGTAAAGTTCCAAGTCGTGGAATGTGGAATACCACACACACACACACACACACACACACACACACATATATATATATATATATATATATATATATGTATATATATATATATATATATATATATATATATGTGTGTGTGTGTGTGTGTGTGTGTGTGTGTAATATTAAAATCCCTTATTTACATATTTTAATATTAATTTGATAACTTCTGTCTGAAGTCTACTTTTGATTTCATTATCTCACGCCTTTCTTTTCCTGCCTCTTCTGTTGAATTACGTTATTGGGATTTGTGCGGTAATTCTGATTTTTCGTCCAGACACGTTATAGACTTAATACAGACTCTTCCTGTACTTCTTTAACCAATAGTAAAAGCATATTCTCAGACATGCGTATTTTTTATCATATGATCAAATGTGCTTAGGGATTATTCGTAGACTTTTTACCTGAGAAATCCCTACTTAAAAAGGTTTGAAGAATGTTCTCGAATTTTTTGCTTGTTGTATTGATTGATGTATCGTCACAAAAAATAAAATGTTTTGTTCTTTTTTTGATGAACACCATTTTACAAGTCGGCAGGATTTGCTTAGCTCCGGGAAAACGAGGGAAAGAGGAATTTTGTTTTCTCGATTTATTTTTCTTTTGTGTTCGGCTGACTGGATATTGACAGCATATTTCACGAACGCAGACGCGTGTGAGTTCGTTATGTGTTTTTTTTGAAGAATTGTCACATGGAGGGTGGTTATGTATGGAATATTATTTGTTTATCCATCTTTGAAGGGATCAATGGCGGATTTTGAATTGTTGGCCCAGGTGGGAGAAACTGTTTTCCGTTGGAATGGGGCATGTTCTGATTAAGAAGAGGACTGCTACATGTATTTAGATGTGGTGTGATGACAAGGGAAATACAGAAATTGTTTTCCTGAACCAGTTCAGTCCAAATGACAACGTGAGGCAACAGTCTAAAAGTGACAATTTTAGAATATACAGAACGTATTGTGTTGTCCTGTTTCAGTTTGTCGCAGCTGATATCACCATGAAGGTGACTCAAGGAGACAACTTCGGTTTCAATGACAAAAAGGGACACTTTTCTAAAATGATAATTTCGAAGAATGTTATAGTTTATATCCAACAGCATTTATTCTGGATGACTTTTAAAGTACAGACAGAGGCTGGAGTATGCCTATACGGTGGCTGGAGGGAAAAACAGAATTACCGCGCATACCCAATAACGTAATTTATGAACAGAAGAGGCAGGAAAAGAAATCCGGGAGATAATGAAATCAAAAGTAGACTTAAGACAGAAGTTATTAAATTAATATTAAAATATGTAAATAAGGGATTTTAATATTACACACACACACACATATATATATATATATATATATATGCAACATGTAATATATTCTTAATCGATTAAACGAAATATTAAATATACCTATTGTCTAGTTTGTCCGGATTTA
This sequence comes from Pardosa pseudoannulata, assembly GCA_032207245.1. Taxonomy (NCBI): domain Eukaryota; kingdom Metazoa; phylum Arthropoda; class Arachnida; order Araneae; family Lycosidae; genus Pardosa; species Pardosa pseudoannulata. The sequence goes on from CM063510.1 coordinate 22,278,208, forward strand.
TTGAGCAAAAAGACCTCCTAATTGAAATGCAAGACTGAAACGAGGGAAAAATGATTCCGCATTGTGGAACTTCATATAGTGATGATCATAATGCATTGTTCTACGAATTGTTGTACAGTGCAGCAGCTCATCATAACGCATCAATCTACAAATTGGTCGTACAATGCAGCATGCAACAGCTCATCATAATGTATAGGTCTATCAATTCTCTTTACAGTGTAATGGTACTGCATAGAATGTTTCAAGAATACACACATTTGTCACCGATGTCTGACTCACAGCGAGATAACCTTGTGATTTTTTTCTAAGACTTAGGGTTTTCAGTAATTTTGAGATTCAAGAGTGAACCTTGATCATTTAAGCCAATTCGAATATACACAGGTAGCAATTTACGTATTGTAGAAGCGGTGTCGTTTTCCTGGTACAGATGAAATATGTGGCCAATGGATAGAAATTTATCATTGATTCTAGCGTTAGTTTTGTGGGATGAGTTGAAAGAATTTAAGTCGGAGAATACTCCTTTATTTGCCATTTTATGGCTGAAAAATGACGTATTAAACATGGGAAGGTAAAAAAAGGGAAAATTTTATGTATCTATCTATTTTAGGAATAATAGTTTACATATATGGATATACTTATATATATATATATATATATAAATATATATATATGGTGTGTGTGTGTGTATGTTGTAATCCAGTATTAAGGCGAATGGACGAAACAGTCTCTCTTGGTAAATCTTCTCTTTATTTAATATAGAGTCTCTTTTTCAAGGCATCACTTGTGCCATTTTCATTTATTCGTGGAGGGGCCAGGCGTGGAGTGTTTTGACAGCTCTAGACCTACGCGCCAACTGACCGATATCGCTTCACTTAATCATCAAATTCTTCAAATATCTTTCCGCTCGACCGGATGATCCTAAAAGCTTACACGAGCGTGGGTTTTTCTCATTTATTTTATTATTACGAAAAAAATTCCCTTTTAAAATGTCCACAACTCGCTTAATTTTCCGAACCCCCCCCCTTTTTAAGACCTGACACATACACACACACACACACACACACACACACGCGCGCACACACACACACACACACACACACATATATATATATATATATATATATATATATATATATATATATATATATATATATATATATACATATATATACATACATATATAATATATAGCATATCCCTACAATAAATACAATTCAAATCGATTTTTATTTTATACATGATATTATAATAGAGTAATCTGACATAAATGTTCTTAATATTTTGCAAACCTAGTGGTGCGTATATGGTTTTCGTAAGCTTTACTTTTGATATTGGCTTAAGCAATATACGTTTCCCTTTTATTTAGATAACAGTTAAGGGAAAACTATATGAGATCTATTCTGTGGTTCTATTTGTAATTTCAGATGTTTTTTAGATTTCTAATGGGTTTTTCCGAGAACTACGGGAGAGAATATTACCCAAATGACTTCTAGAGATAATTTGATATGTGTTTGTTTTTGAAATCTAGGACATTTTCTCAGAAATTACAGCTTTTCTGCGGATTAATTTACGCTATATTCCGTGTCTGATTTAAACTAATGCTGAGTATATTACCTTTATTCTCTGAATCCGAAACGAAGGCAATTTTAAAAATGTATGATGACGCTTTTGGAATTTTTCTGAGAAGATAGTAAAAAGTATCTTTAGTGAAAAAAGCAATGATACAATCTAGTGTTGAAGATCAAATATAGTAAAATGAAATACCTTCAAAGATATAGATATCATAAAATCAAAGTTAAAATTCAAAGGATGAAATAGTCTGGACACCTGATCCGAATGAAGGAGGATATCACTATAAGAACATTTTTTTGGCAAATCGTATGGGCACTGAGGCAGGACCAAATTGTTTGTTTTGAAAATTAAACTTTGGAGAACTGTTGAATAAAAAGACGGTTTATAGGAATTTCTCCGAGATAACCCTGATTCTTCGAAGATGTTGAACTACTAATAACAAGAATGTAAGACAAAGAAGACTTAATTATAACTTTTAATTCAAGAAGAAAGGATAAAATTCCATACAATCTCTTTCAATATTCAATACTGTGGGTTATATACTCTGTTAAAATAAAAAGATAAATCTATAAAATTATAGTAACAATAAATTATTCATATTGTAAACTGAATTGTATTGAATACTGTAAACATGTAATGTGTACGGTATCTCGCCAAATTGGCGAGATATTGGCTCCTTGGTGAAGTTTTGGAAGACTCATTTCTGGAACAAACTTGGAGATATATCGCTAAATTTGGCGACGGTGACATTTGTTGTCAACCCCCTTTCTCTGGATTTTACTTAGAAGCTTGTGGAAAATTTCCAGAAACTTAAAAGCTATATAAAAGCGCCGTGAGTTTTCATAAAAGGTCAGTTCACGCTCAGATCTCGTGAAATTAGGACCTGTATGATCTACGTATTGCTCTGAAAAAGTTCGCCAAAAGGCTGCCAAGTTCTATCGGCATCATTTATAATTGTGATTCATTTGGCTTGTTAATAAATTGTTATTGTTTTTGTCTTAGCCAAAATCTATTCAATCAACGAACTTTACGCTAGAATTTTGCAACAATATTGTGTGCCTATGATAATTAATTTACACAAGGGTTTAAGCAAAGATTTTCATTAGTTATATCAGATAAAAGTTTAAAAGAGATACTTTCCATAAAACATTGATGAGAGAAACAGTTTTTATAAAACACTTATAAACTGAAATTCATCTATAAGGAACAAAATATTTTACAGGGGTTGTTTTTATACTTCAGCAATTACAACGGATGACAATAAAACTTGGCAGCCTTTTGTCGAACATTTTCAGAGCAATACGAAGAGCATTAACACAGGTCCTACTTTCACCAGATCTGAGCGTGAACTGATCTTTTATGAGAACAAACGGCCCTTTTATATAGCTTTTAGGTTTGTGGAAATTTTCTACAAGCTTCTAGAAAAATCCAAAGAAACGGGGTCGGCATCATATGTCGCCAAGTCGCAAAATTTGGAGTGATTTGGAGAAATGAGTCTTCCAAAACTTCGCCAAGAAGCCAATATCTCTCCAATTTGGCACCATTTGGCACTTTTGATACAAACAAATCTTATGAAAGTGAGTAAGAACAATGTGAAATTTTACCTAAATTAGTGCGAGATGTACAACTGGAATTAAGTTAATATGAATTTTTTCTAAAATGGTTATATTTTAAAAAGTTCGTTAACACCAACTGATCAAAACATGATTTTGAATTGAAGGTTATGGTATAATATCAAAGTCAATAGGAAGTATGACTAAAGTAATATATACAAAGCTATGTTGACCATACTTCCGTCCTAGTAAAGAATTTCACTGCACTAGAAATTATATTCGGTTATAACTAAACTTTCCCTATTTAGATCACACTCGTACTGCAGCTGAAACTGGCCAGAGAGCTGAAACAAAATGGACTTAAGTTAGCTAGGGGGCTACACTATATGATGCACTATAATATAATATAAGTTAAACTTAACATATTGATCAACCAGCACTGAGTAAAAATATCAATATCAGCATTTCTTAACGTTATCTATGTTTTTAAACCCTTTTAAAAAAGGCTAGTGAAACAATAACAATAGCTCCATGCGAGGAAAGAAAAGAATAAGTGAGTTAATTATAACTACCTTGAATATTTCATAATTGCATTAGGGTTTTTCTTTTAAAGCAATTTTCAATGATTTATTCTAAGTACCAAACCTAAGAACAAAATTATTTTCATTGTTAAATCAGCAAAAAATTGTGCCTTTACCTCGTAAGTTTCAAAATAGTGAAAGAAACATTGTATATACTAAAATGGTACAAATCTAACTGGTTCTATTACACTGAAATGAAACTTTAGAATTATTAGGTATTATTTTCAATCATAGAATGCAAATCAAAGTTTTATAATTAAATATCAATAGATTTATTCTACAGAAATTTTATTCAACACTCACTGGATATTCGTAAAAATTATCGTATGTAAATTATCGTATGTAATTAATCGTATGTAAATTATCATTACAGGGTGAGCAATTATCTCTTACTAAACTTTCCCTATTTAGAACATACTTCGTTCTGCAGATGAAACTGGTCAGTGGGCTGACACAAAATCTAGTATACGCACTTAAGTCAGCTAGGGGGCTACACTATACGATGCAATATAATACAGTATCAGTTAAACTTAACATACTGAGCGACCAGCACTGAGTGAAAATAACAATATCAGCATTTGTTGATGTTATATATGTTTTTGAACAATTTTGAAGGAGACTGGAAAAACAATATCAATAGCTCCATTTAGAACATACTTCGTTCTGCAGCTGAAACTGGTCAGTGGGCTAGAACAAAATCTAGTATACGCACTTAAGTCAGCTAGGGGGCTACACTATACGATGCAATATAATACAGTATCAGTTAAACTTAACATACTGAGCGACCAGCACTGAGTGAAATAACAACATCAGCATTTGTTGATGTTATATATGTTTTTGAACAATTTTGAAGAAGACTGGAAAAACAATATCAATAGCTCCATTTAGAACATACTTCGTTCTGCAGCTGAAACTGGTCAGTGGGCTGACACAAAATCTAGTATACGCACTTAAGTCAGCTAGGGGGCTACACTATAGGATGCAATATAATACAAGTTAAACTTAACATACTGAGCGACCAGCACTGAGTAAAAAATATTAATATTAGCATCTATTGCCATTATCTATGTTTTTGTACCATTTTAAAGAAGGCTGGAAAAACAATACGAATAGCTCCATGCAAAAAAAAAGAATAAATGAGTTAATTATAACTGCATTGATTATTTTATAAATGTTTTAGTTTTTTCTTTTAAAGCAAATTTAAATGATTTATTATAAGTAACAACCCAAGAATAAAATTATTTCCGTTGTTAAATCAACGAAATTTTGTGCCTTTAAGTTTCAAAATAGTGAAAGAAACATTGTATATACTAACATGTTACAATTCTAACTGGTTCTATTACACTGATATGAAACTTTATAATTATTAGGTATTATTTTGAATCATACAATCCAAATTAAAGTTTTATCCTTAAATATCAACAGATTTACTCTACAGAAATTTTATTCAACACTTACTGGATATTCGTAACCGTTAACGATGTAAATTCTCATTACATGGTGAGCAATTATCTCTTACTCAATTTTATTTGATATCTATCACTAATCACCAACAATATGCATCGTCAGAGACAGCTTCTTCATAACCAGAATTATGATTAGAGGAGGACGATGATAGATGAAATTTGGCTCTTTCCTGAATGTGCAGCAAAGGTCGAGATTTAATGAAGCTCGCGTTTAAATAAGGGATAATTGACGTTTACCTTGTTATGACTTGTTAACCTTAAAGCATGTTATTCCAAAGTTGCGTATTGAACAATACCTGTTAGCGAAATATGCCTTAGTGAAAGAGTCTCTTCATGACATTGGAGCTGCTGCTAAAGACATCGGTGGATATAATTTCAGTGATTTAGTAATATATGTGCTTTAACAATTTCTCGAAATCTTATGTAAAGTGTTTATGTCATTTATATAGCGTTTATGTATATCATACATTAAAAGAAACTTAAATATATAAACACAAAATTAATTCCTGGATTATAACCACATTATGTCACCAAACTTAAAATTATTTTTTAATGTATCATAACGCATTTAATATTTGCATTTTAATATTACATACTAACATTTTAATTCAATTGTTTTTTATTAATTTCCTTAAGTTCTGAATGATTTGAGCTTATTTTGTATGGGAATACGAGAGCCTGTATATTTTCTATTTTCTTATCAGCAAAATTATGTTGCACGAGTTATTTTTAACACACATTCTTCCAGATATAAACATATACTATTTCTTTTAAATAATATTTTCAGGTTCTTTCAGATAAATATTCAGATTTACATATTTAAATATGCAGAAAGTATTCTAGAATATTTAGTGACCAGGAGCACTGAACGATATCTCAAAGATCAGTCTATTTTACTGGTCATCGATACCCCCATAACGCTACTGAAAATAACTATTAGTTACTATTAGTCCCTATTAGTTACTAATAATTCTATGTAAAAAGTGGGGAAAATTAGAGAATGAATTAATGAATTTTCTTTAAAATATCGATGGTGTCATAAAATTCCCCAAGCAACCCCAGAGGATCTTTGTAGAACCGTAAGTTCCACGAAACACATTTTGAGAAACCCTAATCTAGATAAATAAAAAAAACAATGTTTAATATATTTGTTTCTTTGCAAGCTGATACATATATGTCTAATATATCCAAGATACAGAATTGTTTTGATAAGCAATGTCTAAGTGAATACAGAAGAACAAAATATTGCTTTACTTTTTTCCTCTATGTTAATATAGTTTTATTTTAAATATCGGGAATAAGAGCGTAAAATGTTAATAACTTGAATAGTACTATGAATTTAGATGCACAGTCTATTTTCTGTGATTTTTCTAAAATTCCTCTCCTCATCACAGCCATTTTAGATTCTAATGTGAATCCGTGAATACTTCTTAATAGGATCATGTTAAACAAATTTTCTAAAAAAATTTTCTGAATTTTTTTCCTACTTGCAGACATTTTTGAGTATATCAAATCCCTAACGATATTTATCCTTGAATTTTATATAAGCAAATTAGAGTATTATATGTATCATTTAATAAATAATAAAATAAATTTTTCTGTACATACTCTGAATAAGATAATCTAGATAATTAGGAAAACAACGTTCTGTATCTTTGCGAAATAATACATGCCTCTCTAATATCCCTAAGAAACATAATCCATTAAATAAGCAATGGAAAAAAACATCAAGTCCATTAGTCATCTCCATTTATCAGAACAGAAATCAGAAAAGTTTCGAAATACACTGTTCTCAAGAGTTCCTAGAATCACGTTTTCACTTTTATGTTTCATGTTACACACCTCTAGGTAGTAATCTAGATAGCACGTATTGTTAAACTTGCAAGTAATGCTACAATCTCTTACTATAATATTTGCAGTGAAAAGGAAAATACATAAAAGTTTCATACAGCTTTTACCTAGAGATAAATTTTTTCTGTCTCCAACTGTGGAACTTGTTTCGAGTTTGTTATTTAATTCTGATACTACTGTAAAAATCACGTTTAATTGTTAGTCTATTTAAAATTTATTATTTAGCTACTTTTAAAAGGAGTTATTCAATAATTAGTATTATTTTTATGGGGCCTCTTATATTAGGGTATATATATCTATTAACTCATTATGTACTTAGTATTTTTCCTAATTCATTCTATTGAAGATTCTATTTACACAAATTATATATATTGCTCAGTATTTAATTAGAAATATTTGGAATTCCTCTAATAATTCACCTCTAATTACCTCTTATTAATAAATTAATTTAATTAGAGATATTTGGAACTTGTTTAGAGTTTGTTATTTAATTTCGATACTACTGTAAAAAATCACGTTTAATTGTTAGTCTACTTAAAGTTTATTATTTAGCTACTTTTCAAAGGAGTTATTCAATAATTAATATTATTTTTAAGGGTCCTCAAATATTAGGGTACAGATATTTATAACTCATTAAGTACTTAGTATTTTTTCTAATTCATTCTGTTCAAGATTTTATTCACACAAATTATATATATTTTTCAGTATTTAATTAGAGGTCTTTGGAATTAATTAGAAGTGTTTCGAATTCCTCTAAAATTTACCTCTAATTACCTCTTATTAATAAATTACTTCTAATTTAATTAGATTTACTTTGAACATGTTTAAAATTTGTTATTTAATTTTGATAATACTGTAAAATCACGTTTAAATGTTAGTCTATTTAAAGTTTATTATTTAGCTACTTTTAAAAGAAGTTATTCAATAACTAATATTATTTTATGGGCCCTCTTATATTAGGGTGCATATATTTATTAACTTATTATGTACTTAGTATTTTTCCCAATTTATTCTATTGATTCTATTCATACAAATTATATACATTGATCAGTATTTAATTAGAGGGTTTTGGAATTAATTAGAGGTATTTGGAATTCCTCTAATAATTTACCTCTAATCACCTCTTATTAATAAATTACTTCTAACTTAATTAGAGGTATTAGGAACTTGTTTAGAGTTTGTTATTTAATTTTGATACTACTGTAAAAATCACGTTTATATGTTAGTCTATTTAAAGTTTATTATTTAGCTGTTTTTCAAAATATTTATTCAATAATTAATATTATTTTTATGGGACCTCTTATATTAGGGTACATATATTTGATAACTCATTATGTACATAGTATTTTTACTAATTCATTCCATTGAAGATTCTATTCACACAAATTATATATGTTGCTCTGTATTTAATTAGAGGTTTTCGCATTTAGGAGTTAATCACTTTATCATCTATATTTATTTATTTAAAGAGTGGAGACAAGAGTGAAAAGTGAATCTTATAAAATTCCACTTCGAAATTCAATCAGGCATAGCAATTCAACTATTAATTATAAGCTAAGTATTTTTTTTTTGCATTACTTAGCAAATAATTGTTTGTCGTTGATGCAAATTGTTGTTTTCCTGACGTCATAAAAATTATCATGAAATTAAAGGACATACAATTTCATATATGACTAACGCATTAAACAAGGCAATTGCTCCCTGGAATGCTTTTGCTGTGAACTGAATATTTTACGATTAAAATCCAGATAAAAGCTCAGTTCTAAACAATTATTTTGTATCCTAATCTTTAAAAACAAGTAGGAACTTCAGCACTCTGGTAGTAAAGGGTAGGAATCGAGTTCGTACTCTATTTCCCAAGTAGCAGTAGAAATGCAGAAAATAACAAAAAATATAGTAGATTAACACACTTGCTTTGAAACTCAGCTAACCCAATTTACTCTATTTACAATTTAATGCAGTAAATTCTCGATTAACACGGATGGGATTATCCGAACTGCTCTCGATTAACAGGGTTTGGATTATCGGAACTACGGATTATCAGGGACCCCTCATTCCCCCAAAAAATTATACAAAAGTATATAATAATACGGAAATTAGACTATTCTTAAAATGTGGACAAAGGAGGAGAAGTGCAAAAATAGATTAATGAAGATTCGATATCGGAATTTTACGAAGATTTAAGTGACGATATCATTGCTTCGCGTCGAACTTGCTCTTCAAAAGAAGCATAGAACTTCGAAGAATGCCCTGAAAGCGACTAAGAAATATTGTAACAAAACATTAAGTCACAATGAAGCTATAGTACACATTGATTGTTTTGTTTAATTTTTAAAGCAAGAAGGTGACACCTGCTGAAAATTGATTTTGAGAAATATGAGTAGTAAAATTCATTGAGGATAAATTAAAAACAAAAACAGATTTATATTATTTCATCATTTACTAAACATTGATACAATTTTCATATCTATTATTTTCAAATTTTTTTTGTATTGTACTTATTGTAAATTTAATAACATTAAAATTTATGTTAATTTTGTTTCTAATGTATTAACTTTATTTAATAATATAATACTGCATAATAACTTTACATTTTTTATTACTGTTTTAAAAACATTCATCAAAATTTTCATGTATTCGATTATCAGGGAAGAAGAATTTTTTGATAATCTCGGTTAATAGAAAGTTTATTGTGTATTGTTAAAAAAAGCCAGCTATTTTTGTGAGATATTCTCCTTAGTTTTTTGAAAGATCACGCTCATTAGAGCTATTTCCTACCCTGAATTTTAGATTAAAAATAACTATAACTGTGTTTCTGTGGTTGATTAAAATTCGTGAATCATTCTGAACGGTATGACGGCGCATATCAGCCAGAACTGAGTGTACAGATCTAAAATGTGTTAAGCTAACTACTTTAATAAATATTTAGAAATAGTGGTTTCGAAATGGTCTCGATAGTCCCGATTAATAGAAAGTCTACTGTTTATTGTAAAAAAAAAGCCAGCTATCTTCGTGAGACGTTCTCCTTTGTTTCTTGAAAGATTATGATCATTAGAGTTATTTCCTACCCCAAATATTAGATTAAAAATAATCATAATTGAGTTTTTGTCTTTGATTAACACTTCGCGTGCGGGCAACGTATTTTTATGTTTCATGCAGTCTGTCACTGGAGCGCCGGTCACGTAAAAATACGTATTTAGTAGATTTGTGGTGGATACCCTCTAACCACCACAAATCTGTTAAATACGTATAATTATATGTATGTGTGACATTATATGCTTGTTGTTTGCATTGCTATGCAACACTTTGCATTTTTTTAAAAACTTTTTTCTTATGATTGTCGAGTTACTCGGTCTTTTGTTGCGTTATTTCGTCTTCATACGAATTACTAGTACAGCTCGTACGTACAAGTCGTCTTTTGTCAATTTGAAGCTTGGGTTTTTATTGTTGAATACAAAATTGACAAAATGAGCCGTTGTGACAAAGATAGTGATGAAGAAATATTATTAGACAGATTATCGGACTTTAATTTTAAAAATCGTTTATTTTTATGATTTCGTAAAAATATTGTGTTTTTTTGTTAAATAATCATACAGTGTGTATTAAAGTATAAAATAAAAAAAAAAAATTCGTTCATAAAAACAAAGTAGTTTTCAATTTACTGCGATTTTTCTGAATAACTAAACTTTCGCGCGATTCACGAAAAAACGCCCGCTGCACTGCACGCGTAAGTTGGCGGTGAAGTATAACCGTATGCCAAGTATTAAAATTCATGAATCATTCTGAACGGTATGACGGCGCACATCAACCAGAACTGAGTGTACAGATTTAAAATGTGTTAAGCTAACTTTTTTAAATACAGTGAAACCTTTCTGAGCGGCCATCCCTCCATACCGATAATATTTGGCCGCTTAGAGAGGTTGGCCGCTCTGAAGGGTTTTATTTATTATTATTAGATAACTACTATAATGAGTAATATAAACAAGTCTGGCATATATGCCTAATATAAATGAAATTTAAAACTTATTTAAAGAGAAAATACTTTATTTCATGCTTCTTTACATTTTTTTTAAAGGGCTACAATTAGTTTCTATTTGTTCTATAGTCTTTGTACTCCTTCAAAATCAAATTCTTTTCTTTAATGACTTTGTTGATTTCCGTTCTTCCGCTCTTCGTTAGGTTTAATAATTCAGCTAACTTTATTGCCGATTATCCTTTCTCATATTCACGCAGAACTTCAATGCTCTGCCACAGCCATCTAAACACAAGGCCTGCGCACTGATTTTCTAAAAACCGGTCACGTGATCTCTCGAAGGCGGTATTCCATTTATTCTGTTGATGCTTGTTGAGTGCTTGCCGATTACTGCTTTTAAATAAAAAAAAAGAAATTTATGGAAATAAAATAACATTTGCTATTATATGTAGGGTAAATAGCAATTTTGCTATCGTTTCTCCTATTATTTTATGAGTTGTTTTCTAATTAAGTATATCATAAGAATGATGGTAATTTTTATGTTCGCTACTTTCGAATGGTTAAAATGTTTTGTTATTAGTTGTTTTGTTATATTTTGGTAGTGTGTTCTTTGTATCATATTGTATATTATAACTGTCGTTTTAAAAATAAGTTTCATTTTATTGTTAGATCTCATTAAGGAGTTTATAATTACATAATACAACATTTAATATCCGTGAGTTAAATGTATTCTAAGTTTATGTTAAAGTTTCGTTTTTGCTGTGTATTGCAACTCGGCTATTGTTGATACCTCACAAATTACAATTTCTGTTTTATCTTAAAGAAAAACCATTCTTATTGCCACAATAAAAGAGTAATGTTTCCTTACTTCATTGATTAATAATGTGTTTTTAAGGAGCTTTATTAATAAAAGTTGATGTACAACTTCTTTCACATACCACAACAGCAATTGGGAAATTTCTATGTAGAATCAATGTTATCTACACTTTAAATTGTTTCTGATTTATCAGCTTCATATTTTTTACGTCCTGAGCTCTTTTTCCAGATTTTCATATTAACTTTCTACGATTTAAAATTTTGAATGTCGAAGCGTAAAGAAGACATATCTAACAAAAATTAAACTACCAAAAGAAAGTTTATAAATGTAAGAAAAAAATTAGTCTAAAGTAATCAAAAGAAGCAATGTTTTTACACAATTTTATTATAAAAATATAATCTTTATTCAATGCTGTACTATTTTATAATAGGTAGGTTCTCATATAACCTGTAGAAAAGTAGTTAAATAAACATGCTTAAATTTTTTGAATAGTTATGTCCCACAGCCAAAAGTAGAAAAATCCCATCTAAATAAAATTTGCAAGCTCTTTTAATTATATAATTAAATTTTAATTAATAGATGCTTTAGGTAGAGGAACTTTAAAAAAACAACTATATTTACTTAAGTGTAAATATAGTTGTTTTTTTAAAGTTATTTAAAGTAACATATTTATGCATTCAGATATTTACAAATGGTTTATTAAAATATAATAGTAATTTTATAGCAAATGATAATCAACTCAATTTATTAATAACAGTCACTTAACCATATCTTAAAAATGTAATAGATGATATAAATAGGTGTTCTAAATTATGTTTGCAGGATTGTTTACTTCATTCCAAAAATATAATTTTAACTATTTATAAAATATTTTTGAATAACTACTCTAAAAAGGTGACTGAAAAATATATTGAAGAAGTTAAGAAAAATTCCAATAAGAGAAAAATAAAAAAAAGTTCTTAAATATTTCTTGTAATAACATTTTAATTTTTTTCTCTATATACTATTGAATTATGTTTCATTGTTTATGTAGTACAAATCAGTATCAGATGTTATACGTAAATAAAACTGTAAAAGTTTTGAAATTATTTTGCCTCAGCATAATATTTTTGCATGAATTTGTGAAATTTATCAGTGATAAATTGTTCTATGATTTTGCACTGTTAGGGCTTTTTAACACTGCCTTTAATATAACCCTTAAGGATTTTATTTCTTTTAACTTTAATGTGATCCGTAAAGGATCTTACTTTATGAATAAAGGTTAAGATATTTATTTCCATGGGACCATTTAATGAAAAGTAAGTAAAAAGAAAAAAAAATTGTGTAATTTTTTACAAATGTAATTTCTTTGCTTAAAATTTTATCTATGTATCATATCTGTTCCCGTGTAGTGTATGAAGTTGTTTTGGTAACTAAAATATAAATATAAATTGACACTCAAATAAAATATCTATAGCAAAACAAATTAGTACTAATAAATATTCACGTTAGTAAAATAATTAAATATCCTTAGTTTATCTTTTGAAAAAAATATTTTGATGATCAGTAAAAGGTATTACACAATTTACTTGTGGATTATAGAAGGGAGACCGCCTTCGGCCGCCACCATTTTTTTTTTGAGTGAGCAGGTCTTCTATATAGATGGCTGTGGCTCTGCTCAAGATTTAGAAAAACGCATTTTGACATCGTTGCAACTCAGATCACTGACCAACTAATGAAAGGAAACTGGCGTGGATGACTTGTTTGCTGATAGAGGTGCAATTCTTCCTTAACTTTATGGATTGGAATTCCAAACAAAGGCCCTAGGACACCTTCAACGTTTGATTGTTCATTTCCTTCCCCAGTTTCTATGGATGGTGCGATAAGGATTCCCTGTCTGAAGGGTGTGGGGAGAATACAAAAGAGGTAACAGATTTAATTTTTCTTAGAAAAGCAGGTGGAACTGCGGGAATGGACTTCCCAAGTTATTCCTTTGTTTTATATCCAACCATAAAACTGACCTTGAGAATTTTCGAGCTAAATTAACCCTCTAAGCGGTTCGCACGTACAATTCCACCAAACGAATTATGTCTTCAAAACGTACAGTTTTCGACCTCCTAAAACGCTCCGAAAATGGATGTAATGTACATTTTTGCCAGTGCTTTCCCCCATGGAGCTTTGCGGTAGGAGGGTCAGGTTGATTGTTTAGGAACTGCACCCCTCTTTGACTAACATTTATTGAAAAATACACCCCTACCCCTGATACACAAAGACGCTGATAGCTTTTCATGTCTTTGTAAATCTCTATTTCGAAGTATTTCGTTTGCGGTAACAGATTTATATCTAATCGAACCACTTAAATATCTTGGATGACTTTCGTAAAAAAATATAAACAAGTCTCTCAAAGAATATTTTTATTTGCACTTTTAGAGACCATTATTTCTTATGGGATGATCTTCGAGACTTGACGAACTTTATGTGTATTAAAACTTAACAATCTATAATAGCTATTTATATATCTATTTATAACCGAAAGTAAAGGGACAATAACGAGGGTGGGTTTCCCGTATTCCATTCTAGTCGACAAAGGGTGAAGGAAAAAATCATAGAACGCTTTGGCCACTGACACAGTAAACCTTAAGAGTATTTTTAGAGACTTTTTTCCTCTATGTGTTCCACTCGGAGGGTTAAAGCATGGAGTGAGTAGAATATCCCGAAAAATGAAAGGGGCAATCCCACTTGGTGGCCGTTTAGAGGGGGTCGGGTGGCCGCTGATACAGGTTATTTTAAAATTAGGTCTACGAGTAAAAAAAATCCATGCCATTAAATATTGGTCGTTTAGAAGGGTGGACGCTCGGAGAAGTTTCACTGTATTTAGAAATGCTGGTTCACAAAAGAAATATGCTTTTTTTAATGAATTGCATAAACTTTAATCTTAAAGTATCCCCATCTGGCATTACACAAATAACATTTATAACTTCTAATCTTGAATGATTGGTAAAAAATACCAATTTAATTTTGAAAAATATTCTTAATATTTTATTTTTCAATAAAGCAATTTCTCATATTTTTTATATATTAAGTCCCACATAATTCAAATTTTTAATTTTTTTCAGTATCTAGTCTTCGAAAACAGTAATCCATAGATAATCCGTGCGTGACAAGCTATGAATCAAAAGGCTAATGTCTGAATGTTTTCTCGTCTGTTTGAAGAATAAGAGTACAGATATTTTATGCCCTGGTTTAATCTTTCAGGATTATAACTTCTGAAATGGTGGTCTTAACAGATAGCTAAGTCGTGATAACACCACTTTCTAGTGATTAATGGATCTGATGATTAATGATTATAAAGTCCGTAGGATAAAGCGAAATATGAAAGCAACTGAATGTAATTTCAAATTTAAAATCCCCTATATAATAATACTGGAAGTTATCTGTCCATCTGTCCTCGAATTTATGAAGCTGCTAGACCCGGAATGGATGGAGCCTTCCATATTGGATTTTTAATGAGTTAGGGTTAGCAAAATTCAAAGTTGTCTGCTTAATAAACTATCGATCCGATTCTAAAATAAATCATTATAAATATGCTTCATATCAAAACAATAAATACTGTCGTCTTTAAAATGTTCAAAATCCACCCCTTCCCCTCTTTTCGAGCATTTATGCCATTATATCAAGGTCCGTTTTAAAAGCAGGTGATTAAATTTAACAATTTATCATATAATAAATAAGTAAAAATAACTTTTTTCTAACATTATGACGTCATTCCTTTAACCATCTCATTTAATCATTTCTTATTTTAAATTATTTAAATAACGTCTGCATTATTTTCATATGTTTTATCACTGAACTTAGATATTACGTAAATAATTTTCTTTTATATTTGGTTTAAATAATAGATTAGGTACATATGTTATAATTTTAAATTTAATCATCGATTATTTTTGTTGCAAAAAAAAAAAATTATCACCGTTATTAACGACGAATTCTTTTCATAAAAGTCTAGGAGTCTATTTCACTGACAAATAAATATCTAGCCTTTAAGTTATATATCTTTGAAAATTAAGAAGTTTGTTCGTTTGTGTGTGTTTTATATATATAACCACAAGGTATTAACAACAAATTATATCTACCTCCAGGGTGTAGCGAGAATGATAGTTTTATTTCTTTACTTCTATTAATTACTGTGGCAAAAAATTGAGAAGGACTTCACGATAATTTCGACGTAGCTAAGAAAATTTTGAATTATCTTCCTAAATGAATTCAGTGTGATTCTAAATTGCATTCACAGTATGGGGAGTCATACTTAGTCTAAAATCAAAACAAATTGCTTTATTTATTATAAAACTCCTTTTCACTTACTTATTTTGTATGCAATGCCAAATAAATCTTTTTTCACGAAGTTTTTGTCTTTTCATAAATGGCATCCTATGATGCTGGAAACAATAAGTGATCACTAACCTGAAGTGCTGTGTTATTCAATTTTTTTTAAATTTCACACTTATTTTGTGCAATCCATAATAACTTAATAAGATTTAAGATATGCAATTGATATGCAATCGATAGAAATGACTTGCATTAAAAGGTTAAATAAAATTTTTCAGTAGAAACATTTTTATAATCATCAGTATAGTTTATTGAAACATAAGAATTATTTAAGTTTTGTATTATAGTTGAATAAAGAGTTCTATTCACTTGAAGTAAAATCTTTAAAAGAAAATCTATCAGCATATATGAACGTATGCTAAACAGCTGTCATTCACATTTATGCTGAAAAAAAATGAAAGATGTACTACTAAAATATAAATTTTCTTGAAAAAATTTTGCTTTTTAAGCAATTAGTTAAGAAGCATTAAGTTAAGGAGTATTAATAATAATTCAGTTAAAAGTATTAATAAACAGTTACGTAAAAAACAAAATTTGTTAGATGTTAATAATAGCCTAAGTTATCTGTCCTTCTGTCCATTAATTTATGAAGCGATTGTTCCTTTACTGGATAGAGGCATTCATATCGGATTCTTGATGAGTTAGGGTTAGCAAACTTTCGAAATTCACCAAATCCCTTTTCTTACATTTAAGGTCATTATTTCAATTCCTATTTTCACTGCTTAGAAGCAGATGATTAAATTTATCAATTTATCACATAATAAATATAAAAATTCCAAGCCTTATGATGTCATTCTTTTAACCATCTCATTTAATCATTTCTTAATTTAAATTATTTAAATATCGCCTGCATTAATTTCATACGTTTTATCACTGAACTTGGATATTAAGTAAATAATTTTCTTGCATGTTTGGCAAGTATAATAGTTTAGGTACATATGTGATAATTTTAAATTTAATCGTCGATTATTTTTTGTTGCAATGAAAATTATATCACCGAATAGAATAGAATAAATAAATAAAATAGAGATAGAATTTGTATTAATAACAAATTCTATCTACATCCATAGTGTAGTGGAAATTTTAGTTTCATTTCTTTACTTCCAATAATTACTGCGGCAAGAAAAATTGGGAAGAACTTAACGATAATTTCGAGGTATCTAAGAAAATTTTGAATTATCTCTCTAAATGAATTAACCCTCCGAGTGGTACACAGCAAGGAAAAAAGTCTCCAAAAATACACTGAAGTTTCATTGTGTCAGTGACCAAAGTGTTCTATGATTTTTTACTTCACCCTTTGTCGAATAGATTGGAATACGGGAAACCCACCCTCGTTACTGTCCCTTTACTTCCGGTTATAAATAGACATATAAATAGACATTATAGATTGTTAATTTTTAATACACATAAAGCTCTTCAAGCCTAGAAGATCATCCCATAAGAAATAATGGGTTCTAAAAGTACAAATAAAAATATTCTTTAAGAGAATGATTTCTATCTTTTTTACGAAAGTCATCCAAGCTATTTAAGTGGTGCAATTAGAGATACATCTGTTACCGCAAACGAAATACTTCAAAATAGAGATTTACAAAGCCATGAAAAGCTATCAGCGTCTTTGTGCCTCAGAGAGTAGGTGTGCAGTTCCTAAACAATCGACCTGACTCTCCTACCTCAAAACTCCATAGGGGAAAACACTGGCAGAAATGTACATTACATCCATTTTCGGAACGTTTTGGAGGTCGAAAATTGTACGTGACAACCGCTTTGAAGACGTAATCGGTTTGGTGGAATTGTACGTGCGAACCGCTTAGAGGGTTAAACGTGATTCTAAACAGCATTCCCAATATCGGGAGATTTCAGAGGAGTATGGAGATAAACAAATTATTGAGGGTGTAACAGATAATTCTCAGACAAAAAATAAAACAATTTTTTACCTGCCTCATAGGGTACTTTACAATTCTGAAAAATTAAAAATTTCACTGATCCTGTCATATGACGGGCTATATGCTAGTGTAAACCAAAAATTTTACACATAAATACAAGTAAAAAAATAGAGAGCTTTTAGTGTCAAAAGTCATATCCAAAATGTCTTCGAAAACAAGGGGGAAGAGGAAATCAAATGCATTTAAATTATCACCACAGGTTCAAAATGGGAAAATTATCAGGTATCGAACAATGAAAAATAACTGGAAGCACAATGGTTTTCAAACTGCACACGTAAACGATAGGAAATGAAACTCAGACACAACAGGAAACAAAAAAATTTTACATTACAAACGAAAAGGAAATTGTTAGAAGAATGGCAACAGCTTCATATGAGAAGGAATTTCCGAGTTACTGATTAAGATGTGAGACTGGACAATGAAATCAGAACATTTACACCTTTATCTATATTTAATAATATAAACATTCTTTTTAGTTTTATGGATAGGAACGTTCGCAGGAAATAACAGAAATCTTGCAGTGACGGTAGAGTGAAATGTAGTTTTATTTTAAAGGTATTTGATGGAAAATATTTGTTTTTATTATAAAATAACACTATTATGATTAATATCTCTTTTAACCTTTTGAAATTATTTGCTTTTGTTAAGTCCCAAACTAAGTAAACTTGCTCTATAAATCAATAATGATTATTGGTTCATAGAGTATAATAACGAGTGAGCATGTTTTAAATGAGGGTCACAAATTTTTGAGATACAACTAGGTTTTTTAAGTTATATTTACAAAATTTTAGGTGAGTTCAAAATAGTCTCCTCCAGCATCAATGCACTTTTGTAGAAGAATTTTCCACAGATTAAATGCCTCAAGCAATTCATTTCTTGGAATAGATAAAAAATGCATTTGCAGCCAAACCAATCTCTGAATGAAAACAACTTCTACGTAAGTTCTTTTTTAGATTAAAGAATAATCAAAAGTCACACATAGCCAGATCAGGTGAATACGGCGAATGTTCTATTACTTTAATTTGTTTTTGTTTTAGAAACTCAACTGTTAATCCGGCTGTATATAAAGATGCATTGTCATGGTGAAGCATTAGTCATAATTTGATAGGTACAGCGATTATCATCCATTAACATTTTTCGTATGGCAGACACTTATCCAGGATTACTACCGACGGCGGCCTTCCTGTGTGTTCTTCATCCTGAAGAAAATGGCGACCTCTGCTAAATTCTTTAAACCATCTGAATAAAGTAGCACGAGCTGGAGATTCATCACCAAATGCCATTTGCAACCGTTGAAAGCATTCTTCTTGATTTAATCCTAATTTAAAATCGTAGAAAATCATAGCGCGAAAATGTTCTCGCGTCAACTCCATTTTTTCTTCTGTTTAAAATTTATTCTAAGCTAAACAAGTTGAAATAAGTCAGTAAAAAATAGTCTGCTGTGTTAAAATACTTTGTATTTTAAAATTAAACCGTTATTTTTATTTTGTAAATTCTAGTCTGCGCATATCTAAAAAATTTCACAGAAACATTATTTTAGTTAGGTGCGAAGTCCAAAGCAACATATACAATTTTCCTCCCAAATTACAATAATACATTAAAAAACATGCAGATGTTTTTAATTTTATAATTTATGCTGTTTCAAAGCATAATTTTATCATAAATTGAAAAAAATATTTTTACAAAGCTTTATTTTTAAAGTTTGGTTCCTAACCTGATAGGTTTATTTTATAGGTATAATTTAGGTATTTCCCTTATACGGAATATCAAAAAGAATCTAAATGAAAAGAATTTTCATGTTACTATTAGTTTAATTTTAGAAATATTGTAATTTAGAAACAAAAAATATTTCTGATTTGGTTTTTTTTCCTTTTGTTTAGAGTTTGTTTCCCATTTATTTTGGTTTGGTTTGGAGTGCTACGGTCTATTTTTTGCAGCATGAGGGCTAATGAGACCGGGAACATCCATGCCTCAATGGGATTCGAACTCACTAAATCTGGTATTGAAGGTCACTACTCTAACCACTCCGCCATCGTTCGTTTCCCATTTATGTTGCAATAAATTTGAAGTGTCCTGCAGAACTTTTCCCCTTTTCCATCCTTTTTCAGTTCAGAGTTCATTTCCCATTTATTTTGCAATAAATTTGCAATAAATTTTGCAATAAATAATCCATGCCTCAATGGTATTCGAACTCACTAAATCTGGTATTGAAGGTCACTACTCTAACCACTCCGCCATCGTTCTTTTCCCATTTATTTTGCAATAAATTTGAAGTGTCCTGCAGAACTTTTCCCCTTTTCCATACTTTTTCAGTTCAGAGTTCGTTTCCCATTTATTTTGCAATAAATTTGATGTGTCCTGCCGAACTTTTCCCTTTTCCATCCTTTTTCAGTTCAGAGTTCGTTTCCCATTTATTTTGCAATAAATTTGAAGTGTCCTTCCGGAATTTTCCCCTTTTCCATCCTTTTTCAGTTCAGAGTTCGTTTCTCATCTATTTTGCAATAAATTTGATGTGTCCTGCCGAACTTTCCCCTCTTTCCATCCTTTTTCAGTTCAGAGTTCGTTTCCCATTTATTTCACAATAAATTTAAAGTGTCCTGCAGAACTTTTCCCACCCTTTTTCAGTTCGTTTCTCATCTATTTTGCAATAAATTTGATATGTCCTGCAGAACTTTTCCCTTTTTTCACCCTTTTTTATTGTATTATCAAATAACAATTGTGTTTCGAAGTATAATTTTACAATAATTTAAAACTATTTCATAAAATCTCTATTTAAACCTAGAATTTTATGTTTTTTTGTTAAACATTGTTATTTTTAAAACTTAAAAAAATGTTCTAAAGTAAGGATAAGCAAATAATGCATACGCTTTCATTAAAAAAAGATATATTGTATAAAGTCATAAGGTGCATTCATTAAATAACGAGCCGGAGACTGTTGAGCGAGATTGTTTTTAAAATTAAAATTTTTTTTTATTTTTTAAATTTTTATTTTTTACAGTTTTATAAAATAGCAATCCAAAAGCTTTTTATTTTCACAATTTGAAACGAAATCATTAACACTTTGACTGCCAAGCCAAATGTTCACAACGGGGCCAAAATTTTTTTTTGTGTAATTTGTATTTTTTTCAACATAAAACTATATATAAAAACAATATTTCAAAACAAACAATATTTTAAAACAAACTCTCTCTATTTATATATATTCCCTTTTTTGTTGCATGTTCCAAATATTTAATTTTTCATAAAACTTAGCTCATAAAATCGTCACATATACCAATTTGCGCAAACCACGTATACCTAACACATCGTAGGGAGCCCAACAATCAAACTCCAATATGATTTTCATGTAACTGATAACATCTTTGATAGCCATGGCCTGAAGTGTTAAAACACCATGGCTATCATATCGGATAGCCAGTGTCTCAACGGAAATATCACTGGATATCACATATGATAGCCATGGCAGTCAAAGTGTTAAGAAATGAAGAACGAGGCGTAGTGCCATTTTGCATTGCAGTAGGATGTAGAGAAACAGGATTTTAAGGAGAATGTCTGAATGCTTAAAGGCGGAAATTTCAGTAAGAGGGTCTCACCCATTTACTTACAGTCCTGAATAGGGTTGGATCATTTTTCAGTATATTGTCAAATATTGATATCCTTTAAGTATCGCGATAACAATATTAAAATTCTGCTCTGCCAATAAATCCTCGTGGGCTATTTTTTTATTTTTAATTTATTTTATTTTTTTTCTTTACCTCGCGCGCGATAAAATAGTTCGCAGAAGACAATCTAAATATTTCGCATAAAGTAAAATATTTTCAAGAACAAAGCCTTTCGTATAAAGTAATATTTTTTTGCATTCGATGTCCGCTTCGCTAATTTACCAACGTATTTGATACAAGCCAGAAAATTTTTCTTGAAGATTATCGGTCTTCAGTAGTATATCCCAATGTTATCTCAATAACACTGACCTCGGATCAAGACAGGAAATTCGCAATTGGCGAAGATAACTTGGTTGTTCACGTACCTGCTCACTGGTTTATTAGAATAATATCGAGATATATCAAACGTGTTGATGTTATGTACTTCATGGCAACAGTCAGTTCACCTTTCAGAAATCCTAATTTTTAGGATCAAATTGTAATTCTAAAAATTTTAATGACCAAGAAAAAAAATGACATGAAAGAAAGCTAAGGCTAAAATATTAGTATCTGAAATAGTAATATAAAAAAAGTAATATCTCCTCCTATTATGAAGTATCATCGCGATATATCAATGGTATATCAAATTAAACTTATATCGCGACATTAAATTTATGATACCGTCCAGCCCTAATCCTGACCTCTCTCCTTACAGTTTTCATGTGTTTTTATAACTCTAAAAATAAATATACATTTATGTGGAAGAATATTTCAGTAAGACAAAGTGAATAATCAGGTTAATTCATGAAATAGTTCTTGCAGCAATCAAGTTTTTGCTATGAGAGGGAAATATACAGCTTACTTTCTCCTTGGAATTCATGCTTGAACTCCCAGGGTCTATACGTTTGGATAAAAAGCTTGCTGTTGTCACAGATACATATGTTTGTTATCAATTGAATATCCCTTATGTTTTTAGGTTTTAACAATTTATTGTTTTAATCACAAAACATCTGAAGTTTAGAGACGTAAAATTTTTTTCTGCGTTATCAGTAGTATTAAACTTTATTTAAAAATTTAGGAGCATCGAGGAAAACTAAATAAAATAATTTTCCTTATTTTTTATACTCAATTTCCTAACAATTGGCTTTGCTTAAGTACCCTAGAAACTAGTTCCTATTTCGATTTCCTTCAAATTCGTTGTACTTTTCTTTTATTATAAATCTATCCAAACATGAACTTTCTCTTTTTTCTCTCTGATTTGTAAATGAAATCAATAATTATGATAAGAATAAATTCCTTTTTTAAATCCTACTTTTAAGATAATAAAAAATATTTTACTTAAGGCTCAATCTTAAAAGTTTGGCTCCGTTGTTGATAAATTTAATTTTTAGAGGCATTTTTTCTTTACGTGAAAAATTTTAAATAAAAAGAATTTTTATATTTCAGTTTGGTATTTAATTACACCACTTAAAGATCATTTTATATAATATTTACCATATTTCTAAAGCATCTGTGGAGAACTTTCTTCTCTTTTTCTTCTTGGATTTTTATCAAACCAAATAACCATACTGAAAAAAAAACTTTTCAAAATGAATCGATTAAAAGATTTCTCTTGTTCATGGAACATTTTATTTAAAGAATCAAAATTCCTTTTACTGTAATTTACTTTTACTTTATACAGCAGGGATCGTACAAAAAATATATATAGTTCTATAATTTAATTATGATGGATTACTATTCGTGTATATCTACTTGAATCGAATCTGAATTTTAAGTTACATACCACTTCAAAACTCTAGAGTGTTTAACTACAAGCATCGTTTAACTAATAATTAATTAGGAAGTTTTTTACATTATTCCCTAAACTTCAGAATATCTTAAATTAAGATTGAAGCAATTATAAATGTTACGGAAGTAATAATTACAAAACCAGATTCTTTATATATAATAACCATATTTTTTAATATATTTATATATATATATATATATATATATATATATATATATATATATATATATATATATATATATATATATATATATATATATATATATATATATATAATATATATATATATATATATATATATATATGTATATATATATATGTATATATGTATATATATATATATATATATATATGTATATATATATATATATATATATATGTATATGTATATATATATATGTATATATATATATATATATGTATATATATATATATATATATATATATATATATATATATACATATATATATACATATATATATATATATATATATGTATATATATATATATATATATATAGGCGAAGCATTAGTAGAGAACAGAACTCCATGATTTTTACAAACTGTGAGTGGCAACGGCGAAGAAGCTCGTTCGACAGCCGTTAGAGACAGATAGAATGATGTACAAGAACACATTGGCTTTAAACTGAAATCGAAAACGACGATGTTAAGTGTTTATGATGTTAAATTTCATGATGATTGTATCTAATCGTTTAATTGTTTTTGTGTTTTCAAATTAAATGTTCCTGTTTTGCGAAATGTGCGTGATGTTGTTTTATCATATATATATATATATATATATATATATATATATATATATATTATGTATGTTGTATTTTTTATGTATATATGTGTGTGAATACATATACGCATATATGTGTATACACATGGAATGTTTTTTATCTGATCCCCCACATATGAAAATTTTTATCCATACTCAATAGTTCCAGTCGTTAGGTCATATATTGGTGTGTAGCGCTAGTGAGCCAAAGAATCAGAATGTTTGAATTAATTACTTGATGATGCATAAGGAGCGAAACTAAGTTACATAAAGGATTTAGAAGAAAAAATAGCTGAGCTAAGCAGGGATTAAATTTGGAGTATGCGAAGTCACCAAGTTACCGCAATCAGAAGAGAAATATAGGTTTCTCGCCAAACTGTCATTTTAAGGATAGACTTGTCAGAAACTTATTTTAAAATACAATACAGTAAGTTTTGTTAAAAACGTATACGTGTCGTGGGTAAGTTCTGCAGGCATAGTATGTATGCAGAACAACAGATGGCTCTGTGACAGCTGGTAGTAGCACAGCGAGAGCTGTGAAATTAGTTGGGAAGTGTCGTACGAGATGCAAGTAACCCGTGTTGAGCAGCGCGCTTAAAGAAAAATAGCCTTTCTACCAGGGAGAAATGTGATGGAATGTCACAGTAAATTAGTGGAAGAGTTTGGGAATAATGCTCTACCATACCATATAGTATCACGGTGGGTAGGAAAGTTTCAGTAAGGACGTGTGTCAACCAGTGATGAGCAATGTTTGGGAATACCGGTGAGTCCCAAACCCCGGATGTCCGGAATGTCATCCCGGATGTCGGTCTGCACGACCGACATGGCACGGGCCATCATCGAACAGCTCATGGATGAAGACAGACAATGGATGCTACTGGAGTTAGAGAGGGTAAGTGGTACCGAGAAACATCCCGTCCACAGGATATTGCGTAATGAGCTGCACCTACTCAAAATCGCATCGCGGTAGGTACTGCATGCTCTGAGAGAAGTTCAAAGGTGGGTGTGCCATGTAATATGCTCCGACCATCTTGCAAGCTGGCAACAGGACGGTGATCAATTCTTGTTACGAATAATCTCTGTAGATGAATTCTGGGCCAGGGCATTCGAATCAAAACTGAAATGTCAGTCCGCGTAGTGGAGACATGCTGGATCACCAAGGAGGCAATCAGAAGCCTTCCCCAGTCAAATTGATGATGATCGTCGAGTATGACGTCAGGGGTGTCATTGTTTTCCACTTTGTTCCTCATACAAAACAGTGACCGCACAGTACTATAGGGACCTCCTGGTGCAGCAGGTACGACGTGGCGTTCGGGATAAACATCCGAATCTTGTGAACAGTGCAATAATTCTGCACGACAATGCAAAACCACATAAAGCAGAGTGTGTAGGAGAGCTACTGCGACGTTGGGGATGGGAAGAATTGGAGTTCCCATCGTACTTTCCCTGTGACTTTCATCTCATTCGCAGTATTAAGGAATCACTAAGTGGTAGGCTGTTTGAAATAAGAAAGGACATTGCTGATGCTGTGCTCCAACAGGTGACCAGATTCACAAATGGTGCTGCAAATGCTGTGGCTGATGGAATTCAGAGCCTCCTACATAGTTGGCCGCGTGTTGTGACAGTAGCAGGGTACTACTGTGAGGGTTTTTAACCCACATTTGCCATGTCAACTCTATGTGTATTGTGTTGTCATTCTTTTGCACCGCGAAGGCCACATTGACCTGTATGCTACCGTAATAAATTTGTTACGATATTTCAGTGCTATTCATTGTTCACACATGTAGTTTACATCTTGTACTTTCGTCTGTTTAAATCACATTTTCCAACCGTACTGGTAACTTGAAGGAAAAAATAGTTGCCATGACTTTTGCTACAATACTCGTATAAACATTGGTGCTGCGTTCCACAGTGTCTCTTACAATACTCTACAGAAAGCTTTTAACCAACTAATTTTAAACCAAGTTAAGCTACAAAATAAATAGATGTATGTTTATGAATGCGTATTTTTTTAGTTTTTTCCCTTTACATTATATTTACTTCATTGAGGAAAACGAAATTGGATGATGCATCACCAAATTTGTTAACTTAGTAATATTATTTACATCTATTCCAGGTCAAATGAGACTAACGTCCGTTACTACATCTGTTACACTTTTTCGTTATATAATTTTCCTAATACAATTGAGCCCAAAATTGACATTGTCATTATAATATGTATTTGTTTAGCCTGAAGTGTTGTTCTATATCACATGAATCTTCTATTAAGCCCAAAGCGACCTACCTATAGAGAATTAAACTATCCAATACATATAACTCTATTCTGAATTCATTTGCATTATGCGATAAACTGCGGTCAGTGATTCCTTTCTATTGAATGCTATTTAATCGAATGCATTTAACTACTTACTTAAACAAACTATAATGAGGTTATAGTAATTGGTTTATAATAAGAGTTATATTTACACACTATAGGCGGCTTCATGAATACTGTTTAAAGTCCAAGATATCATTAGTTGTGAGTACATACCTTTCATGATCGCGGTAGCTCAATCGGCAAAGGCAACGATCTCGTAACTGGAAAGTTGCGGATTCGGAGCTTGAGTCGGCCTACGATTTGCATTTTTGCTACACGAGGGCCACTTGAGTATTCAGTCACAATAGATTAGTCAGAAAAAAACAGAGATCTCGCAAGTGAATGGTTGCAGGATGAGTGTCGAGACGCTTAAAGATCCAATGTGATTGTTAAAGGTGACTGGGGCTCGTAAAATATGTTCGTAGTCATAGTTATAAACGCCTCGCGCGTCCCCGGCTGCACTCTCTGAAGTCCGCACGCCTCGTTCTATACCTGCCAGCCTATTTTTACTGGAGCAGGTATCTTGGGTTCGAGTAAAGCATATGTGGCCGACGATAAGGACTGCCGCGACTAAACTCTTGACTAAACATTTATTATTAAGAAGATTTGTTAAAACATATATACACTCCAAATCATACCCAAAACAGGGCTCAAATAAGACCGAGGACAAAAACAAATTGTGCCGAGCGGAAAAACACCTCCCTCGGTCTCAGCTCCTTTCACAAGAATGTCAGTTCTCCGTCGATCCGAGCGGGCATCCCTCCTCTCCTGTTCGCGAGGGGCCGGGGTGGAATCCCCCCCCTCGATCAAGTTTTCGCCTCCACGGGAAAATGTATTTCTCTGCAGCTGGTGCGGGCGGGGTCACATCTCTCGCCCCCCTCCTGTAGAACCTGCATGGAACAGGGCTTGCCCACCCCCTCTCGGAGTGTCCGTCTTCGGCCGCCGAAAAAAAACCAGGGGCCCATGTAACACCAACTCGAGACTAGTATTACAATAGTGTTCTCCAATTAATCAAATCATACCTTTGGAGGTGACAGGCCAAGCCTATGGGTGTTCTATTTGGTACCTGATTTTAAATTAAGATGAACCACTTGAGCAAAGTCAAATTTTCCCTCTAGAGGTGCTCATTAAAATGAAAGGTTCAATCCTTTGCTTTAATACTAGCAGCTTATGACTCAAACGTACTTGGTTTTGTCCAAGTGGCATCAGAACCAACATCAACATACATTTCATAAACAAATTTTGAGAACAAAAATATAAATACTTTTATCTTTATTTTCACATTTTTTTAATTTTTGTCAACCAAATTTGGCCTTAAAAAATATTTCCACAATCCCCATTTAAAATGTTTTGGCTTAAAACCTACTCAGTCGCTTTTAGTTGTAAAGTTTTCCCACTTAATCACAAGGAATCGCAGTAAAAAGCATTTTCGTGTTATAGATCATTATTTATTTCTTTAAGCAATGTAATGAAGCGTGCGGGAATCTAATTTCTTTTAGATTACTGTCTTTTCAGTCGAAATTGAGCCATCTTAATTTTCTTTTCTCCTAATTTATAAGTATGTATGTAGGACTTTCCCTTTTCATTCTCTCTTTTCTTATTGCATTAAGTAATCAGCATGCAAGAAAAATCACATGAAATTGTGTACATTGAAATAATCCTGTTGTTTTTGGAGCCCTTTTTCTTGCATTAAAATTCCATGATTTTTATATATTATGTATGATTTTTCCTTTTACTTCCTCCTTTTTATTACAATAAATAACCATGGATAAAAAATTACTTACATAGGTCTAGATTAAAATAATTCTGTCTTTTAAGGAAATATTTTCATGCATTAAAAATAGTTATGGCATTTATTCTTCCCCATTTTGCAGTAGTAACCTTTAAAAACAATATTAAAATCCTTTTATTTACTTATTCTTGATTACACTTGGCTTGCTTTTATTTGAATAAGAATTGTTTTTATAAGTTCTATATATCAAAACTCTGGAAAGTTTTGCTTCATGCATGAAATATCTAATTTAATTTTTACAGTTTCCGTAAGGAAAGTAGAAATCTGAAATGTTTCAAAAGATTGTATTAAAAATTTATGTAGTCTCTAACGAGACAAATCTGTAAGACACTTATGGTATTGGAAATTTAAAAGTTAAAAAAATACCGATGAAAAGCTTTCCTGAACTTCAAATGAGGATCTAAATTTCAATAATAAAGTAGTTTACAATATATTTTCAGCAAAGAGGTTTCATCATATTTCTTATGAGTTATTACTCTAGAACTAAAATCTAAACATTGAAAATGAAATACACAATATGTCGTGTAGCTTTCATTAAAATTAGGTAATTTTGCCTGTGATCAAATATAATGGTTAATATTTTGTTAGTCTATGACTAAATTTATTTGTTTTGCTTTGTGTAAATTATTTAAGTTTTAAATTCAACCGCAAGTTCTGAGAGACTACAGACTAATTTTTAAAAACTAATAAACCAATTAAAAAGTTGCTAAAATAAATATTATACACTTAAATAAACACATAACAATGTTGATAGTTTTATAGAAAAATAAGAAAATTTATTGTTATACTTTTTATTATGTCTATGTACAAAAATTTGGTTCAAACTGCATAAAATTTGCTTCCCGAAATTTTCTATTTTGTGCCACCTTATCAAAAATTCAACATTAATCATGTAGTAAAACATTTACGTAAAAAAAGAAGAGAGTGGACCTAATTACAAATTCAAATTTTTATAACAAGTACCTTTGTTTACCTGAAAAAGGGATGTGCAACTGCAGGGCTGTGCTAGAGCGGTGCTGTGGTC
>CM063510.1:22312711-22325211 GCA_032207245.1 Pardosa pseudoannulata
TAATTCATGGAAAATTATATCTTTATTTTCTTATTTAGGAAAAATAATAAGTTATATTTTTTTGAGGTTTGTAAAAATATTGCTAACACATTTTTAATAAGTCATAAAGTAAAAAATATGGATATTTTGTGAATAATATTTTCAAAACTACTAGTTTGAATTCAAACATTCTGAGGATAAATCATAGAAAATATATCACAAATAACTGTACAAAATTTTAATTGTGTACTTTAAATGGAATTTGGTATATATGAATTCGAGTTTGATAAATATTGTAAAAAAAATAAGAAAAATGGTCTTAAAGATTCTAGTACTCGTCTTTTAAGAAAATAATTACCATTTGTTACATTTTACACTATTTTAAGCTCCTATAAAGATTAGTTTTACAATATAAATCTAAAATGACTAAAATTAATTGACTGTTCAGTTGAATGTACTGTTTTTAATATAGTTTCTCACGGCATAAAATATTTTGTATGGGAAAAATATTTCGAAGGACATCCAAACACCTGAACAGGGAGTTAATTTTTATAATTCAAAAGAATATTCATTCATTATTTTAATCGATAATTATATTGTAAGGTTTAATTTGTCCAAAAAAGTAATACAAGTATAGATTATAAAAAGCAAAACATATATATATATACATATATATAGATGTGTGTACATATATTTATACATATATATATATATATATGTGTGTGTGTGTGCATATATTTCTACATTAACACACACACACACACGTATATATATATATATATATATATATATATATATATATATATATATATATATATATATGTATATATATGTGTGTGTGTGTGTGTGTGTGTGTGTGTGTGTGTGTGTCTGTGTTTGTGTTTTTGTTTATGTATGTATGTGTGTCTGTGTAACACCAGCGGAATAAGCCCCTATTGTATTTACTTGCCCGGTCTTGTTGGCCAAGGAGAATCCTAGGCAAGTAGCTTGTTACAGAATATGTAATCGGGCCATTCCTTTAAAAAAGAACATGTAGAATTTGTAGGGGAAATTTAACTTTTATTGAGCTAAGAGAACGACTCTTTCAAATGCAGAAGATAGAATGATACACGCCTTTCTCTAGCAAGATCAGAATAATGAAAGATTAAAAAAACAGTTTGCTATTAAAAAAGTCGGCATCACAGCTAAAAAAACGGAATTTATTCCCAAGGAATCGCAAACTTAGTCAGCAAATTTAACAGTAAATAAGAACTTAAATCAGGAGAAAAACTGAGAAATTCGTCAGTGACAGTTGGAAAATGAGATGAATGGACAGATAATTTGCATTTATTTCAGAGTTAGCTGTGGGAAATAGATTCGAAGAATTCAAGTCCCTGACACTTCTATAGATATGATATTTTGTGGCTGGGAAAATAGACTTGAAGGAATACGAATTGGAAAGAGGAGAGTTTTTAAGAGATATTTTAAGTATAATAATTTTGATGTACTACATATATATTCACATACACATACACACGCTCATATATATATATATATATGTGTGTGTGTGTGTGTGTGTGTGTGTGTATATATATATATATATATATATATATAATATCAAAACTATTTAACTTTAATATATCCTTAAAAATCTCCTCTCTCCAATTCTAATCCCTTCAGATCTTTTTCCCAGCCTCTAAATGTCTTAATCAAAGGAGCGGTCTCGACTTAAAATTCTTTTGATGCATTTCCCGAAGCTTTCTATCCTGTGGATGTATATTTTCTGTCTATTCAACACGTTTCCCAGCTGTCGCCGGCAAATGGCACCTCGTTTTTCCAGATCTTACACTTAAATTGGTTGAGTAAATGCTAAAATCTTTTCTGTCTTCCCTTTTGGGTGCACCTCTGTTCTAGCAGAGTGATTTTTCTCTTTTTCTCTTGTCTGTAGTTGATTAGTAAAGATGTCCATTTTAGCAGCTCTGAAATAAAATGTTAATTAGACATGCTCCGTTCTCTCAATGACCCGACTGCACCGTTCTATATTACTGCTAGCTAATTAGTCTTCTTCTTGCCAAGTAGTCTGTCCAAGTAAAAATAATAGAGGCTACATAATTATTTTGACTAGAGGAAATAATTGTTACATATATATACATACGTCTCTATATCTACCTATATATATATATATATATATATATATATATATATATATATATATATATATATATATATGTGTGTGTGTGTGTGTGTGTGTGTGTGTGTGTGTGTGTATGTGTGAATATGAAATAAAGGTTTTTGCTTCATCTCGAAGTGGAGGTCCGAGCAGACATTTCCACTCTGCAATCTTGCTGAGTGGTGTAGAAGAGAAGGACAATGAAATAAAGACAATGAAATCTCAAAACTATTGTAGTTTTTTCTTGTCGAATCTATCGAATCTGTCGAAACACTCGGAAAACCCTGGGCGAAACTGTTTTCAAATACCATACATCTGTTTTGTAGTTACTTGTGCCAACCAACTAGCGACCTCTGCAAGCCACGTGGATCGCGTAACTTACACATTAGAACTCTTCTCTTCGGTTTGGAAGGGTAATACTAGGAAACATTCGAGAACATCAGCTAGGATTGTTTGAAAAGAATTACCAGAAAAACATAATCTTAAAACGAAAGTGATAAAATATTATTAAATATATCTATGTAACATATTCAGTAGTTTGTCGCCAATCACAATAATAAAATCATAAACACAATCATATAAAGTAGTCATATTTAACAACTTTTATTTCCAAATCGAAATAGGTATAGCCTTTTTAGGCCTTAGGTCACACACCACATACCGTCATCTAATGGAATACTTCTCTCGCCCTGTCACGTGATCATCGACACCGGAAACACAAGGACGCCATCCTCATAATTTGGAACCCTACCAACTTCAATTTTTACTGTTATAGAATATCCCCCCCCCGTCCAGGAAGAGGGTGACCACTAATGCCTAAATTGATGGACAAACTCACCCAGGAACAAACCGAAAACTTTAAAAAAATTAAATGTCAAAGTAGGTCACATGACAAGACGAGAACAAAATAAATAAAATATGTACAAAAAATATACGTTATTCATAGGTATAAAAAATAACTTGTTTTCAAAAATACATTAATTTTCAACATTTTGAGAAAATTTTTAAAAATTGATGAGATACTCTTTTGATCATACAAACAAATTTTTTTATTCCTTTGAAATTAAAATAAAAAATCTGAATACTATGAAAATTATACGGGGAAAATAAACAGAGGTCATAAAAAAGACATAAGGGATATAAAATATATTTTAAGTTCACAGTCGCAGCATATAATCAATGAATACTTCAATGGGTAAAAAGTTGTAAGAAAAGTATATATCGAAATTAAATTTATTCAAGGTTTCAGTTTCAGTATGAATTAGCGCTATCTTTGTGTAACAAAATATACTTTATACGCAACACTATTTTTTAGTAAGGAAAAGGATGAAATCTGAGATTTTCTTACTTATTCAAATAGAATATATTTAATACCGATATGTATATTGAGAACACGTTTTGAATGCAATTATATGTCGGGAATTTTAAAATATAAAAGGATATTTTTAGAAACTTCTTTATTTTTTAGACCTAGTTTATATTTTATCATGAATATTGCAGTTAGTTTATGCCCTTATTATACATTAAAGCTACTAGTTATACTTGTACTAGAAATATAGATTTGAATTTAATGTAGAAAACATGATGTAGATTATAAATATTATGATTATACGAAAATCTCTGTGTTGTAATGTACATACAACCTATACACCAGTGTTCGTTACAAGGGGGAAACACAGAATGAATATAATACCTTATATAGATTCAGACATTTATTCTATACATTTATTTACAAAAATACTTGGTTAACATAATCAATCATTTATATTTTCTATTTACAGACTAATTATCCCACATCACTTTATAAGGAATTATTATTATTAACAGAGGCCTGTCAAAGGACTGTAAATATTATTTATAAATTACCTCCATTAAAGTCGCCGGGAAGCAGGCAGGGACTTTTCTCACGGGCATACGGGACGAGTTGGTGATGGTGAGCGGGGCGGTGTCAGTCCGGGCGCATGGGACGAGCTCGTGCTAGTGGATTCTTGTTCCACTTCTCTCGACTGCCCACTTCTAACTCTCAGCTCTCAGCCTTTTGCTCTCACTCCGTTTCCAAAAACTTCACCTAGGTCCCAACGCCCCTCCTTTTCTTGTCCAATCCCTTCCTTCGGGAAAATTTTCCCACATCAAATGCCCTTCGGGAGTGCAGGTGGGCTCATTAAAGTAGCCCCTTTTTGTTCAAGCTGACATTACATTTTAGCCCCTGCTCCCACAATTCACGCTTACAGTTCTGTGCAAGCTTGACCGTTATGCTGCCATTCTGTGAAGTATCCTCTCTGCAGGGGTCCCTAAACTCGACGTAAATAATTGGGGTCTTAAATTCGTCAAGGAAAATCCTCCCACGGCTATGCATGCACGTGCAACTCACCGTGAGAAAGTACCTCGGTACACTCTGTATCTTCAAATATGAAATTATTACTGATATAGAGTAACTTTTAATTTAATATAGCATTATTTTTTGTTAAGCGTATCAGTACCCATATACCTTTCTACCTTTCACTACACATAACATTAAATTTTTAATTATAATTATTATATAGTTTTTTAATTATAATAATTATAGTACATTTATTATTTTTTAATTATTTTTTCAAAGCACCAGTACAGCGAAATGGTAAAATCAATGCATATATTCGGTATTGTGGTTACTTTTAGGAAAAGAATTTTATCTAATGTAAAAATATTATAATTTTTTTTTCTCTTTTGGATTGAATTAAATATTATATTTTTAGTATATAACTACAACCAACCAAGCTATCTGATTGCTTTCGTATTTTATGTACAAATAATAATGAAATATGTAAAACTAAATATTTAAAACAGAGTTTTCCAGCTGATTTTTTTCAATTACTGTCAATTCTCTTTTATCATATTTATCAGCATTTCTTAAAAAATCAAGAAAAAATAAATACCTTGTTTTCAATGTTTAAAAGTCTTATCACATCTATGTCAATATGTACTTGTTGTAAAAGCAATAAAAACATTTTATGATTCTTTTGGCTGTTCATAAAACGTGGTTTCTCATGTGAGAGCTATAAATATTTAGCTGATAAACTTTTAGCTTCATCCCAATTTAACCTGAATTAAAATAAATCGGTTAAACATTTGTTTTCTCCAACACAAGAAATTTACAGATCCATGTGCGGATGTCTCGTTTAGCAAAAAAAAAAAAAAAAAAAAAAAAAAAAAAAAATTGTTTTGTTTTGGTTTATGTTGACGTATTACGTCATGTTGACGTACTATTAATTGATAGAAAGTTTTTGTCTCTCTAACATGAGAAATCCACATATTCTTTAATGGAAGAAGAAAGCCTAAAGTAAATTTTTCTCAACACATGTATGATGTTGACATATGATAAAGGTTGAACGGCTACACTGGAAATCGTTTTTTTTTGGTTTGGATATTTTATCACATCTACTTGCTGTTTCCTACACAATTACTTAGGATGTATTTAAAACTACACCCATTTTTAAAGCACATTTAAGTTCATTTACTATTTTATGGGATTTGCCTAAAAAATATCTCTTCGATTTTTATTTCTAGTTTAAAATCTTCCAATTTATTGAGCTGGAATCTCATGTCTGCAGATTTTTTAAAATTGCTTTACAGTGACATATCAACGGAATTAATACTTCATCATCTCTAATTTTTCCAGTTTTTCTGTTATTATATATCAGTGGTATAATTAATATCCATAATTTTTCAATAGCTTTTCAAGAGAATAGCCGATAAAATGTTTCCATGAATTGAAAATTTAAAAATTATGACATTCTATTTTTCCATATTGTTTTAAAGCAGACAAACTAAGGAAATATTAAGCATTAAAATCTTTGCGATATAAACATATACTACAAAAGATATATTACTTAAATTATTATTTAGTAGCTATTATGCACGTTGAAATTTTAAAGAACAATGTAGTAAAGCGTCGTCTAAAGACCTATAAAATGAGCTTTACTTTTTAGTATCGCCTCAAATAATATAAAGAGTTTTTCCAACTATTGTATAGAAATTACTTCTACTTTATTATTCCAATACATCACTCAATGTAGATAAAGTATCAAGTATTCTATGAAAACTGTCAATTTTATTTTATCCATGTATAAAAATCTTATTTTTCTGAAACCTATTTCTGTGTAAAAAATATCTATTCAAGATTTCTCAATAAAAATTGCTGGAAAAAAATAAAAATTACTAAATTAACAAAGATACCCTCTCCCCAAACCCTTAAAATTTTCTAAATTTTAATATTAGTTTAATTTATTCAAACACAAGCATTTAATAATGTCAGAATATTAGGATTTGGGTCCTACTCATATTATTATTATTATTGAATTACGTATGTAATTTCTATACATCCTACTATATAGATAAACTGTCTAATATTCGAGTAAAACCGGTCATTGGCTTTATTCGTGTATGGAAATTTAAAAATTATATTTCGTAAACTTATTTTGATATAAAACATATATATTGAAAAATTACTGAAAAAAAAAATCAAGAAAAACCAAAGATAAAAACAACAATTTTAAAAATAACATAGTAGAAAACATTTAAAATATATGTATTATAATATGTATTACTGAATGTTATCGAAACATAGAGCTTTCTTTTATTAATCAATGATTCCATGGACTAAAAGATATAAATATATATCCTATTTCAACTAACTAAAATGCAAATAAGAAACCTTTGACTTTTAATTTAATGCAAGCTTAAATATTTTAACATCAGCGTATCCAATTCCTTTAGCATTATTATTGTTTCAAATAAAATATTGGGACATTTCTGTGACATAGAAATATTAAAATTAAATGCAGTAGAATAAATAATAATATTCTTTTTCCAACAAGCAGAATACAAATTGAAATAAATCAATTTTTAATAAAGCCGTTACAGATGACTTTTCCGATATATTTCGACATTAAATACCCATAAATATTCATTTTTATAAATATTAATTACAAATTAATAATATCAGTATCTGTATATGTTGCTTATTTTATTTTTAATTAGGATATTATTGGAAAAGATTGAAATGCACTTTTATTATATTCTAAAAATGCTTAAGAAAACTGATGATGCAAATACAGTTCTGTCGTTTATTTTTTTAATTGTAAAATACTTTAAATATATTAAATGAAATATTAAAAGATAGTTTTAACTAAGTAAGAAAACTGGAAAAACAAGAAATGAAGTTGAAGAATCAAAGCCATTCGTAGTCACCAGTTTTTAATTAAAATTCAGATAAAAAGCAAACTTGGTAAATGTTAATCCGTAAAAGAAAAGTGCAATATTTTTGTAATTGATTTTTGCGTTTTTGTATTATTACTTTACCTCCAAACTTTGTGCTCTGATGAGACATGTTGATAGTATTTTTAAAACACGTAACTGAAGAGACTTCAAGCATAGGGATGAAAATTAATTAAAATTTAAAAAATAATGTGGAACCATAAAAATACAATCATAGAATAAAATGTTTTCGTGAGTGGTGTAAAGAGAATTTTTCTGCGTCAAAGTTATATTTTTATCTTGTCCATTAATTACTAAAAGGAATTCAATATATTCAATAAAGAATTGAAGAATTTAATATTTTAGTAAAAATTTAGATTTATAACAATTTTAGTAAATGTTATAATGTACTTACAACACTAACACCAGTGTTCGTTTACAAAGGGGAAACACAGTAAAAATATAATACCTGAT
This sequence comes from Pardosa pseudoannulata, assembly GCA_032207245.1. Classification (NCBI taxonomy): domain Eukaryota; kingdom Metazoa; phylum Arthropoda; class Arachnida; order Araneae; family Lycosidae; genus Pardosa; species Pardosa pseudoannulata. Next base: position 22,320,549 of record CM063510.1, read on the forward strand.
ATGTGGACTAAAACATACGTTATGTACACTATTTACAAATTAATAAATTACTTGATTAACATGGGACATAACCAGCAATTATTTGGACTTTATATTCATCAATACACAATAATTATTACAATTGTCTTTTTGTTATACATTATTCCTTAATCAAAATATTGAATTAAGAACTGAGGCCTACGTAACAATCATGAATATATCAAATCTGTTTATCTCCAGTAATTACAGGGAGCAGGATGGGGCTGGCAACAGGTAAGCTGGACGTCGGGCGTAAAGGGCGTCGGTATTGGCTTATCAGCCCCTATTTTGCTGTACGTCTATGCTGACGTGCCGATCATACGCATGCGGGTTCGGGAATCGATTGCAGGCCCGGGCTCTCTGGATGTCCAGCAAATCTTGAATCCCGACATCGACTGCTTTTTCTTTACTCTCTTTCACAACTCCTCACCTCGGTTTTAACGCCCCTTTTTTTGTTTGCCAATCGCTTGTTGGTGAAATTTTTCCACATCTTCATCCCCTTCGGACGTGCAGGTGGGCTCATTAAAATAGCCCCTTTTGTTAAAGCTGACATTATCTTTTAGCCCCTGTCCCCATAACTCACGGTTACATCTCTGTCTGGACTTGACCGTAACGCTTCTGCCATTCCGTGATCTATAACTCCTCCGCAGGCGTCCCCACTAAATCTCGAAGTCAACAGCTGCATCTAAATTATTTTTGCAAATTTATTCTACAGCTGTGTATACACGTGATGACATCTTGGGAAAATACATCTGTACAGTAAATATCCCTATTTTTTAAAAGTACTCTTTGGCGTATTTGATTTTAAAAAATTTACGAGGGTGGGTAGATTATCTATTCTTTTCATTGTACAATATATTCACCTAAAGTTAATGCTTCCACGATTTTCGTTTTCTACATAACTTTCCTTTCTATCAATGCAAACTGCAGAGCGGTAAACCAGACTATATACGTTGGTTCAAAACAAAAGGTTCCTGTAGATAAAGTAACTCATGCTCAGCATTTTGCACGTCTAAAAGACCTATAACAAGATAAAATGTATGCTTTGTAAAAGGAACGTATTGGTTTACGATTTCTTGTGTGATAATGAAACATTTTCAACTGATTATAAGATATTATCACTCTGAACCAAAATTAATCGGTTAAAATTATTTCGCTTTTATACAAGAAGACCACACATTCTATAACAGAAAAAAAGTAACATTAAGTCCTTGGTTTTTGGCCGTGAACAGGGTGACGTGTGGTAAAGCCTTAAGTCTGTTTCAAATCGGCAACCTCATAATGCATGTAAGGCTTTTTTAAAATTTCTTGTTCAAGTTAAACATAGTTTTTTGGTGATAGTGCACTGTTACCAGATAGTTTTGCTACAAATGGGAATGAAGTCACGGGGGACTATTAAAAAAGTACAATGCGTTGTGAGGAGTAGACTTATAATCTAAAAAACCCATGACACTATGATAAATATGTACCAACCCAAAAGGACAGACTCAGGGACAGAAATTTAAAAAAATGAAAGTATTTTATTGAACATAAATGTGTTGGTCAAAGTAATATTCCAAGAATATATGCTCACATACCATCAGGGGTCATAACTACCAGCCGCCTGTTCAAGGTGGGGTTATTTAAGGTTCAGTCGCTCTCTCTGCCGCAACCCAAACATGCACGCTTTTAAATAGGTGCTCTTCTTTTTCACCCCCACGATTGCCAAAGTAAAACCATGTAGTCATACAGTGCCAAATGTGACTCGACAGCTGTGCCCTGTAGTTGCAGAGACATTCCTTAGAAATACCCCTAAGGGGGACACTACAATGCCTCTTGACCACAGAAAGCGAGAAGGTTAAAAGGTGACAAAAAAAAACTGCACTAAAGCAGTACTTTCTTATATTCAAACTGGTCTGATAGGTTGACACCATAAAATGTTGCTAACAAACTTTTACTTCCCAACATATACGTCTCTCATATTCGAAGACGCATTTCTGCACCTTTGACCAAAGTAAAAGGAAAACTATTTGTTGATCCTATTTAGTGAAAACTTCTAATGGAACGAAAATAATCTACTTGCAACATACATAGGATGGAAAAGTGAGAATCCCGATCAAAACTTTCATATCACAAACACAGAAGTATAGTAAAAAATTAAGCAAAGATGTATAAGTGAATGTGCACAATGTATGAGGAGTTTAAGCAAAAGTGTTAGATAATTTTTAACTAACAACGTTTGTTCAACATTGTTTGTTGATCCTCTTTGGTACAAAATTTTAACGGAACAATAATAATTTACTTGCATGACAATGACAAAAAAAATGAGTAATAGAGATGAAATTTTCATATCATTAACACAACAGCATAAGAAATAAAATCTATGATAATATAAGCCAATATGCACAATAAGAGACTAATTAATACAAATAGTAAATAATTTTTGACTTTCCCTACTTAACATAAAACTGTTCATAGTTTTTTAAAAGCTATATCTTAGGCAGTTTAATGCAAAGGAAAAAAACTTAACATAGATTAAACTATTTTGTTTTGAATAATGTACACATAAGTATAAACAGTAGTATAGCATAACACTTCTTCATCAAGGAAATAAAGAAAACATTACTGCACGAAACATACTCTTATGTATGCTTTTCTAGAATGCAAAATAAGATAAAATAGGCTTCTTCTCCATTGATCCTTATTGGTTTAGACATCAGGTATAAGAAAATAGAGCTTACATATATATGCTGCATCCATAAAAGCACAATCTTTTTTTTAATATTTCGATAAAATTTTACAAAAGACGATAAGAGGTAGTTCCCCTGGACTGAGATAAATATTTTCATCAATTAAAAATATAATATATTTATATTTAATAATTTAATTTCAATACTAAGCAAATATACCTCCTACTATTACAAAGTAATTATAAAGAAAGTAATGATATAATCAAAAACTTTATTTAAAGATTTTTCAGATTACGAATATATTAATATAAGCCATTAATATCTTATCAGAAATGTATGCAAATTTAAATAAATTATGATCATGACGACGCTTTATGTTTACGCATTTCGCAAACATATTATATACATTCTTCTACAACATTTCTTAGAGAACTATTATAAAATAATATTTTGGTATGGAATAAATTTTGTTCCCTTAATATTGCCGTTTAATAATTCTTTTGTGATATATCAGGTGTGAAAAAGAGGTAAAATATTGAGAGAAAAATATCTTTCGATACAATTCCCGCACAACCTTAGCCGGATTCAAACTTTTAATTTTAAATACTTTTGAGTTATATCTATTCTAGAAATCACTAAAGCCTTCCTTACTCAAATAAACAGTGTTCTAATATATATATATATATATATATATATATATATATATATATATATATATTATATATATATATATATATATATATATATATATATATATATATATATATATATATATATATATATATATATATATATATATATATATATATATATATATATATATATATATATATATATAATAGTATTTTTATCCTAAAAATTAACCGTAATTATGTCTGATTTGAAATAATTTTCCGGCGATTCCATCCTTTTTTTTCCTATCAAACTTTTAATTTTAAATACTTTTGAGTTATATCTATTCTAGAAATCACTAAAGCCTTCCTTACTCAAATAAACAGTGTTCTAGAATATTCAACGACTGTATACAAGATCAAGGATATCTATCTGTTATCCAGTTCTGTTGTGTCAACACAGTATTGAGTGATAAATATAGATATTTGGGTTATTTTTATTCCAGATTCCAGTCTATTCTACGACTGCCTACATAATAATATTTTCTGCTAATATATTGTAAGGAATAAATTTTGACGTCTAAAATATATCCTAAAAAGAACCACTTTATATTTAAAAAGAATACACCAGAAACATTTTTAATAAAGCTGTATCTTTTGAAAAATTATTAATTATTACCTTGAAATAGCTTGAAATTTTGAACTGCTTTTTTGTTATAATGTTAATAATAACCTATTAATTTTTCAAGTAGAATTAGGAAAAAATAATAGTTTTCATTATCCACCGTTACATCAAACTTTACAAATTACCACAATTTAAAATTCTCCGTACGCCTTTCTTTTTCATGTACGGAAGAAATTTTTAATTACGAACTACTTTTAATATTTAACTTATATATCGAACGGTCTAATGGAGAAAAAGTTATCTATGACATTATCTATGTTTTCAATAGAAAATACCGTTTCATTTAAATGTCCTTAAAATATCAATTATTTCTTTCAGAGTATCATTATCGTGTCGTTTAAAAATAAAACATTGGATAAATTACATTTTTACGATAATTATTTTTGCGAATATTTATTAAATATTGCACGTTGAATATGTTTCTGCTATTAAAAAAAAGCTAACATAAACATGCGTAGAATATTTGAAAGATCGGAATAAATTTTAATTTCCTCAAATGACAAAATTAAATTTAAATAGTTACAACCATAATTAGAATTAAATCAAATAATCAGAAAATGAAATAATCAAACTCTTTGAATAAAAAATTCATGACTGTGAGAAAAAAATTCATATATTTATATAATTTAAAAACATTAGGTTTTGGGCTGAACACTTCTTTAATTGAATATGAGAATGAA
>CM063510.1:22332711-22340211 GCA_032207245.1 Pardosa pseudoannulata
TTTTTTTCAGTTTTAAGTGTTATCTGTTGTGAAATATTGTAACTAATTTTGAAAGTTTGTCTTCCTGAAAATTTACTGTTGTCTCAAGCATATTGCAATAAACGGTGTATTTTTTATCGCAGCCCGTTTACTTTTTATTCACTTTTCAAATATACCGGTCATTTTTGAAACACCAAGTATATCAATAAACATCACATAAATTAGACTACAAAACATTTACGAATTCCTTTTTGCTACTGTATTTGCAAGAAAATTAGTTACACATTTTAATACAAATACGAATAAATCTAATTGAAAAAAAAATTATGGTGGAGTTACGCATTGCTGTCTTAAACCATTAATGCATTATTTCTGACAAATATATAAACGTTTCCTTTGTAAATGGTAAGTTAATTTTTGATAAAAGTTAGTTAATTATAACAATGAATGAAATCTGCTATGAGCTTTTTAATTACAATCAGTTCCCGTAAAAAATATTTCACAGTTTTCATCATTTTGTCAACATAATTTTATGTAATTCAGTATTGTAAAGTGAAGTTTTATTGTTGATAAAACTTTCGATTCAGAACTTTGAGAGAAAAATAAACTCATGCGTGAGACTAGTAAAAAAATGAAATTTAGATCTAAATGACAAAATTGTAAGCAAAAAAGTGTTTCTTTGAAAATGTGAGAGATTGTTGATATAATTGCTATTCACTTCTAAGAAAAAGAATTTTTTTTCTATGGAAACATAACAAATCTACGAACTGTTCCTGGTTTTATTTTTTCCAGAAAAGGTGAGTTTGATATTAATGGATAAAAGTAACGATACTTATAAATTTACTTTTGTCTCGAGACTCAAATTTAGTTAAACACATGACATCATAATTTTTCACTTTGACCTATTTGATTTATAATGCTTATTTTATACTCAATACTTATTTTGGCGGACTGTGCGAAAATATTCAGAAACTATTTTTTGTGTCTTTTTTTATAAGGGAAGATCATGTATTAAGCAAATTTTTTCATTAATCTAAGTATATATAAAGGTCATATCCCACGTCAACCTGTAGGCGTTGAAAAAAACAAAAGATTCATTTGGTTTCTTTTCCCGATGAGAAATGCTCGGTTTTCTTGAAAGGTAACAAAATTTTTTCAACTGATTAATCACCTAATCAAATTTCAACCTGAATCAAAATTTACCCGTGACACATGAGAAATCCTTCAAATCTTCATCGGGAAAAGAAATGTTTAAGGTTTTATCACACGTCTGCTAGTACGTAATGAAAGAGCAACAAATTCAGTTTACGATTATTTTTCCTGATAAAGATGAATATTTTTTGTGTGATTGAGAACTGACTAAAGACCTTATTGTATGTCAACAGGGATCAAAATAAATCGGTTGCCTTTTTCCATTATTACACAAGAAATAAGTATATTCTTTCTCGAGAAAAGGAATAGCAAATGAATCCATTGCTTTTTCAATGCATACAGGTTGACGTCTGATAAGGTCTTAAACTTTTATTCGTTGCATTTTCCTGGCGTACAGGTTGAAGTGTGATAAGATCTATGTATTAGCTATAAGTTTGTTAATACAGTAGTTCGATTGTTTTTGATAATCTGCCTTTCACGTTTAGATGTGAGGGAAAGGTCCTCTTTTGTAGAGGATGTTATTTTTCTTATATGTTTAATTTATTTTCATTTTTTCATTACATGCAAATATTAATTATGTTCGTAAAAAACAAAAGCGGAAGTATTTGAAATAAACAGACACTATTTCTAGATTCAAAACCCCTCCTCTAGCATGCTCCTGAATATTAAAATAAAAATACATATAAAAGTTGAAAAGAATTTTCTAGCTTATAATTAGCTCGTTACCATGTAACATCGATGAAGATTATCGTTAAGGGCAAGACACAAATATATAAATCTGCTTATGTTTCAGTAAAACTAATTATAAGTCCTAACTAATTATTACTAGCCGAACTAATTATTGTCCTTAATAAGTGTAAGAATAAGAAGAATTATCAAAAACATAGTTCATTAAAAAGTAGTTCTACATAGATCATCAGACCTTGAATATGCAATTATAATGTTCCTATATAAGGATTTTTTTTATATTAATCTATACTTTTTCACCTGCTCATATCCTATAATTCTCGTCCGTGTAATCTTTAACTTATTCCTATAAAATTTTTCATGAATGTGTTATTTTATTTCCTGCTTACTGCAATTTCTCCGTTTTTAATCAAATTTATTCCTCAATTAATTTTTGTACTTTGCTTTTTTAGATTTTATTTTTATCCTTTTTTGTAACTGACACTTTCTTTTTTATCTTTTATCTCGATAAATGCCGTACAGAAAAAGCAGGTGTTACAATCTTTTTTTCTTTTAAGATCACTTATTATTTAAGGTTATGTCTCTCGTGATATTCCTCAGTTACTTTTTCAGTTTTATCAAGTAGTAAAATTCTCTGAGCAGTTGTTAATATTTGAGCTGAGCAGTCATACTAAACACAACTCATTCTGAGTGTAAACAATTCAGTATCGCGGAACTAGGGTTACTAATTAATATTGCCACATTTCATACGAGATCTTCCGAGATCCATGGCACAATGGTTAAAGTAGTGGGCTACGAACCGAAAGGTCTCCAGTTCGATCCTGAGTCATGACAAATTTATTTCCGTAATTTTATGTTCGCTTTGTTCAGTAGTCAAGAAGACTCCTAAATTATGCAAATTTTCGGTATCATTAAAATAAATCTAAAATGTTTTGTTAGATTAAAAATGCTGTGTTAAAACTGGGAGCTGCAGTTGTTGTTCGAGTAGGAGCTAGGTAGCTTGACATTTAATAAACGGTGTTATCTCTTAACTTGACTCTTCATTGTGTGCAACCAGTACTTGTATCCACGTGATAATATACCATTATAGAAGGTGTATTTCATTGTATTTGTTTTTACTACTTTTAATACTTAGTAGTTTATACATTCTATTTTCTCTAATCTCTCTGTACCCCTTTCAGTAAATAAAAGTTAAAGATTATATCAGTTAAAGTTAATAAGTTAAATATTACCCTTTGTATGGTCTAAGAATATGTACAAAATATAAAAGTAACCATCTTTAATTGTTTAATTTTTTATATAAAAGATTTCCAATTTAGGCTTTTTTTCTTGCACGTTGACAGGTATTGGTTTTGGCGTTTTCTGGATCTTGCTATTTTTCATGACTCCTTAATTAATACTTTTGCTTTGTGACACTGTAAAGTACACTCCTAACCATTCTAAACAAACTTAACAGGGATATGAAAACGTAGCGTCTATGTCCTCTAAGTCAATACTCAGGTAACTACAGTGGAGTAAACCAAATGTCTTCTTAAGCGATTCAAGTTTAAAGCTTTTGATCATACACTGCTGGTCTTCCACTTGTTTCTTTACAATAAAATCATCTTGAAATGATCTTGAAGAATACTGCAAAGAAATGACGAGATGGAAAATGGAAATACAATTGCTGTGACAAGTTGTAGAATTCTATTACTTTGGAATGCACAATATAGTTTTCAAGCTTTACAATCCTTCTTTCAATGGCAGATAATTAGAGAAACAACAATCTTACCAGATTAAATACGAATATAATTAATGCATATTTTGCCAAAATTGTTTAGAAAGAACATTTTGATTATTCTTTCGTTTAAATTTATGAAAATAATTAGCTAATTAGAGAAACAACAATCTTATCAGATTAAATACGAATATAATTAATGTATATTTTGACAAAATTGTTTAGAAAGAACATTTTTATTATTCTTTCGTTTAAATTTATGAAAATAATTAGCTAATTAGAGAAACAACAATCTTATCAGATTAAATACGAATATAATTAATGTATATTTTGACAAAATTGTTTAGAAAGAACATTTTGATTATTATTTCGTTTAAATTTTTGAAAATAATGGAGCAATTTTGTCAAAGAAAATTATTTGAAAAATTGAAAAATATTTCCAATTGTAGAAGGAAATAAATAATTTTGATAATCATGAACACCAGAAAACTATAGAATGAACTAAAGAAAAAAGTTGAATTTTAGAATAAATGTATAGTTATGAATTCAGAGGAAAATAAAAATATAACACTAATGCCTGTACTATTATCTTTAGAATTTAATGTTAAAAAAATTTTATCGCGTGCACTTCAAAAAGATATTTTGAAATTAGAAGGAATGAAATACTAATTATAATATTTTGTTTTAATAATATAATATTTTATTAATTTCTGTCGTTGTACCTACAGAAAATGATCTACACTTAAGCAACTTAACTGCAGTTAATCAAATATATAATAAGATTGAATGATACCGTAATTTAAATAATATCATTGGATAACAATGTTAATTAGTAACAGAAAGAAAAACAAGTAAATATATACGCAAATGATAAATGACAATAACAAGCTCAGAACAAAGATTAACAATAGAATAAAAATGACCAACAGATGTTTCTTTGGACTAAGAAAGCAATTAAGATCTAATTTAATCAGTCGGCAAACTAAATTTAAAATCTATAAAACCCTTATTTTGCCCATCCTTTTCGTTGCAAGCGAAATTCTCAACATAGACACTCAACCGATTGCTCTGAACATTTTCAATAGAATAATTCTCAGAGCTATTCTTGGCTCTGTACAAAATAGCGGATACTTGAGAACTCAATTCAACTTAGAATGTTACTACCTTTACAGGCAGTCACAGGCAGGGCAACAAGTTGAAATGTTTGGACCCGAGTTTGGAGAATCCTAGATAACAATAAAATACTCACATTCAAAAATTTTGTGGTAATTCGGAGGAAGAACCCTAACAAGATGGCTGGATGACATGGAAAAAGATTTGAGTATTCTGAAGATACATATTTGGAGAATAGTTTCCGAGGACAGATAGTTCTCGAAAGTGCAGGTAAATCAGGCAGCCAAAGCCGGCAAAGGACTGTATGCGTATGAAGAAGAAGTCATATACAAATGTACAAACGCATAGACATACACACACATATATAGGTTAAAAACATCATTATACACACATTTATATGTGTGTGTGTGTGTGGGGGGGTAATGATGTTTTAACCTAAAAATCTAAATAACGTAATTAAGTCTATCTTTAAATAAGTTTCGAGCGATTTCATCCTTTTCTGGCAAAACTTGGCAACTATCTTTTGTTCTTTCTATCAGATTAGTGAGCACAAAAAAACACCCACTTAACTCCTGTTTCACTAAACGCTTATTTTATAACGCTTTATGTAATTAGCTTCTCTTATTCCATGTCATCACAAAATGCATCATAAAACGCATCTACAAAATTCTCACTTGCCTACGTTTTTCCTTACGACTGCACCCAATTCATTGCGGTTTCTCTTAATTTTGTGATGGGCCAAATTACCCATTACACACACACACACACACATATATATATATATATACACATATATATATATATATATATATATATATATATATATATATATATATATATGTATATATATATATATATATATATATATATATATATATATATATATATATATATATATGTATATATATATATATATATATATATATATATATATATATATATATATATATATATGTATGAATAAAGTTATTTATTTATATTCATTTATGTATACATACACATATACATGCAAATACCTACTAAACCAAAAGGGTATTCTAATTTTAAATGACTATAAAAATATTTTAGAATAATCAAGTATAAGGAGAAGTATTGAGAATTTATTTCATCTATATATAAATAAATTAAAGTAATCAAATAAAGCAGTAAAACGGCAGGATATATTTATCTATACGAAATTTCGAGCTTTGATATTTCACCTCATACAACTGTAATTTAATTACCATTTTGCTGACGTAAATTTTGCATCTTATTCTATTTAATATACTTCTCTTTGTTCTATATTAATGTATTTCCATTATAGAGCACTAGTTATTACCTGAATGGGTACATATTTTATTCATTGAGCAGGAATTAAATTTGCGTTATGCCGCAAAGTGAAGATCGTTGTTGGAATTCTATTATTGCGAACATAAAATGTGAACTAGGTCCCGTGATATTTCATCTAACAAGAACCATTATAACACGTTAATACATTAGCATATTTCAGGATTTTAACGAGGAACGTAAAGATTTATTTTGATAAAATGCATTTAATGAAATCCAATCTAAATTCAATAACATTAAAGTTTTATACTTTAATTACATACTTTTGAACAGTAATTTTTTACTTATGGAATTAAGTAGATGTATGTACCATTAATTTATACAGATAGCTACAAATACAGAAGATTAATTTAGCATATAAATAAATATATCTATATTATATTAAAAAGTTTCCTAGTAAGAAATTAAATTTTAATTCTACATTAAGAAATGTCTCATTCCAAGATCGATTTACTTCATATTTCCCAGGGATAAAATAATTAAGTTTCATTTCTTCCCTATCTCCATGCGGTTTCCATGGGATATGAGTGATTAATGCAAATTTTTTAGCCTTGTCACGGATAATTCAAATTGATTTAAGTAGCAACCCAACCAAAGTACCTAAACCAATATGTAGATATATAAAGTTAGCCTCATATATATATCAGTTGGTTATATTAGCGGCATGAAATAAAATGTACACGTGTCAGGCTTTGTAAGCGTACTTCTTGATGGCTGCTTGTACACGTCATATACCAGTCAGTTTCTTCACAAATCATATATTTTCCTAGATCTATACTAGAGAATTTAACTTTGTGGGCAAGTAAAGAAATAGTAAAACTTATATTAAAGATAAATGGCCAACAGCTCTCATATTTCTCTCAATAGGTGATCTTCCCTACGTAGAATGCTGCATAAACTGATTACACCAACTGTTGGTAGGGTTGCACACAAACTATGCTAGCGTGAGAAAATTAGCGGAATATCTTTGTTATTCTTTATCACCACTATGTAATTATCTGTCTTACTATTACTACAGTTTGTAAACTTATGACTCAGATACAATGATACAGCCATCAAAAGGGCTAACTGAATCTGTTCCTCGATAAAAAAAAATCCCATCGTATCAAATCCAAAACAAAAGTGATGCTCATTGCAATTTTTTGACAGCAAAATTGTGGTCAATCCCAAATTTGTACCATCTGAACAAATTCAGGATGCCCCTTCAACAGACCCTTTCTAAGTACCCTAAGAAGTCAATCCACACATAACATATCCCGCCAAGGGGCAAGGACGATATGCGAATATTCACTGCATCATTGCACATACATTTGCAGAGTGGATCTGGCTCGCAAAAAACTACATTCCCCATGATTCCCGACTCACAGGATTTAGTCCCATTGGATAATTCTCTTTTTGCCAAAATGGAAATAAAAGCGAAAAGGCAGCTGATTTGGGTACATTGTATCTAAACCAATGTATAGATATATATAAAGAAAACCTAAAATATATATCAGTTGGTTATATTACTGGAACGAAATAAAATA
>CM063510.1:22345211-22367711 GCA_032207245.1 Pardosa pseudoannulata
GCCCAGGTTTCAGCTGAGTAAGTCAAAACAGGTCCTATTAGGCATTTATATAATATTATTTTAGTCAATCTTTTAATGTACTTAGACGATAAATATTTCTTTAATCCAAACTAACATCGATTAGTAGCAGTAATTCTGCTATGAATTTCAACAGATATATTATTTTGTGTATTAATTTCCGAACCTAGGTATATAAACTGCTTTACAGTTTCAAATACATATTTATTCTAATGAACATATATATTTTAAAATTGAATAAATATTACATATCACAGAAAGTCACTGGAACTGATGATTGCTACACAGAACTACTGTAATTTTGCACGTATAGTCCGAGGAGTATCTGTGTTTAAAAAGTAAATTTCTTCAGCCACGGACTATCTGCCAGTGCGAACTATCTGCTGGTTGTTCATTGCTCAAAACCTCAAAATCAGAAGAAGAAGGTAAAAAAGCACGTCTCATGAACGGGCGATGATCAAAATGTAAACAAAATCACGACTCACGAGACGTCAAGAAAACATTGTATCGTATCGGTAATAAACCATGAAAAACATATAACCCATAAAGCACAACGAATCTGTAGTAGCAAGTAGTGCAATCTTAAATTGTGTCCTGGAGTATGGAAAAATATCAATACTCACTATTTACAGCTTCGATTGACAACACCGAGTGGATGGGGTCAAGATCGAAGGTCATTTCACCACGAGGATCACTCGTAACAGAGTGTTTTGTTTTGAGAGTTTTGATTTGGGATAATATTGGTCATTCATTATGCCTTTAAAAAATCTCAGTTTTACTGCTCATTTCAAGCTGAAAGTAATTCAGTAGATCGACGAGAAAGCAGTAAGAAATTGACGCAAGCAAAAGAAAACATTAAAAATATCAGACCAAAGCGATCCAATCGTCGTGGAAAAATACAATGGCCAGCATTAGAAGACAATTTACACATCTGGGTTCTGGAACAGCAAAATGTAGGCAGCTTTGTTTCTTCCGTTAAAATTTTTCTCCAAAGCTATGGCAGAAGAAGTGGTTTCAAATTTGAAAGGTGGAATTAATTGAGTCTAATCCAGACTTTTCGGCATTCTACTGTACTTAAGTTTTCATTCTTAAAATGACTTAATATTGTCATAATAAAATACATATTTTTCCACGCATAGTCCGTGGATTATCTAATGGTGTGGACTATCAGACGATTTTTAAAATTTTATACATAAAAAGTTACTATACATACGAAATTACGATATAAAATAAACCTACCAGTTCACACTTAATCAAAATCTTTCTTACATTTAATATTTGAAGAAAAACTGTTGTAGTTTTGTTTCCTATCTAACCCTATTATCAATAAAAATTAGAATAATACCAAAACCCACTGTTAATGAATCACTTATCACTAAAATTTATTCTATAATTATACGAATATTGTAACAAACTCCAATAATGGAATGCAGAAGTAAAAACCGCAGACAGATGTAGTGGGGACTTTCTATTCCAGTAAATGGGTTGAAACTCCAGCGATATATGTAGAAGTTATAGTAGTAGTTAAATAACATTTCTTAACTATAATTCCTACCCTTTCGTATTAATTGAAAAGTAATTAAATAAAAGTAATAAACAATAGATAACGTGCAGAAAACTTTCGATTAAATTGCTGAATTACAAATATTAAATTACTGAAATTAAATCTTCCAATAAAGTTGTTATCGAAGTATTCAACATTTAATTATACGATTGATTTATTTTGGTTACTTTAAATAAACGAAATGTACTAGAAACTGTTCATGAGGCATGTTAACAGCTTAACACACAACAAAATTTGTATATTATTTTAGTAAAGCAGATTTAATTGCTTACTTTAGAAAATTTCAATAAGAGTAGAAATTAAATGGCATGGTGAATATTTGTAGATTTAACAAAAAAATATCAAATTTCAACGATTTCTTTTTGTTGTTTTATATTTATCTGCACACGATATTCCATATTTATTCTAGTGAACAACATTACATATTTATTCTAATAAACATATATATTTTAAAATAAAATAAATATTACATATCACCGAACGTCACTGAACTGGTGATTGCTACACAGAACTACCGTAATTTCTCACTTACATTCGGTGGACTATCTGTGTTTAAAAAGCAAATTTCTTCAGCAGCAGACTATCTGCTGGTGCGGACTATCTGCTGGTTGTTTCATTGCACAAATCATCAAAATCGGAAGTCGGGGTGAAAAATACACGTTGCGCTAACAGCCGATGATCAAAATGCAAACAAAAGCACGACTCACGAGACGTCACGAAAACATCATATCGTATCGGTAATAAACCATGAAAAAATTATAACCCATAAAGCGGAACGAATCAGTAGTAGCAAGTAGCGCAGTCTTAAATTGTGTCCTGGAGTGCAGGAAAATATCGATAGTCACTATTTACAGCTCCGATTGACAACACCAAGTGGATAGGTTCAAGATGAAAATTTTGAGGGTCGAAGGTCATTTCACCACGAGGATCACTCGTAACAGAGTGTTTTGTTTTGAGAGTTTTGATTTGTGGTAATATTGGTCATTCATTATATCTTTAAGATATCTCAGTTTTACTGCTGATTTCAAACTAAAAGTAATTCAGAGGGTCGACAAGAAAGCAGTAAGAAATTGATGCAATCAAAAGAAAACATTAAAAATATGAGAAGAAAGCGATTCAATCATCATGGGAAAATACAATGGCCTGCATTAGAAGACAATTTACATAGCTGGGTTCTGGAACAGAAAAATGCAGGCAACTCTGTTTCTTCAGTTAAAATTCGTCTCCAAGGCTATGGCAGAAGAAGTGATTTCAAATTTTAAAGTTGGAATTAATTGAGTCTAATCCAGAATTTTCGGCACTCTACTGTACTTAAGTTTTCATTCTTAATATGATTTAATATTGTCATAATAAAATACATATTTTGCACCCATATTCCGAGGATTATCTAGGGGTGTTGACTATCTGACGATGTTTGATATTTTTGAAATAAAAAATCGCGCCCGCGAACTATAGTATGAAATTATTGTATAAAATAAACCTACCAGATCACACTTAATCAGGATCTTTGTTTAATTTAATATTTGAAGAAAAACTGTTGTAGTTTTGCTTCCTATCTAACCCCATTATTAATAAAAATTAGAATAATACCAAAACCCAGTGTTACATAATTACTTCTCACTAATATTTATTCTATAATTATACGAATATTGAAGAAAACTCCAACAATGGAATACTGAGACAAATGTGGTGGGGGCTTTCTATGAATGGGTATAAACTCCAGAGATATACGTAGGAGTTATAGTAGTAGTTAAATAACATATTTAACTATAATTACTACCATTTCGTGTTAATTGAAAAGTAATTAAATAAAAGCACTAAATAATAGATAACGTGCTTCGGAAAGATTAAATTACTGAAATTAAAACTTCCAATAAAGTTGTTACCGAAGTATTCAACATTTAATCATACGATTGATTTATTTTGGTTACTTTATATAAACTAAATGAACTAGTAACTGTTCATGAGGCATGTTCACAGCTTAACACACACAAAAATAATTTGTATATTATTTTAGTAAAGCAGATTTTATTACTTATTTTAGAACATTTTAATAAGACTAGAAATTAAATATATATTTATGATGTTGCTTCCAATAAATATTAAGATACTAAATTAATCTTCAAAATGTAAATCAAGATTATACAAGATTTAATCTATTAATAGCTACTGTTTGAGGTTTTAGGTTTGTGATAGGGTATGGGAGATTATAATTGATGCAATGGCCTCCTTTCTTTTGAATTTTCTATAGTTTAAAATAATATTTATAAATGATAAAATATCTATCTCCTTTGATTATATGACATGGTAAATATTTGTAGATTTAACAGAAAAATATCAACTTTCAACGATTGCTTTTTGTTGTTTTATATTTATCTGCACTCAACATTCCATATTTATTATAATGAACAACATTAGATATTTATTCTAATGAGCATATATATATATATATATATATATATATATATATATATATATATATATATATATATATATATATTAAAATTAAATAAATATTGCATATCACCGAACGTCATTTGAACTGGTGATTACTACACAGAACTATAAAATAATCCTACCATTTTACACTTAATCAAAATCTTTGTTAAATTTAATATTTGGAGAAAAACTGTTTTAGTTTTGCATCCTATCTAACCCTATTATCAACAAAAATTAGAATAATACCAAAACCCAGTGTTAAATAATTACTTCTCACTATCATTTATTCTATAATTACAGGAATATTGTAGAAGACTCCAAAAATGGAATACAGAAGTAAAAACCGCAGACATATGTGGTGGGGGTTTTCTATGAATGGGTATAAACTCCAGAGATATACGTAGGAGTATTAGTAGTAATTAAGTAACATTATTTAACTATAATTACTACCCTTTCGTATTAATTGAAAAGTAATTAAATAAAAGTAATAAACAATAGATAACGTGCTTCCGAAAGATAAAATTACTGAAATTAAATCTTCCAATAAAGTTCTTATTGAAGTATTCAACATTTAATTATACGATTGATTTATTTTGGTTTCTTTACATAAACAAAATGAACTAGAAACTGTTCATGAGGCATGTTAACAGCTTAACACACAAAACAATTTGTATATTATTTTAGTAAGGTAGATTTTATTACTTACTTTAGAAAATTTTGATAAGAGTAGAAATTAAATATATATTTATGATGCTGTTTGCACTAAATATTAAGATACTAAATTAATCTTGTAAATGTAAATCAAGATAGCACAGGATTTTATTTATTAATAGCTATTGTTTTAGGTTTTAGGTTTGTGATAGTGCATGGGAGATTATAATTGATGCAATGGCCTACTTCCTTTTGAATTTTCTATAGTTTAAAATAATATTTATAAATGATAAACTATATATCTTCTTAGATTATATGACATGGTGAATATTTGTAGATTTAACAGAAAAATATCAAATTTCAACGATAGCTTTTTGTTCATTTATATTTATCTGCACACAACATTCCATATTTATTATAATGAACAACATTAGATATTTATTCCAATGAGCATATAATTTATATATATATATATATATATATATATTAAAATTAAATAAATATTACATATTACCGAACGTCACTAGAACTGGTGATTGCTACACAGAACTGTAAAATTAACCTGCCAGTTCACACTTAATCAAAATCTTTGTTAAATTTAATATTTGGAGAAAAACTGTTTTAGTTTTGCATCCTATCTAACCCTATTATCAATAAAAATCAGAATAATACCAAAACCCAGTGTTAAATAATTACTTCTCACTAAAATTTATTCTATAATTATACGAATAATGTAGAAAACTCCAACAATGGAATACAGAAGTAAAAACCGCAGACAGATGTGGTGGGGACTTTCTATGAATGGGTGTAAACTTCAGAGATATATGTAGGAGTTACAGTAGTAGTAGTTAAATAACAGTATTTAACCATAAATACTATCCGTCCTTATTAATTGAAAAGTAATTAAATAAAAGTACTAAACAATACATAACGTGTTTCCTAAAGATTAAATTACTGAAATTAAATCTTCCAATAAAGTTGTTATCGAAGTATTCAACATTTAATTATACGATTGATTTATTTCGGTTTCTTTAAACAAACGAAATGAACTAGAAGCTGTTCATGAAGCATGTTAACAGTGTGACACAAAAATAGAGACAAAAAAATGACTATATTTAAAAAGGAAATTAAAAGAAATAGCTTTAACCTTTTAATGGATGGCGTATCATTCTACATACGGCTATAAAATGGCTTGTAGATTTTTTATTTTTTCTCAGAAGGAGTTTTTCATTTGAGAGTAAGTAGAGGGCAATCTTATAAACAATCTTCAATATGTTCAATTTCTATAATTATATATAAAATTTTACTGTTTATGATTTTGTAAAAGAAATCCTTCTAAACGGTGGGAATGATTTTGATGAAATTTTGTGTAAGTAATTAGATTGATTCGAGAATGGTTTAGATTCAAAATTTGATCAGATAGAAATTTTTTTTTTATTAAAAATCCAGAATTGTGTGCTTATTGAGATTATTATAAGGCCGTTTGAAACCCTTAACTGCCAACGTATCTGTGGCGCAGTGGTCAGCTCAATGGTCTTTTATACGAGAAGTCCATACAGACGATGTAGTAATTTTAATTTAATCTAATTACGTGTGTATGACTGCACGCGTGGTGACGTGCAGTATTTTTAAAATATTTTCGATCCGTACTTTTCCATCAAAACGGTCCAATTTATAATCTATTTAAAAACATTTTACAATTTTTGGATTTACAGAGTTAAAAAAGGCCAACGTCTGTCGGGTCGTCTAGGTCTTAATAAATTTTACAATTTTCCAATCATTTTTCAAAGAGCTCGTATAAATTTACTTTTTCGGTTGGAACATAGACTTAAATCAATACAAATTGCTTTATTTATTATACAACTCCATTTTACAGTACTTATTTCGCATCCAATGCGAAATAAATCTTTTACACGAAGTTTTTCTTTTATCATAAATGACATCCTATGATGTTGAAAACGGTAGCTCATCCCTAACCTAACGTGTTGTATTGTTAAATTTGTGTAAACTTCATACTTACTTTATTTTATGCAATCCATAATAACTTAATAAGATTTAAGATATGCAATTGATATGCAATCGATAGAAATGACTCGCATTAAAAGGTTAAATAAAATTTTTCAGTAGAAACATTTTTATAATCATCAGGTTAGTTTATAGAAACATAAAAATTATCTAAGTTTTGTATTATAGTTGAATAAACAGTTCTATTCACTTTTAACATGAAGTAAAATCTTTTAAAAGAAAATCTATCAGCATATATTAACGTATGCTAAACAGCTGTCATTCACAGTTATGTCGAAAAAAAATTAAATATGTACTACTAAAATATAAATTTTCTTGAAAAAATTTGCTTTTTAAGAAATTAGTTAAGAAGTATTAATTTAAGAAGTATTAATAATAATTCAGTTAAAAGTATTAATAAAAAGTTACGTAAAAAACAAAATTTGTTAAATGTTTGTCACCTTTTAAGTTTTTCTTATAGTAGTCAATGGTAAGTATTATCTCCTTTATAATAATAGAATAAGTTATCTGTATGTCTGTCCTTGAATTTATGAAGCGTTTGTACCATTAACGAATGGAGGCATTCATATTGGATTCTTGATGAGTGAGGGTTAGCAAACTTTCGAAATTAACCAATTCCCTTTTCTTACATTTAAGGTCATTATTTCAATCCCTATTTTCACTGGTTAGAAGCAGGCGATTAAATTTATCAATTTATCACATAATAAATATAAAAATTTCTAGCCTTATGATGTCATTCTTTTAACCATCTCATTTAATCATTTCTTAATTTAAATTATTTAAATATTGCCTGCATTAATTTCATACGTTTTATCACTGAGCTTAAATATTAAGTAAATAATTTTCTTTTATGTTTGGCAAAAATAATAGTTTAGGTACATATGTGAAAATTTTAAATTTAATCGTCGATTATTTTTTGTTGCAATGAAAATTATATCACCGATATTAACAACAAATTCTATCTACATCCATAGTGTAGTGGAAATGGTAGTTTAATTTCTTTACTTCCAATAATTACTGCGGCAAGAAAAATTGGGAAGAACTTAATGATAATTTTGAGGTAGCTAAGAAAACTTTGAATTATCTTTCTAAATGAATTCAACGTGATTCTAAACAGCATTCACAGTATCGGGAGATTTCAGAGGAGTATGAAGATAAAAAAATTATTGAGCGAGTTCTAGATAATTCTCAGCCAAAATACAAAATATATTTTTATCTGCTTTATAGAGTACTTTACAATTCTGGAAATTTTAAAATTTTACTGATCCCTGCATATGACGGGCTATATGCTAGTCAGTTAATATTTAAATCGTATAATCACTTTTGTCATTAAGAGGAAATGATTGAGTTATCTTAAATATTTTTCATTAGATACTGTTAAAAGTATTGTAACTTTTTAAAAATACCTCATTCTCAATTACTTTACCATCTCTTAACAAATAATTAATTTCATATGTTCTTAGAAGTGGAAACCTATTGTTATCTTTAGGTAGAAACGCGCGCCGACTAAGCAGTGTGAACAACGCTGTTTGTGTGCTGATTTTTCGTACACAAACAAAAGCTGTTGGTCTAGCGTCGAGTTTAATTAAAAGTGTCAGTACGCCGGAGTCAAGCTGTCTGCCGCTTTGTGCCTAGATACTTTGATGACACTATAAACCAGAGTTACGTAGGGGTCCACTGTTTCCCACATATGGACCAAGTTTATGGTTTTGTTTATGTCGAATGATTGCCGGTCGGAACACTTCAAGGAACTACTGCCACATTTGGAAACGCTCCAGCTCAGTCCAGTCATTTGAGAACATAATTAAGTTACCCTGTTTTCTGGAAGATTCCGGAAAGAATGAAATCAGCGGTAAAAGTGATCCCTATACAAGAAAATTGGATGAGGGAGAAAGAGGCAGTCTTTTTGTGAGCTTGAGAAGATTGTCACTAGTCTCTCCGATTTTCCGGAGCTTGCTTTTAGCCAGAAAATTCCAGCGTCTCTAACTTCAGCTAAAAAGTCGACCCTCGACTTCGGAATCTCATTCCCACTACGCTTATTTTTACTTCGTGTTTAGAAGTAGTTAGTGGAGTGGGGCCCTTACCCTCACTTAGGATCGGCGAGCATCCAAGAGTTTCCGCGGAACGTCTCCTAGATACTTATTCTGAGCTCTTTGTCAGCTTTGGAAATTCCGTATGGCAGTAATCTGTGTCGGATTATCAGACTTTTAAACATAGTAGAAGAGTCCCGTACCTGTACTAAATTGTGAACTGTTTCCTGCACCTGTTAGTAACCAGCTTAACTGTAACCACATATTTTTCTTTTAATGCTTATCTCTGCATTCGATTTCTTAATTAATGACCTTTAATTAATTTTGTATATATGTGAACATAAATTATTATCTTGAATAAACTATTTAGTCAATATTAAATGGAATTCAGCCTTTATCCCTGATGGCCTCGCCTACCACTTCTCCAGTACGTCTCAATATATAAGCATTAGAAATTGGTACTCGAAAATATTTAAATTTCAATTACCTTTAATTTTGTATTCTTGGAAATATCTTTTTGTTATCAATACTTTGGTAATTTCTGTGTTAAGCTTAATGCATAGTTTAGAGAGTTTAAATGCAATTAGCTATGAGTATCAATGAATATGTATAGAATAGAATATTTTGAAATGCTAAAACAGCGAAAAATATCTTTAAAATTACATTTTCTTCGTTTTTTAATTTTATTTAATTTTAAACTCACTTGGGTCTAAAACCCAGTCGCCGCTTGAATAAAAATATATCAAATGTATGCAAATGTGGGCATTAAATTCTTAAATTTAATCATATTTTTTAATATTTTTAGCTTTGAAATCAAATATAATTTTATAAAATACATGTTATTAAAAATGACAATGCATATCTGAATAGATTTTAAAAATTTATGTTTTATGTTATTTTAAAGTGTTTTTTAATACCGTATTTTATAAGAAGAACTGAATTTCGTATTGTATATAAAGAAACACAAGAGCATTAAGTTTTATTTGTTTTATAGAACTTTCACTAAATAACAACAAACTTATCAGATTAGAAGTATAAAATATTCTTACTGTTAAAAATTATTTAAAATTTCGGTATACAAACAGGGGTCATAGAAATATTCAGTGAAATAAATGTGCATTATTTATACATTTATTCATGTTATATAATGCATTATTCTTGTTATAGAACTTTGTTGTCAGTGAGATTTATCATGTAATAAGCAAATAAATATAAACTAACTCAACATCACATTGATACGATATTCCGTAGAGGATGTTTCTAAATAAAATTTGAAGCAAATCAGACATGTCAAGAACGAGCTAAATTTCATAAGTAATTGCCCTAAAGCTACATATTTATCTGAAAGAAAAGAATAACGCATAGAAAAAATTCAAATAAATCTTTGTCAATATGTTATTAATCAACGTCTATTACAAGCAAAATCTATTTTTATCAAACTATACTTATCTTTGAAATACAATAACACCAAATCAAATATATTAAAGGTAAGATGAGGGATTGCATTTTACCTGCAATCTGTCATACATCTGGGTATATTTAGTTTAGTTTATACCATACTCATATAGTCAGTAATGTTATCTGTCTAATCATGTCCAAAATGATAGATCCTTATTTTTATGTTAGGCTTCTAATCATGGATATATTTACTATAAATGACATTAAAAGATACTTGGAATGTCTTCCTAAAGATCAAAAGAATGTTCATAAAAAGTTTTGCTATACCTATCATATAACTTTTGATAAACGTGGATAAATATCTTGAACTATTCAATTTCTATAAATGTATAATAATTGAAGTTTAAAAATAACTAATTATGGTAAACAATTCTTGCGTGTGTAGGGAAACAAGTATAAATATATATGTGTTATATTAAAAGTTCAGTTTCAACTAAATTATTTTCTCGGTTTTAGTTTTGTATCGTGATAAAGAAAAGCATCTTTACTGTTTTATTGTGTTTTCTGGTTATCATCATTTATTGCATCAATATATTAGATTAAAATTTATAAATTACGTTTCACGTACAATCCATGATTCATTAGAATCTGGAAACTCTCGCATCTTGGATTAGTATTTAATTTTAATTTCTGGATATTAACATTTATTGCATCAATATATTAGGTTTAAATTTATAATTTACGGTGCACGTACAATGCATGATTCACTCGAATCTCGTACACCTCGTATCTTGTATTACTATTGTGTTTTCAGGGTATTAACATTTATTTCATTAATATATTAGATTAAAATTTATAACTTACGTTGCACACCCACAAATATGATATATATATATAATATATATATATATATATATATATATATATCTATATATATATATATATTATATATATATATATATATATATATATATATAATATTTATATATATATATATATATATATATATATATATATATATATATATATATATATATATATATATATATATATATATATATATATATATATATATATATACATATATAATGAATTTTTTTCTAAAATTAACTAACGTAATCATGTCTATCTTAAAATAATATTGTTTATTATTATATATATTGTTTGAATATCTTTGTTTTAACTGTGATTTTGGTGACTTCGCACACATACGTAACTCGAAGTTTCGGGTTAGGTAAGTGAATTAAAATATCTCTTGACGCTTAAACTACGTCATTGGCATCACCAACGTGATTTGTTATCAAACCCTGATTGGTTGGCTCCGAGAACTACTTAAACGGGATGAACATATGTATGGGCAGACGTCCGTTGGAGAAGTTGCCTGAATAAACTCTGTGAATTTTGATCTTAAATTTTCCTTTGTCTTGCTTCCACGATGCTTTAATTCTAACTACCCGAATGCATGAAATTCAATATGTAAGTTCTTCCCTTTGGGATAAAAGAAAAGTCTCTTTATGTCTACAAATGTATTTATATATGTAATAATATCAATATCTAAGGTCTGAAGTCTATCCAAAATTATTCCTTTTTCCCATTCATTATTCTAAATTTAAATTTCTTCTCTTTATATTAACCATATTCCCCGGCCATCCAATTTAAACGAGGATGTTTTCATTCCTTCAGCCGAACCCTGAAATTTTTTCTTTGATTCTCAAAGCAAAAGTATGATATAAGTGGCATTTTAATTAGGAAGGAAAAATCTGTTATGATCAGCAATAATAGTCATCTAGAGCACCACACTTTGGTAGATGTCTCTAATCAAAGGTTACTCTCGCTAAGCAATTAACTGTTGCCTCAACATTTTCCCACGACACTAAAAAACACTGGTTTTGGCCGTCTCTCGCAAAATGTTGGCATTAGAGAGAGCGTTCTGACACCGTCCGGTTGAGATACCTCTGGATTTTGTGAGATTTTGAGAAGATGAAATAAAGATTACGTTCGGCCACGACGACTGATGTGTTTATTTATTACAGAAGTGTAGCGGGACTCTTAGTATCCCAGCATGCCCGGACTGAGGAAAATAATATGGGCAATTCCAAAAGAAGTTTTCAAGTGTAATTTTGGGGTGGTTAGTCCCCCGTCCATTACATATATTTTATATATATATATATATATATATATATATATATATATATATATATATATATATATATATATATATATATATATATATATATATAAATGTATACACCAAAATAATTATACCTGAAATATCTATCTTCTCCTTTTACCCCTTCTTATCCTTTCATATCTATTTTCTCTGCTGTATAATGTCATATTTAAAAAAGTGTTTGTTGAAAATTCGTTCTACCAGTCTCCCAAAACTAAATGTGAAAATAAATGTTAATTTCCTGTGCACTGACCACATATTAGAGCTCTCTCTCTTTATATATATATATATATATATATATATATATATATATATATATATATATATATATATATATATATATATATATAGATATAAATATATATATATATATATATATATATAAATATATATATATATATATATATATATATATATATACATGTCAGGTTTAAGAATGGGGGTTAAGAATTCAGCGAGTTGTAATTAAAAATAGTTAGAACTCATTAACGATAACTTAATAGCAGAAAGACACACTGTCGAGCAGAACTATAGAGAGTGGAGAAGCTGACTTGGAAGTAGACATATGAATTTTTCTTAGGTAGGAATGCAGTAAGTTTCATGAATCAGTTCTGAGTGGGAACTCGGGCTGATAGCATCCACCATGCTTGTCGTGGCAAATTGTGTGAACAAAGGATATCTAAATGGCATAGATATGGACAGAAGGATTAAAATAAAGATGTTCTTATTTATGAAATGAAATGTGTCTCCCATGCCTTAACTATTCGTCCATGTCATACATATACAGGCATATATATATATATATATATATATATATATATATATATATATATATATATATATATATATATATATATATATATATATATATATATATATATATATATATATATATATATATATATATATATATATATATATATATATATATATATATATATATATATATATATATATATATATATATATTTATATATATATTATATATATATATATATATATATTATATATATATATATATATATATATATATATATATATATATATATATATATATATATATATATATATATATATGCGTGTGTGTCATATCTTCTATATATATGAAATGAAGAAATTTTTTTGATATCATTAAAAATGAATATGAATAAGTTTTTCGTAAATGGGAAAAATTTCAGAATATATTTTATCATTAATCATTTTTTACCTAAATATGTTTTATTTATACACTCCTAATATGTGACAGGTATTTAATTAACTGTAATTTAACTAGACTTGCAACAGTATAAGAAATAGCTTTTTTTGTAAATCTTAACTTGATTTAATATTTAAAAAACTGAATCACGATATTAAAGACTTTATCAAGAGTTTTAAATTAATATTTCATTGAAAGATTTTTGAATCTTTAATGTGTTATCCCTAGAATAAGTGATAGTAAATTCATATCTAAAAAATTCATATTGTTAATTATACTACCGATTTGAAAGTATATGAATGAATTAATTAAATTCTCTCAGTGAACGTTCAGCATGTAGCCCCGATTTTCTCTAAATTAAATGCACTGAACTTATATTAAAACCGTAATTAATTTTATTTTTAGCATAGGGACGTATGCTAAATTACCTCTTGAGCTAAATATATAACATTTAAGAAATTTAATATTTGTTTTGACAAAATCTTTCGTATAAAAACTATTGTTAAGGCTTCATAATTTTAGATTTTTTTTCATTGAAATTAAATTTTTGAATTAAATTAAAATACTTTATGGATGAAAAAATGTGTAAATGAAATTGTTTTCGCGTAATAACTTTTCTCATTTGGATGTTACGTAGTACTTTAAAAACTGGTGTAAAAATTAAACTCTGGAACAATGAACAAAATTGTTTTTATTTTTGTTTTACTGTTCAAATTATAGTATATATTACATTAACTTGGGTTATAAAAATTAAAGACATTATTCAAAATATTTTTTTTTGTGACCGTGCTCTTTAAGATCTTAAAAAGTGAAGTAAAATATAATGTTCAATCTGAATTATTGTTAAAAGCTAGTATATTGGTGTGATTGAAATTAATAATTTGAAAATTAATTTTGTTAATTTAAAAACTGGGAAAATCCCAGGAATTTTATTATTTGCTTATAGAATTGTTATATATGTTATGTATATATATATATATATATATATATATATATATATATATATATATATATATATATATATATATATATATATATATATATATATATATATATATATAAACAAATATATATATATATATATATATACATATACATCCATATATATATATATATATATATATATATATATATATATATATATATATATATGTATATATATATACATATACATACATATATATATATGTATATATATATATATATATATATATATATATATACATATATATATATATATATATATATATATATATATATATATATATATATATATATATATATATATATATATATATATATATATATATATATATATATATATATATATATATATATATATATATATATATATATATATATATATATATATATATATATATATATATATATATATATATATATATATATATATATATATATATATATATATATATATATATATATATATATATATATATATATATATATATATATATATATATATATATATATATATTATATATATATATATATATACATATATATATATATATATATATATATATATATATACATATATATATAATATATATATATATATATATTATATATATATATATATATATATATATATATATATATATATATATATATATATATATATATATATATATATATATATATATATATATATATATATATATATATATATATATATATATATATATATATATATATATATATAGATATATATAGGAATGCAGTAAGTTTTAAAGTCATAATTCGGAAAACATCAATAAAAGTTTACCGATGTACTTTCCTACGATCATCGGAAAGTGCACACACAGCTGTGCAATAAATATGAGAAGGACAATTTAGGTGCAGTTGTTGACTTCGAGTTTTAGTGGGGACTCCTGCAAAGTAGTTATAGATCCCGGAGTGGCACAAGTGTAACGGTCAAGCCCAGACAGGGATGTAGCTGTGAGATATGGGGGCGGGAGCTAAGAAATAATATCAAATTTCACGAAAAGGGCCATTGTAATGAGCTCACCTGTGCAGATGTGGGAAAATTTCACCAACAAGTGATTGACAAGGAGAAAAAAAGGGGCTTTGAACCGAGGTGAAAAGTTATGAAAGAAAGTTGGAAAAGGAGTCGGGGTCGGGATTCAAGAATTGATGGAATCCAGATGGTAAACTTAATAATATTCATAATTTTTACCTAGTCTCATAATCTTTTGATAAGGAACACTATTTCAAGACTATTGACGAATAGAAGAACCAAATATGTTAAAAACTGAGAAAGTGATTTATTAATTTGTAAATATTGTACATAATAAATGTTTAATTTGAATATTAGTTATTTTCCCTTAATACCATAGCGTATACTTTACTGTGTTTCCCTTTTGAGAACGAATACTGGTGTTTATGCTGTAAGTACATTACAACAAAAAGAAAGTATAATATATATATATATATATATATATATATATATATATATATATATATATATATATATATATGTGTGTGTGTGTGTGTGTGTGTGTGTGTGTGTGTGTGTGCACACCTCTTCTTTTGTAAAATACAAACGAAAGATATCACAAAATACCGAAAAAATATTTCAAAAACCATTTTAAAAGTAATATTGGATGTGTATAATATCTTTGTTTAACTCAGGCTTTTCAACGTAAAGCTAAACAGAGAGATATATGTTTATTAGTTTGTTTTTATGTACTTTCTTTTTTATGATTCCGTTACTTATTCTCATTAAAGCCGAGGTTAATATTAGAGTGACTAACAGAGACTTTTGAATCATCACTCTTACTTGAGTATAAATGATGCTCAGCGTTACATAATTTTCATAGCACTTGCTATCCATAATTTAGCGGCGGCACTTTAGTGTATATGCAGGAAGTTTCTTTTTGCGTCTGAATAAAAATTGTTGGAAAATGTACTGTTGCAAAATGACAGTAGAAAATTTATACTTGATTCCAACTTTGAATTGAAACTTTATTTTGAAAACGTATATTTAAATGTAGGTTTAGTATACTAGGATATCTTTTAAGGTGGTTTTTAAAATTCTTAACCAAAAAAAAAAAAGTCAGATTACAATTTTGCGATAGGCAGCGCACAGAAAATCATCAAAATGTTAGAATTTTTAAGATCCTGAATATTAATTTCTTTACAAATCATCTTGGTTGTTCTAAGATTAATTAAGATTGGTTGATCGTGAGTTCTACGGTGTACTTTTATTCCACACTAGAGCTTAAGACACCAATTATAACCTGATTCCGAAAGAATAAATTACTGAATATGGAATTTAAAACTTTAGACTCTTGTCCTAAACGCAATAGTGTAATAATTAATTTGTGTGATTCATTAAAGAAGTAGGTGATCCATTTCATCAAGATATGAATATAAAGTAAAAAAATATCAGGGCTATTGAATTATGGTAACTGCATATATAGCTCATACTGGGGTTGTTATGAATTAGTTGTTAGAATTGCCAGTATACGTAAACTGTCTGATTTAGACGCCTTCAATCGCTGACAAATCGTAGGTGAGCAACGCATGAGCCATTCAGTTTCCGAAGTAGTCAGACAGCTAAGATTTTCAAGGTCGACAGTGTAAAAAGTATACCAAGTATACATGGATAGCGGAAAAACTATTGATCAGGCAAACTGCAAAGGACTGTTAGCCTTGACAGTGTGTGACGAGAGACGGCTCAGATTTATTGTAAGTAGTCAGCGAAAACAAGCATAAGCTCAAATGACCAACCAGTTGAATGACGATGCCAGTCGTATAGTCAGTAAACGGACTCTGCAACAATCGCTTCATCGTATGGGTTTCGGGAGCCTACAAAAGTACAATTTCTCTATGCTCGCCATTGGGCTGCACACATTACCTAAACAAGAGAGCACAGAGACTGGCTTGTAGAGGACTGGAAACGAGTAGCACGGAGAGATAAGTCTCAATTCTGACTACTTAACGCCGAAGGGAGGTTCAGAATACAGGATCATGAAGCCAGGTATCTTGCATGACAGTTTCGAACTGTACAAGATCATGGTGGCTCAGTCACGGCCTGGGGGCTTTTCGTGGAACTGTTTGGGATATTTGGTGCGTGTACCAACCTTCCTCAATGCAATTTGGTACGTAGAGTTGCTGGGAAATATCTTTCATCCGTTTATGTTTTTGTGTTATTCGCATGGTAATGAAGTTTTCTAGCATGAAAACCGTACTTCTCACAAGTCCCTCTTGGCTACTGGCTGGTTGGATGAGAATTCCTCTGACTGATCATAAATCACTCTATCATAAATTGGCTACCTAGAAGCTTGAGACCTATTGAGCATCTTTGGGATGTTTTGGAAATGGCATGGAAGGCCATTACGCACCACCAACAAACCTTACTGAGTTATAGACTGCTTTAACCATTATTTGGCAAATCATTCATCATTTACAGAAACTTTTTGGATTTATGCCTCGTGGTGTGGCAGCCGTTATCAAGGCCAAATCAGACATAATAAATAAATTAAGATAATGATTTACAAATGAGCTCCAATTTATTGAGTGACTAAAACCACATGATGGTACCATAAAAATAACTTATAATGAAACTAGAAAGAACCTGTAACAGTAGAGTAACGATTTAAATGCACTTTAAACACCACATATCGATGAGAAATCAAGCGGAAATACTATAGTAAGTGCAGGAGCAACGGAGAAAGTAAGATTAAAATAAATTGAGCGTTTATGGCATGAGTCATATCTCCAGGGATAGCTATGAATCGATTACATCCCGGAGTGATAGTGTGTACCTAAATACACTCAGACTTCACTGCCTTTCTTCCCGTTAGTCCATATATAGCTACTATGCACATTCCTCAGTATTAGACTTTGTAAAATTGTATATTTACTGTTAGTTCAACAGCAAAATAAACAGGCTCTCGAATGCTAACTTACAGAGGGATCGCTGTTTACGCGAACTGCCGTTGAATAACCTAGTTATTTCGATCCGCAATGGCTTGTGATTCAGATATGTCTCTGTGTCGATACATTTGCTACAAGCTTGTCCCTGTGGTAGTGTTCTATATATGATGTTATACAAAATAAATGGCTGTTACTTCTTTACAAATAAATATTTTCTCAAATCTAGAACTGTCTCTAAAGTAGTTTATTATTCTCTCAATGTTTACTCAATGTTACACTGTTTCTTGTAATAGTAGTAATTTTTTGCAACATTCAGCAGTATCTTGAATTGAATTTTACCAAATTTTTTAAAACTAGTTTATTATTATTTAAGTTGGTTCATGCCTCAGATTTCATTTTCAGCTCAACTTCGCAACGACTCGTAACTCAAAAAACACCAAATTTAGGAAACTTGAAATTCAAAGCAAAAATGTACTACTATTTTGTAATCATTTGCAATTTTCAGAAATGTGGGAATAAAAAAAAAGAATTTGAAACAAGAAAAAAAATCTGAATATATGGATTATCTGAGTCCGAATAGTCTGTGCTTTTAGGTACTGTGCAACGACTTGTAACTCGAAACCTCCGCAGGATGGGGAGCTCGTACCGTAAGACGTTGGTGTATGATTGTAATTTTAATAATTTGCATTTTTCAGAAATATGAGCATAAAAATGAATTTCAAAGAATGAAAAATCTGAGTACATAAATCCCTCTTAAATCGAACAATTTATATATCGAAATGTCAAATCATAATAAAATTATATGACAAGAACACTTTACGTGTGTGAAACATGATGAACATCGTTGCAGTAACGGAAAATGTTATACATAAACAGCAGTAACGTTTGGCAGAAAGACAATAAAAATTATCATTAACAAATTCTGTACACATGGACACTGAAAAGTGTTTAGAATATTTTCTTAATTATTGTGAATGAATACGATTCGTTTAAAGAAAATTTAGATTATATCTGAAATTAATTAAAATACATTTAAGCACAGACCAATAAATGAAAAAATAATTTTAGCATCATTAGACTGAAAAACGTAAAAGAGGGATTAATTATTTTTGCCCAAGCTAAGATTAGAAAAAGAGATTCATTATCGGGAAGACCACCTTAGATATACTTTTCGATTAAAACAAATTAAACTCATTTTAAAGTGAGTTACTATCCACTTAGTAACATAAATTACCTTCATTAAGCCTAGGATGATCTAGACTTCAAAATTTTCCCCCTAAGTTTCCCCTCAGTTGAAAATTAAAAAATACATATATGCTTGTTTAAGTAGTATGACACGTTTTACTATTCTCATGATCTAAAGAATACATTCTGTATAGAAAAATTATTTGAGGAAACATAATGGCATTATACAGGGCAGAAAATATTGAAATATAGTGTGCAATTTATGTTAACAAAAAACAAAATAACTGTAAACATTATATATTTTTTAGGTGAGATCCAATCGTGGGACTCAAGACGTTCAGTTGATATTGAATCTCACTTCAATCAGTATTTCAGTTGGTATTCCAATGACTTAGTTATCGATTATTTAAAATCTTAGAATATTACAGCATTAATCTCTGGTATAAAAATTAAGTTGATACTCAAATCCATATAAAAGTTAAGTTATTTAAACAGTAAATTAAATTTCAGAGTTTTTACTTATCGGAAACATTTCTGTTCTTTTAAAACACGTATCTTATTTAGAAAACTGTTGCAGGGGAAAAGAGGCATTAAATCTCAGATGAAAACAAATTTACTTTTTAACGATTTTGTGTATAGGGACAGGAAGTGTCACCTCATATGAAACTTTGACCTCTACTTCTGTACTGTTTTACCTAAGAATTTAATCTATATGGATTAAAAATGTTTAAAATAGGCAAATTGTGCTTCATTGGTTTCAGGGAACGTGTTTGGAAGTGCTGTTTCTGTGAAAAGGGATAAACAAAAGAATTTTCTATGTCTGGATTTATCAGCGATTCCTGCCATAATAATCTTCCTTTCATCACGGCAAACGCAGTTTTCATTTTTTAGAAGAAAACTTTATAAAGATAAAAGACCCACACGTTATATGTAGTTACGGAGACAGTTCTAGAAGCTATTTCGAATTCAAGTGAATTCGTTATGTTGTTCATGCAGTTGGTGAAAAATCCTTCTTTTATAGAGAAGTGGCGTATATGTATGAACAACAGCCTATTGTGTTTTCTTATGGATTATCTGAAATATCGCTCTCCTGGACTAGAGGAGGTTTGATAAAATGAATTGCGGACGAGTCAGGTGGTCGACAGTAGAAATAGAGGAGATAATAGAAATTGCAGATTCTCCTAACTATATCTAGAAAGATAAACCACGAATCCTTTTATTTACTGATGAAATGTAGCTCAAAGAATATTTTATACAAGGACTTACTTGCTTCTCGGACATATCTCTAGCATTCACTTGGTGTTAGCAGACCTCACTGGTGCATATTCTCCATAGGTTGTAGCTTTCTGACGAAGATCGCTTGAATAAGCCTTTGTTGGGTCTGTATTTTTAGTGGAGAATACATTTCACTGTATGATACATTCTATAAATTACAAAATAAAATAAATATCCAGTTTTATCAAAAATACTTTAATAAAAATATTCAGATATATTAAAAAGTTAGAGACAGTAATGTACCTGGAAACCTTTAAAGTTACCAATAAGGTAAAGAATCATTAATTGTAAAAAAAAACATTTAAATGAGGAATAAGTGTAAATTTTAGTAAAATTTTGAAGATTAAATATTTCCTATTATATTTTCAGAATTGCAATTTTGATGTTCATTTCTTTTTTTATTCTGGAAGCATAAAAATAATAGACGTTTGAACGATCCAAAATAAGGAACATAAATCCAAAACAAATATCGATTATGAGTACAAATATGTTATATAAGTACATAAATGTTATAAGAAATGTGATATACCAGTTCATATATTTCAACGAATCATGGAAAGTGCAAAACAAAAGAGGGCCTAATTAAATAATATCGAGTTTAACTAAACAGTATTACTATAAATACTTAAACAAATAGTAGTTTTTCTTATACATGCAAATCTGGTATGAAACTTAATTATAAATGATTACGCTTTTCATTACTACAACTGTAAGCTGAAATAAGAAATTTCGAGGAAGATAGTATTTTATTATCATTTTAACCTCTGATTTATAAAAAAAATCAATGATATAGGTAAAAATATATAGCTGCGAGATAATTGCATTACTCTGTATACTTTTGTTCATTCCATTTGACAGCTATGAATAATTTCATACTTGTGTATTTATTATTAAAAGGTATTTACACACTGCACGCTGAAGAATAAAAGTACATGATTAGAGACTGTTATTTTTCCTGATTTTAATCCTTTTAAGGTAAGTCTGATAATTGTAGAGATTTTTGGTAGAGATTTGATATTTGCCATAGAATTAAATGTCTTTTGATTAGAAAATTATCAGTATGCATTTTTATTTCATTAAAGAATAAATTTGTTCTATCGAGAATATAACCCTCTGACGAAGGCGTTTTCCCTTGTTGCGAATTCTTTATACAGCCTTTTATTAAGTTCTCTTTACAGTGCTTTATTCAGTCTTTTTTAAATATATATATACATACATATATATATTTATATATATATATATATATATATATATATATATATATATATATATATATATATATATATATATATATATATATATATATATATATATATATATATATATATATATATATATATATATATATATATATATAATACTAGAGAGATATTCGATACGAGATAAACACAGATATATTATGCGAGATAGATATATGATGGGAGGATTGATACAAAAGATTAATTTTAAAGAACAATAACTACATAAAATTAAATGAAGGTATATTCTGTCTCACTTAATTCTTTTAGAGATAATAATTTATATTTTTAATAAAACATTTCTGCTAAATTTTAGAAGAATATGACTATGGTGACACTGGACCTTAGTCAATTTCTCTTTTTAGATTTTTAGGTCCTAAAAATCTCTCTTATTTTTGATCTTTTGT
>CM063510.1:22372711-22377711 GCA_032207245.1 Pardosa pseudoannulata
TTCTCAGAACATAATAATTTTGTATAAACTTTACCTACCTAATGCTCAAACTTTGTTGCAGCAGAATAAAGAAGAATTTAACATAGAAAGAAGCCCCCGACAAGAAAATCTTTCTAAAAAAAGAGTCGAATTTCTTTCAACTTGAATAAATAAGAGGAATTTAATACAGCTTAATGTAATAAAAAGTTACATAACTCGGTATTTAAATAAAATTGTTTCATTTAGATTTGAACTATTAAAATGTTTGCATTACTTATGATTAAACAGTATTAGTCAGTCTGAAAATTAATTCATACTTGAAAACATAAAAAATTTTTACATCGTATTGCATTTATACATCTCTAAATGTTTGAAAAAGATATCCAAACGTTTAAAATTATAAGCGAAATTTCTATGTGTTTTCCCTTTTAAAATATGCAAGAACAAATTTCTTGTATCATTCTTATGTGACGTATAGCTATTAGTATTACGAGCACATGAACCGGACTTTAAATCATGAAATTTGAAAACTAAATATATAACGTATTAAAAATTTAAATACGTTATAAGGGACGTTTCTATATATTTACCTTTTTATACTACACGTAAGACAAATTTTCTTGTATCATTCATATTTATTTTTGTACATAACTTCTGCATATGATTATGTGAAGTATAGCTGTTAGTATAATGAATACATGACTTTAAGCTGGACTTTAAACTGGAAGATCTAAAAGCTAAATGTATGAGGAATTAAGAATTTAAATATGATTTATAATAGACAAAAATTGAAAAATATAATTTAACTCCCCTTTCAAACATAAGAAAATTGTTCCTAAAACACCAATGAAGCTTAAATAAGTCTTTATGAGTAAGGATTTAGTTATAAGTCTAAGACTTCGTTTCCTTCTCAGAAATATAAAATATTTTAATATTACATTGCTCAGTAATGGGAAATAATTCTTACTTTAATAGAAATTTTAACACGATTCTAGGAATCCTGGAAATTCTTGATCAGTACCCGTAAGATATAACTTTCAATAAATTCTCAGAACATAATAATTTTGTACAAACTTTACCTATCTAATGCGCAAACTTTGTTGGAGCAGAATAAAGAAGAATTTAACACACACAAACGCCCACGACAAGAAAATCTTTCCAAAAAAGCCGAATTTCTTTCAACTTGAATAAATTAGAGGAATTTAATACAGCTTAATGTAATAAAAAGTTATATAACTCTGTATTTAAATAAAATTGTTTCATTTAGATTTGAACTATTAAAAAGTTTGCATTACTTAAGATTAAACAGTATTAGGCAGTCTAAAAGTTAATTTGATACTTGAAAACATAAAAGATTTATACATCTTATTGTTTAGCGAAAATGAAATATATTTGTTACTCTTATTTTATAGAAATTTTAACAGGGTAATTAAAATCCTTTAATTTTCAGTTAGTAGCTAAAAAATAAAAATTACAATACTTTTACAGAATATATTTTTTGTATAAAAATTTATTACCTGCTATAACAATCTTGGTTAATTAAAAAATAAACTTACAACAACTCCGATTTCATGAGGTTCTTGATATCAAATATTTAGATGTATTTTCAATTTAAAGGTATTTTTTCTTTGAGACTTTAAGATAGATTGAAGGCACACATCAACTTTAAGCCATGGAAGATTTTAGGAAAAGTGGAAGATTTTTCATAGTTTATGATATCTGTTTTAATTATAATCATGAATACATGGCGTTTTCAGCGTTTATTTTCTATTTTAATTTATTTAGTTTCGCTGAGTTTTGTTTGTTTCTAAACAATAAGAACTTTTTATGTAAAGTAAAAAGTGAGAGATTGTTTTAGAAATTTAACAGATTTTTTGATACAATGTATACAGTGTAACGTACTCAGCTCTAAATGAGCTGGAGAAAGGATAGCGGAGGCGTATGTACAGACTAACGATCTTTATTAAAAACACAAAACATGAAAAATGTGTTGAAGACAGATGAAAACGATGCTATCTACAAATGAAATGATGATCGTTACAGGAATCAGGTTCCTAATCGTTCGGAGAGAAAAGGGGGAGGAGGACATTCTCAGTCGCTCTCCCGACGCTATCAGCAAGACGCTATCAGACAAGAGACTCGATCGGTAAAAAAATTCACGTTGGGCCATGAACTCCGATTTTTTTATATCGCCGTATGCCCGCAGATTACCACCTCAGCTGATTGGATATCTGGTTGATGAACGTGGTGGAGAACCGCTTTGTAGAACTATAGCCGGACAGGTGTAAGCCCGGTTCCAAGGAGAATTTGCAGTAATCGGGAGCAATCTCGCCAATGTATAAGTCATCATTAATCGGTGTCTCTGGACGAACTTTTGGAGAACAAGGTAGTAAATATTGCTGCTTCCCAGCATCCTAATGAATTTCTCAGATAGAATAATTGAGATGGTCTTTGGTGATAACAATCCTCTATCCAGCATCCTATTCTGAGAGAAACAATGTCATTTCACTAGGAAAAGATGAGCTCAGTTCAAGTGTTCACAAAAGGCATATTTGCTATTTCTATCTTATGCCGTTTTACTCACGGTAGTAGATAAGTCTTTATCTGGAAATTTAATGTAACGAGAATTCGTTACAACAGATTTATAACAACACAAAGTGAATTTCATTAATAATTTTTGGCTTTTTTTGTACACAGTAATTATTAGGTAAAATTCTGCATCTATTTAATTTTTTTTAATGTTAGAAATATTACATCATGGGAATAAGTAAAAAAAATTTAAAATAGTGTTTAAAATTTTCATTCTAAATACTATAAATATTATATGGAATACAAAAGAACGAAAAAAGTAGGTAGAGTGTCAACGTAATTTTATAGTGTATTTACAGTGAATATTTGAATTTAGTATGTGCAATAATTTTTTTTATTCAAGTGCGCCCAAGGGGAAAGAAATACCATTTTCAGCAAAATGCATTTAAACTTTTATAGTTTTTTTAAGATCTATGATAATAATGAGAATATATTATAGTTTTAAAGGTTCTAATTTGAATAGTTTATTAGGGTTAGTTATAAATATTGAGAGATTTCAAAAATTTAAAAATGAAATAATTGAATTTTTGAAGTTTTAAAGGTGATGTGCCCCTTAATGTCTTTAATGTAATTAGAGAATAATATTTTTAAAACTCATTAGTTCCTAACATTTTTCTGCAGCGTTAGGTGAAACACAGATTATAGATTTTTTATGTTTTATTTTTACGTTTCAGAGGAAGTTTTATTTCAATAGTAAAAACTACTATAAATAATCTATCAAGATTTTTAGTATCTGCTATTATTTATAGTTTTGTTACATGGTTTGGTGTTGACGATATTTTTAGACACATATATAAATTTACTCTCTTGGCTTGTTTATCGACTGAAATCATTATAAACAGATTTATGTCTTATAAGGATTTACTTTTACTATGTTTACTTGTGATATCAAATAAATCACTTATCAAGAAGTTTTTATTCTTTTTAAACGCCATAAATAATGTTTAAAATGACAGCTACTCCCCAGAAAAAGCAACCTGTAATATCTGCAGTTATTAAATTTTATATATGTTTTACTCTGTGCAATCTGTAATAACTGAAATATAAGGTCAAATATGTAAAGTCAATCAATATGTATTCGTCAGAAATGACTCGGGAGCTAGTGGGATAACTTACTTCAAGCCATGAGAGATATTACAGTAAAGCAACAGTAGGCATAACTGTATACCCATTATTAAAAATTAATTTAAAAGTCCTAATATTCATTTTAGAATTGAAAACTTAAAATATTTAAATACTGTAGTCTTCAGTGAAGACAAATATATTGTTACAAAGCTTGTAAGTATGTATATTTTGGTTTGCTAGCAAGGCCTTTAGCAACTATATTTTTGGCGTAACATTTGAAGAGATACTTGGCGTGACTAGATACTTCTAAAACCTTCGGTATCCAGGAATTTTTCGAAATGTCTGGGGGGTTTGTAAATGCAGTTCAGTTTGTAGGCTCGTTGTATTTTCTTAGAAGAATTCCGAGTCAAAAGACGTGTTGCTTTGCCTTCGTGTTGAATAATATCAGAGCGGACAGCATTATTTTACACTATTTATTCTTAACTAGATTGTTCGGGACTCTATTGACTGATCTGTACTGAGTTGTTGAACTCTTAGAAAATCAGTGCTTCTTTTGCCGTCTTATCCACAGTCCATTCAATCACCAAAAGCACAAGAGAAATATGCAAAAAATATATCCCTTCAATTTTAATAGAATTTTTAACAAGATTTTTGGTATAATGGCATTTCTAGATAAGTAATCTTGATCTTAATCCCAAATATTGGTGTGGTGAAAGAAAACAAATCTTAACAAAGATACGAAATTCTTGCTGGAAAAAAGCAGAAAAAAAAATTTAATTGGATAAACTAGGGAAGCTTAATACATTCATTTGTAACAGAAACATATAATTTAGATTAGATGAAAAAGCCTATGTTTAACGTACTTTTGTACCATGTAAAATTTTTAGTAATACTTCAGTAAGACTCTATCATCGAATTATGACTAAATATTCTATCACAAGTTAAATATTACGTTGCTCAGCAAAGCCAAATATGAGGGTCATCCGGAATGTGATTTTTCAATAAAGATGTCCTTAAAAAGGAACAAAACGTTATTTCCAGGAAATATTTATTGCGAAAATATAATAGAAGTATTTCAACTACTGTCATATATCACTAACTATCGTATTTCTTAAACGTGTACAAATAGAGGATAAAATTATTTAGTTCAGCGTCATAGAAACATATTGCCTATCAATGGAGCCAACATGCCATCTGTGGTTGACCAAACAAGAATTACTTTAAAGGCAAGAACAGCTAAAAGTTTTTGAGATTAAAATCTAGACTGTAAGGTAGAAGGCCATAAGAGATGATGTTGGCGAATCACAGCGCTTGAGATTTTGCTTACTTTTAGAAACCCTTCTCTACAAAGACGAAACATCTGCTTT
>CM063510.1:22385211-22405211 GCA_032207245.1 Pardosa pseudoannulata
GCAGCAAAATCTTTTAGCAAAATGTTTTAAATTATCCCTTTTTGTTACGGTAAGTGTATAAATTGAATTAGAAGTATTGTTTTCCAGCAAAATATTTAGGATATTAGAAATCAACTACACTGTTAAAAATATCGTTAAGGTAAAAAATATGTGTTACGATCACGAGGCTCATAACAAAGTTCAGCAGAATTAATAGCTTACAGCAGAGAAAAGTTAACAGATTTGATGACGGGATCAAAAAGATAACTTGCTTTTTATTAAAAAACATAAGACCATCGAACACACAAGTAAAAACACAAGTTCACATCTTTTACGTTGGCAGGCAACCTGATGGTTATGTTGCAACCTAACAACTAAAACCACTGGCAAACATGTGCCTGGTTATATATACTTCCTCAGTTGAAAAAAAAATGTGAATAATTATTGTTGCCAAAATAAAGGTTACGAGGAAGAATAACTAAATAGTGACGTCACAGTTTAACCGGGGAAAATATATTTAAAGGAACTGAAATAAGTCCTGGTTACACTGTACAATACACTGTTAGTAATCACACAGGATTAACAAATTATGCCCAGTAAAAAGGGAGGAGAACAGGTAATTAACTCATATTTAACAATATGAAAGGAAAATAATAACCGAATGTGATATAGCTATAATCTATTTAAAAGAGAATGCCAGGAATTGCCGGATTCCTGACACCTTATTTTATGGAATGGGTTTTGACCATGTCCAAGTCACGTTGAATCTCCCCGCGCTGACTATCCGTGGGTTGCCGTTTTGCTCTCCCCGTCTTTTACCATTTGTCCAGTCTGAGCGTTGCTTGGCGCTATAAAATTCCTAGTCTGTTCTTCCTACTCACTCTAAGTTTTTGCGATCGTCTTGGGTTCCCGCTGGCGGAATTTTTCCACTGACCTCGCCATGTGCGACGTTGAGTGGGCATCATTTTGGCCGAAATTGGGGAGGGGGGAGAGATCACTCTCATCACTAAAAAAATAATTTTTTAGCCATTTTGCTTTTTTTTTTACTTTTCTGTCATGTCGAGAACTTTTTTTTTCTGACAAAGTCAGCAAGGAATAGAAAATAATAAGAATTCCTTTAGGCTAATCAGTTAATAGGACTATTTTTCTATACGTCAATTTCCGTTCACCTCTGTTCAAAAATCGACGTAGAACATACCATATGAATACTCTGAATTTTGTTTGCCGCCATATAGTTCCACCAAAGAAAAAGGTTATTGAGGCTTAAGGAGAAATGTAATATTCAACAACATTAATAATTCTACAACAATAATTCTACACCTAGCATTATGGTTGTTTCGCTATGACTTGGTATAAGTAAAATTTAAATCTCC
Source organism: Pardosa pseudoannulata (assembly GCA_032207245.1). Taxonomy (NCBI): domain Eukaryota; kingdom Metazoa; phylum Arthropoda; class Arachnida; order Araneae; family Lycosidae; genus Pardosa; species Pardosa pseudoannulata. Next base: position 22,386,564 of record CM063510.1, read on the forward strand.
TTGAACCTGCAATTTATTTTAATCAAAAGTTAAAACTGCATCTACCTGTTGTTTAAACTAACTCAAGTTAAGCTAATATGTAAACAATAAAAAATAAATGATTGACCTTTATTTTATAATCTGAGAATGAGACCCATAACTTCTTATGTTTTGAAGGTAATTAAATGGATTCTCTTATTAACAGACATCCACATTCTATAAATAATCTGCTATAGAAAATGGAGAATTTTATAGATAAAGAGCGAATAGATAATTTTATTCTAGAAAATGAAAGAAATCTGCGGTGAAGATTAATCATTCATCTGAATACGCTTCAGCCACAAGTTCATTTGTTTTTGATTTCAGAAGTTTGAGGAAAAGCTTTGTTACTGCTAATTAATTATTTCTAGCAATAAGTACGGATCAGAAATACCTTCACGAAAGTTGCAAAGTAAATGGAACTTTCATATTGGAAAGTGATAATTTCTAAATCATTATTACATTTACGATAGAATTTTATTACGAAGTGATAAAATTCCATTCGTTTGCTCTTTTAATTCGATGCATCAGATAAGGTACACAAATGCTTATATCTAGATTACTATATCTAGATAATAGAAACGTGTATATGTACAAAAGAAAATAAATAAATTTTAGTAAAATTATTGATTGAGAGAAGTCTTTAGTTAAAAGTATTATTTTCATGCAGTGTTTATAGATAATTATCAACTTCTCTTTATTTTAAGTTTACAAAAAGCTAATAGAAAATTCAAATGTAAATATTATAATACAGAAGTATTATAAAAATAAATATCTATTTATACCAGGGTTGGAAAAAATATCTCAAATAGAAATCAATAAATATAACTAATTGACTGTATATACAATTAAATTTTGATTTAATACTATTCTTCAAGCTTTAATTGAAAGATAGATATATCAAAAATATTTTTCATTCTCACTTGTATAGGTTGTATTAGTGATGAAATATTATTTTTTCATTACAAAATTAACTAAACTTTTTTGTAGTTAGTCTACATTTATGCATAAATTGAAATGTAATAAAATTCTAGTCATATATTAATGCTTCTATGTCAAAAAATAACCCCATGTATGCACTATCGGTTGGCCGTATTGGTTGTACAAAATAAAATATATGTTTCACTGTAGGCTATGTAAATTTACTATTTGATCTTCCCTCGAATAAATAGTTTTTAATTTATGATTTTTTACGAAACAAAACTTTTTATTAAGCTGCCTTATTTTCTAGTGTACATACAATCTATACAAAAAGAATTCTATGAAGGCATATAAGAAGCATATTTTATTTTTTAACTGAGAAATATTAATGTAAGCTATTATTTGCCCTCCAATTGAATAATTGCTTTAATTTCGGCTGCAACACGCGGCGAACGTGCCTCATTTAAACATTGTCTTCCAGTTCTTACACGATCCTCCAACGTTCCAGTTTCCTCAAACCGCTGAACAAGCTTTATGAGGCCTGTCATCGTTAAAGGCCCTTTTCCACTCCTAACATGCTTATGAATTCGGAACTACGCAAGGCAGCAGTCGCTGATTCCTGGTTGACGTAAAACAACTTCACCAACAAAGCTTTATCCTTCGCACTACGTTATCCTTCCTTTATCCTTCGCACGCATACATAATTTACAGCGGTGAACTGGTTGTGTATTTATAGTAGAGCAAGTTCTTATAACAGTCTCATTTGCATATTTCCACTGAAGTAGCTAGTACCAGAGCCATCTGTCGGCCATTTTTGAGTTACTGTTTTTTTTTTCTGTTTTAAATCCCATGCCCTAGCGATACTAACCCTGCAAGCCGGTTTTAATTTTGGTTTTTTTTCCGGTTATTATGAATTTTTAAAGTTTATACTGACCTTTCGATCACCCGGTATGCTGCCGTGTACTACTTTAAACCTTTCCTGTTCGATTTTCTTCATAATCATATCCGGTACATGTAAACAGATTTTCTTCAGGATAATATCCAGTACATTTAAATATTCTAGCTTGTGCATTTCGAAAGATTACTACACAAAATTCTGCTCTGCATTCAACAGACTAATTTTGCCTCCTTGATTGGTTCGTTATTATTTAATCAATGGTTTTTAGAGTTTAAATGAAAAAAAAAAAATTCTTTATAGATTAATTTGAAGGATCGCAATACTAGCTTTTCAAAACAGTGTCTTTGTCCCTATGAACTATAAAAAAATTAGGACAAAGATAGAAGTTTGGTTTTTGAAGTTTAACTGGTAGTTGTCTTTGAATAATGGAAACTTAATTAAATGCAACAGTTTGAAAAATAAAATAGCTTGCATAAATTTTATTTGAAAAAAAAAAAACATTAAATTTAAATTTTTATTTTAAAAATATGAATTTGATGATGATTTTTGTTTAATTCTAACTTATATTGGGGATATTTAGGTATCTGAGGTTAACGTTAAAAAAACAAATAATGCAACAACAACTTTAAGTGTATCTTTTGGAACATAGATTTTGACATTTTATTTCTCTTGAATAACGTGATAAAATGTTTTTAATATAACAATATGAAAATAATAACAGATAGTTTATATAATATTGTGATTGTAAAGATTAAAAACTTTAGTTATAAAAGCACTGTTTTGAAAATTAGGGATTTTAATAAAAAAATATGTTGAACATTATAAGTTAATATCTGATGTGTTACTTCTATAATAACTTTCTCTTATAAATTATAATAAAGGTTTTAAATCTAGTTTTATTACATTTTTGTCTGTCTGATGCGTAAGTAATCCATTCCAAAACATAATTACATTTGATTGGATATATTTCGTTTCCAAATTGGTGGTAAATACTAAAAATTTCTTGATTTATTTTTCAGATGTATTTGAAACAAAACATTTTGCAAAACTTCTTAAAACTTTTAATTTACAAATTTTTCGTAGATGCAAATTAAGATCCTACCTAATAAAATCGAATAAATAGACCAAATCGGTTACCTTAATTGTTTTGATTAGCAACGATTTCTCATTATCTAGGTATATATTGTAAAATCGCTTGTGTAGAATTTCGTTAAATTAATTTTTTCTATTTTATTTAAAATTATTTAATAGTTTTACTATCCACCTCATAATATATGTGAGAGACAATTTAATTCTTCGTCATCAATATATTTATGGAAATTTTCCTTCATTGAGATTACTTTTATTTTTCATTATCCAGGTATATATATTCTAAAATCGCTTCTGTAGGATTTCGTTAAATGAATTTTTTTCTATTTTTTTTAGATTACTTAATATTTTTACTATCCAGCGCATAATATATGTGAGAGACAATTTAATTCTTCGTCATCAATATATTTATGGAAATTTTCCTTCATTGAGATTACTTTTATTTTTCATTATCCAGGTATATATATTCTAAAATCGCTTCTGTAGGATTTCGTTAAATGAATTTTTTTCTATTTTTTTTTCAAATTACTTAATATTTTTATTATCCAGCTCATAATATATGTGAGAGACAATTTAATTCTTCGTCATCAATATATTTATGGAAATTTTCCTTCATTGAGATTACTTTTATTTTTCATTATCCAGGTATATCTATTCTAAAATCGCTTCTGTAGGATTTCGTTAAATAAATTTTCTTCTATTTTTTTTAAAATTACTTAATATTTTTATTATCCAGCTCATAATATATGTGAGAGACAATTTAATTCTTCGTCATCAATATATTTATGGAAATTTTCCTTCATTGAGATTACTTTTATTTTTCATTATCCAGGTATATATATTCTAAAATCGCTCCTGTAGGATTTCGTTAAATGAATTTTTTTCTATTTTTTAATTACTTAATATTTTTATTATCCAGCGCATAATATATGTGAGAGACAATTTAATTCTTCGTCATCAATATATTTATGGAAATTTTCCTTCATTGAGATTACTTTTATTTTTCATTATCCAGGTATATATATTCTAAAATCGGTTCTGCAGGATTTCGTTAAATGAATATTTTTCTATTTTTTTTAAATTACTTAATATTTTTACTATCCAGCTCATAATATATGTGAGAGACAATTTAATTCTTCGTCATCAATATATTTATGGAAATTTTCCTTCATTGAGATTACTTTTATTTTTCATTATCCAGGTATATATATTCTAAAATCGCTTCTGTAGGATTTCGTTAAATGAATTTTTTTCTATTTTTTTTTAAATTACTTAATATTTTTACTATCCAGCTCATAATATATGTGAGAGACAATTTAATTCTTCGTCATCAATATATTTATGGAAATTTTCCTTCATTGAGATTACTTTTATTTTTCATTATCCAGGTATATATATTCTAAAATCGCTTCTGTAGGATTTCGTTAAATGAATTTTTTTCTATTTTTTAAATTACTTAATATTTTTACTATCCAGCTCATAATATATGTGAGAGACAATTTAATTCTTCGTCATCAATATATTTATGGAAATTTTCCTTCATTGAGATTACTTTTATTTTTCATTACCCAGGTATATATATTCTAAAATCGCTTCTGTAGGATTTCGTTAAATGAATTCTTTTCTATTTTTTTTAAATTACTTAATATTTTTACTATCCAGCTCATAATATATGTGAGAGACAATTTAATTCTTCGTCATCAATATATTTATGGAAATTTTCCTTCATTCAGATTACTTTTATTTTTCATTATCTACGTATATATATTCTAAAATAGCTTTTGTAGAATTTTGTTAAATTAACTTTTTTCTGTTTTATTTAAAATTATTTAATATTTTTACTATCCAGCTCATAATATATGTGAGAGACAATTTAATTCTTCGTCATCAATATATTTATGGAAATTTTCCTTCATTCAGATTACTTTTATTTTTCATTATCTACGTATATATATTCTAAAATAGCTTTTGTAGAATTTCGTTTAATTAATTTTTCTGTTTTATTTAAAATTAGTTGATATTTTTACTAGCCAGCTCATAAGGCATGTGAGAGACAATTTATTTCATAGTTATGGATATATTTATTGAAATTTTCCGTCATTGTGATTCCTTTTAATTTACCAACTACAACTTTATAAAGTTTTATTTCTGCTTGGCATGGTTACAAATTTCAATAACAAATCGAAAGCCTTTAAATTAATCTTTTGAAATTCTTTTCGAATAGTCACTATATTTCATAATACAACATCTTAAATAACAGTAACTGAATTTGAGAATTTATACAAAGCCTTGGAGAGAAGTCTTCTTTTCGCGGTCTTAAACATTTTGTGGCACTGCATTTCACAAATTCCTCAAGGAGGTATTATTATGTCATCCCGATGTCTCATCACTATATCTAAGTCCCAAGACTGTGATAAACAGAATTGATTTCGTCGTAAAAGCTGTGTACTTTTGTGATAACTTAATATGAAGGAATCAGTGCGGTATTTATATTTATTTAACGCCTTCGATGATTTATTAAGACTATATAAAGGTGTGATTTGTTGCAAGATAAAAAGTTATTATAAAAGAGATTAAAAAGTATTTATGGATAATATTTATCCGTATTTTGGGGGATTATAAGAAAAAAGGGAATAAACTGTCCTTTATAGAGAAAGAATATTTATTCTAAAGTAGTAAAGTTAATTTCATATAGATATAAATTTGAATCCAAGATTCACATATATTTATTATATAATAATTTGATTTATGTTCTTTGATAATAAAGGAAATGCGTTTCAAGCATGGATTCCTAAAAATTTAATTATTAAAATGATGCAAAGGAAAATTAACTTTTAAACTATTGTTTTTGTTGTTTCTTATGCCACTTGGACGAACCAAGCACGATTGAGCCTGCAAGCTCTCTTATTAAGGTAAGGTTGTGTGCCTTTCGTTTTAATGAGCACCATTAAAGTGAAAGAACGACCTCGCTCAAGTAGGTCCTCGTAATTTTGAAGCAGACGACCCACAGATTTGGCCTGCCACCCCCAGAGGTATTGATTAAGAACTTGGAGGACATCTTGACCACGAACATATTTTACGTGCCCCAGTCAGGAACTGATGGGATACCTACGCTCTTCCGGCCACTAAGTTTTTTTTCTTGGCAATCTTGCCAAAAAACCCTATTTTTGAAAGTCGCCAAACAAAAGTGGCTGCAGAAAATGGCGTTTTCTAAAAGATCACCAAGAAAAAAAACATGGACTCCACAACATGGCTTTTAACCCTCTAAGTGGTTCGCACGTACAATTCCGCCAAACCGATGATGTCTTCAAAGCGGTTGTCACGTACAATTTTCGACCTCCAAAACGTTCCGAAAATGGATGTAATGTACATTTCTGTCAGTGTTTTCCCTATGGAGTTTTGAAATAGGAGGGTCAGGTTGATTGTTTGCACACCTACTCTCTGAGGCACAAAGACACTGATAGCTTTTCATGGCTTTGTAAATCTCTATTTTGAAGTATTTCGTTTGCGGTAACAGATGTATCTCTAATTGTACCTCTTAAATAGCTTAGATGACTTTCGTAAAAAAGACAGAAATCATTCTCTTAAAGAATATTTTTTTTTTGTACTTTTAGAACCCATTATTTCTTATGGGATGATCTTCGAGACTTGACGAGTTTTATGTGTATTAAAAATTAACTATCTATAATGTCTATTTATATATCTATTTAAAACCGGAAATAAACGAACAATAACGAGGGTGGGTTTCCAGTATTCCAATCTAGTCGACAAAGGGTGAAGTAAAAAATCATAGAACACTTTGGTCATTGACTCAATGAAACTTTAGCGTATTTTTGGAGACTTTTTTTCCTCGGTATGTACCACTCGGTTAAGAAACCATGTATAAAAATGGCGGCGGAAATAGCGTTTTCTAAAAGATTGAAATATTAATTTTTTTTATTTTTGAAGGGAGGGAACCCTCCTCAACCCCCATATTGTTAGAACAAATATAAAAATATATAAAAAAAAATACACACATTTTGAGAAACATAAAAAAAGGAATTATGAAACATTGAAAAATATTTAAAAAATATTAAAAAGCATTTAAAATTTTTTTTCTTTTGAGGGGGGGAAACCTCTCAACCCCCCTATTGCTACAATAAATGTACAAAAAACATACACACATTTTAAGAAATATTAGAAAAAAAGAAATTAATTACCAAATGTATTAACATTTTTATTTTTGAGGGGGGAAACCCCACATATTATTATAACAAATATAAAAAAAAACATACACACATTTTGTGAAACACTGAAAAAAGGAAATTAGGAAACATTGAAAAATTATGAAACAATTCCCTAATTTTCTAATCATATCGCTAGGAGAAGGATTCTAAATGACAAGTTTAGATATTTTCCACAAGTAGTTGCTGCAGTTGAATTTGATACCTATATTGAAAATACTCTTCTGTTATCAATATAATTATATATAATTAATTATATTTGGAACACGAAACGGTAAACATTTTCACAAACATTATATTCGTTACACTATAATGAACTATTTTACAAAGGAAATCAGAAATACATTATTAAAGCTTTCTTTTAGAAATACGTAATTAAGGAATTCTTAAATACTCACATTTCACAAAATAATACAAACCAAAATATGTTGAATCTTTTATATTCTTGATAAAAAACGCTCAGTAAGCTTTGTTGTAGCAATTTTTACTAGTTATAGCTTCATTATCGTTTTTACTGAAATAAATCAATGAATAGTAATTATTATAAGAAAAATGATTTTTTTCTGAAAATAAAAAAGTTAACTACTTACTTATATTAATCAGTGACAAATTATTCATCATATCTATGTATTTCTAGAGTACATTTCGTTATCTATATATAATTAAATGCTAGAAATGACATAGAAATAAAATATTGTCATGCAAACACAATTTGAAAATATTTTAAATCTTCTTAAATAGAAATTTCGTAAAAAAGTCACAAATCTTTACTTTGGAAGTTCATATTTTTTTGTAGCCATTTTAAGGCATAAAAATAATATTAAGAAAATTGCATATGCTTTTTATTAAAAAAAAATTTTAGTTTTTCCTGATGACTAAGAAGAAGACTTTACTTATCATTTATAGATCAAGAAATAATAAAAATTCATTACAGGAACCACATACCTTTGTATTGTTACAGAGTATATTCTAATAAGGAATGTGAGTAAAAAACTAAGGTAACAAAAAATAATAATGTTATTATTATTTCTACCCTAAAATCTTTCAGTTATTAACAATGAAAATAATTTTTTTCATGGGTGGTTTTTTTTCTCGAAGAAAATTCCCTAATCGATACTGAAGATATGTGTGTGTATATATATTAACAAAAAGTCATTCTCATCTTTAACCCGCAGAGTAATTTATGTCGGTTACCAAATAAAGAATTCATAATTGGATTTCGAAAAATCTGAAATATTTGCAAGATTTGCTTATTTATTTTTTTTAAAGTTCATTCCTCATATACAAGTACAAAAATTCAAAAACTAATTGTAACTCTCGTGGCATAATTAATGTACATATTGAAATATTTCGGATAAAATTGAGAAAACTGAATGGATTTTGTTATTTATTTCTTGTTAATAATGATCCGGTGTAAGAAAAGATTTTGCTAGTCGAAGCTGAAAACTATTAATAACCACCGCAGATATTGAGAAAAAATAAATTTTGAAACTAGAGTAATAAGTTTTTTAGCTTGAATGTATGACTTTAATTGAGTTAAAGAATGACAGCAGATGTATATTGGAATTCATGTATGAAAGTATAATTGAAAGAACTTTATGAAAGTTTTAATTTAGAAAGAAAAAACGTATTTCTTCAATTGGAAAAATAGATTACTCAGTAAATTGATTGACTGGCTGATATTTAATAATATGTCTAACATATTCTTTATATTGAAAGAAGAAGGGACGTTGAACCATTTAAATTTATATACTAGTTAGAAGCACGAGTAATAATATTAAACATTTTTAAAAACTAAAATTTATAAAAAGGCAGTTTTTGATTAAAATTGAAAATCTTTTCATAAAATTCGAGCAGTTCAATTATAGATGTTACTGGTGTACTGTACGAGGGAACCCATATGTATCTGTGTAAAAATAACGTTACGTTAATTTAGTGTTTAAGAAAGAAGAAATTAATACTCATTAAATAACACAACTTGATAAATATGTTTTGATTAAATGATTTTATATAATTAAATGCCTAAGAAATACAACTGGAATACAAATTATCATTTGTAGATATCGAAGACTACTTTCGACTCGGCGTTGGCCATAAAAAATGACGTCGCCCCTGTGAAGATCCCCCTTTGTCCAGAACTAACTACCGGAATCAGCTGATTTGAAGCCTCCTATGAGAACTTAGCTAAAACAAAACTAGCTGTAATCTTAGTTGGAGTTCCCAGGTAACTGGAACCGTAACTGACCCCTAGGTATAAATAGCCTAGAATTTTGCGACTCGGGGCTTTACGACATTTTTCTTTTACGTAGGTGCTTTGACCTCGTGGAGGCTTTCGTGTCTTTTGACCGGAGCTAGTTTTCTAGTGATTAAGTTCGGGAGATTCGTAAAGTCCGCTCATATAGAGAGCGGATGAGTCTCGGATACCGAACTGGGGATAAATTGGGTTTGCATTGTACCCTGGAAAAGCGCCCCTACTTGTGAGAGTTTATTCAATCTCTCTTCTTGACTGTGATCGTCGGGGTGATGTTATGCAGGAAACAATCTCTTGCATTTCGACTTGTTTTGGGAGATTAGAATCCCCCTGCATATAGACATATTTACTCAAAAAATAAAAGTGATTTCCAATTTTATCGTAACTGTGATCCTTCTTCACGCTACCTCTTCACTCGAGAACATTGAAGTCGTCACAGCCCTAAAAAACATGGGTCGATTTTCCTTTTTCTCGTGTCTCTCCAAAAAATGTTTATCTCGCAAGCAGTAAATACCAGCAGCGTTCAACGTCTTCTCTCCTCTGGTCACAACCTTGTCCTCTAAAAAAATCAGACTGCCCCCACAGAAAAAGCAGAGGTCCACTCAAGAACAGAGGGGTCAGAATCCCTCCAAACTAACGGACCCTTCAACTGGTTGGGAGAAGTCTGAAGTTTCTTCTAGTTCAAACCGGTCCTGTTCTGTATGTCTTTGATAATAGCTCTCTGGAAGAGGTAAAAAATGCTGAACAGAATGTAACTTATGTTACAATATGGAATCCTTTTATTTCTTAAAACTGAACGACATTTATAAAAATAAATAATTATCTTCCTATAAAGTGCTCTTAATTTCATGAAGCATATTCATTATTCAAAATATTTCTGGAAATCTTCAAAAAATGTTATTTATTTTACCATACTTTGTTGTGTTTATTGATCCCTTCTTCATCTTGAAATCTTTTAATTTTCGTTTTTTTTTTCATCCATGGAAACAGCTAGACATCTAAAGCAGTCAAGCAGGGGGAGTAGGGACAGTAGGGTATCTTGAGAAGTGAAAAAACAAAGAACACACAGGACGATGTGAATAGAAGATTGTCATCAGGGTGCAAAACCCAATCTGCAAAACAGCCTTAAATACGACTTTTTTACATCATATGTACTGAAGATGCATCTAAACCTCTAAATCAGGGATGGTGAACTTTTCTTGATTAGTGTGCCATTTACAATTTATTTTATCATTTTCAGGTGTCTACTTATATTTCTTTAAAAAATATTTTTTTTTCTCTTCATTGATTTCAAACTATGCTGTGTTTTGAAATTAAATTTACTGTTTAGTTATTAACTTGAATGAAATGTAATTTAAATAAACAGTATTTAAAAACTATTTCAATTTAATATTAAGGTAAAGAGGACATCCATTTCTGTAGGAAAAAAAAATAAAACTACCTAAATTACAAAGGAGACGATAGCGTTCATTAATCCTCTCATTCTAAAAAAAGCATTCTGCTATGCCTCGAAACAACAATTTTGTTTCATACCACTGTCATACATAAATATATGAAACCAGAAACCTGACTGTGACATAATTTGCAGATTAGTTTGGGATATTTCCTTATTACTCGTACTCATCCCATCACGAGGACAACTTATAACTTTCTGAGCTATAAAAATCATCTTAAATATTGTGGAGTTCCAGACGCATGCATTGAAGTACAATGGTCGACGTGTTACCGCTGATGAAATCAGCCGATGTCCTGCTTTTATTATCTGGCAGGTGGGACCTCGGTAACATGGAGTGGAGCCATGAAGTCTAGGGTTGTGACACTATAACATAATAGTGGCCACGCCTCTGATGGCTGGCGGATAAAGTTTAATATCGAGGCATATCGATAGACCTCTTAACCTCCCCAGCCTATGAAGGCACCGGAAAATGAGTGAGGTCATGATATGCTGACGTCACTTCTGGGAGTTTTAAACTCGGGTCTTCTTCTTGGTTTTTTTTAATTGGAAACGGGCTTGCAGAGCGACGTGTCCAGCCCTCTAGAGAGAGGTAAACCTTGATTAGTCGCGGGGCAATTTTATTTACTTTTTGCGATCTTGGGCTGTGAGCCCATTCTTGATTTAAGACTATTAGAGTCTAAAGAGAGAAGGTTTTTCTTCCTTTGTGGTCAAGCTGGCTTAACAGAGATCAACTTCATCTCGTTCGAGAAGCATCGATAGCAGTCTATCAGACTTATTTCCTTTTTGCTGACTTGGGCTGTGAGCCAGGTCCTGATTATAGATTATTAGAGTCTAAGGAAAGAAGGTTTTTCTACTTTTTGCGCCAAGTTGCTTGATCAGGGATCAACTTCATCTAGTTCGAAAAGTAGCGAAAGCAATCTACACCTGTTATCGACACCAGAGGATTTCCTTCCGATGGACCTTTGTATATAGCCTGTGTATAGACCTATTTATCCAAGATCCTTCAATAAAAGGAATTTTAGTGTACTGATTATTTGAGTAGCCTCACTAATCACCTGTTCAATTCGGTTTAGGTGATCCAATTCGTTACAATATGTTTATTATTCTTTACGTACCATTTCAATTTAAACACTTATGTGGGCTCACTTGCATCAGTTCACAATCGCAGATCACTATGATCAAACTTTCTTTCTAGCTGACATTCCTGTAAATATTATGGCTTCAGGTGCGACAACACCAAACATAAATACAGACTTTGTAAAGATTCATTCTCGCTGTATATTTTCCATCCATGTGTATGCTATGGCATAGAATAAATTATTGATTTGATAATAAAAATTAAATGTTTGTTTAGAAATGTTTTGATGTTCCTACACAATCTTTCTATAAACAAGATGCGGATTATTTAAAGTGGCAAAATATAAAATTGCCTGATTCCCAAAAATGCAAGACCAATGAAGAATCACAAGATTTGAAGCAGTTAATGAAAATCAAAAACTGGAGAACATTGTATTTCGTTTTGTGCCCTTTTGTGTTTATATACTATACCTAAACTGATTTTACTAAAAAAGTTTTCTTTTAGAAAAAAAAACTCCTTTTATATTTATTAAGCCCTTTCGTAAGTTTTTATTCAAGTTTATTTAAGTTTTAAGTTATAAATTATATTTGCTTATGCAGAAATGTTTTCTACTTAAAATTTTTCCTTTTTCAATATTTTCTTTTTAAATATTAATTAATAGTAAATTAAAATGGTTTTTATATAACGAATAAAATTATTTTGAAATTTTCCGAAACAAGTTTATGTTAAGATATAGATATTTTAAGCAATTAAAAAAAAAACAACGAAAAGTACCCCAAAGCCTCAATACACAAAGAGACATATTGTTGAATTTGCTCAAACATGAAAGAGTTAAATTTTAAGAAAAGTCTGTACAACACAAAAAGAGGATTTAGTGTAATAGAATAACCATTCGATCAAAATTTTTAATCTAATTAAAATCGAACCTTAAGACCAAAACGCTTAACATAAAATTCCATTTTAGACAAAAAAAAAAGCGTTTTTCATATAAGATTGAACTGGAAAATATTAATAATTGTATTGTTTATTAGCAACATCGGGCGCGGTTGTACTCGTGAAGGTGACCACCTGGAAACACCGCGTGCTGTTGGCATAATTTTAGAAGCGCAGCGGCGTTGATTTAGCGCTTCGAGCTCCCACGATACAGGTTCGAGGTTCGATCCGCAGACTGGGCAAAGTTGACTCAGCCTTTCATCCCTTCAGTGGGTAGACAAACTGACGATCAAGCTTGCTTGAGAACTGAACACTGAGGATTCCGCGTAAGGTTGACCACCTAATCGGAACATATGCTTGGCACCCCAAGGCCATTGGTTTCAAAAACGGATATTGGCACAATAGGCCCTGGAACCCTAGTGGCTGTTGTGTCGCGGAGTTTAGTTTATTGGTTATTATGAACATGAATAAATATTTTCCAGTTTATGACGTAATATATCTCGCGCCAGTTGACAAAAAGTGGAAACTAATTTCTCTGGAAATCTGCATAGTTACATATTTATCACTTTTCCAAAACTAGACCAGTAAGGATAGAAGGTTTATTATAGGAAATGACATTTATCACTTTAAAACTGCTCTGTAGTTACTGTTTCATTAAGAAAATGTATGTTGGGTTTTGGAAAATTTAGAAAAGTCGATATCCTTATAAACAGGTATAAACACCAAAAGTTAACTGATAAGTAAGCAAAGGATTTTTAAAAGTCTACCTCAAAGATGTAATTATATTTACCCATGTTAGCTGTGTATTCGATGATTTTGTTACAAGAAATTAAATGTTAATTGCAGTGTGTATTTATCTGAATGTAAGATTTAGATGTGTAAAGTAATGTACTTTGTTTACCTAAAATATCTAATTAACTTAAAAAAGACAACAAAATATCATTATGCAGGTACCACGATATTACTTTATTCCAAGTGTTTATTATTCAAGTCATGCTAAATTGATTTTGATTATTTATCAGTTATTAGGAAAAGATTTTTGTGTCCCTTTGGCATTATGTTGAAGACATTTAAATGTATTATTATTGCACCAAACTTGATTTTCATAAGAAGAAAAGAAAATATTAATTTTTTAATCGGATTCTGTCATTTTTGAGGTCCATTGTCACATTTCAACTAACAAAGTATCTTACAATGATCATAATGAAACGCCCTTTATGTAGATTGTTACTATTCGAGTGGTTAAGCTGCTTTTAACGACGAATTGTATATGTCAAGTACGTTCTGCACGAAACTGACTAATTGAATCTTTGAAACTTTAGTTACAATTAAGTAGCTTGACTTATAATTGACGTTCACAATGACAATAGGTCTAAATACAATTTTCAGTGTTAACGTTATGTAGGAAATTAGCAATGCTAGGTTGAGAGAAAGTACCGAAATGTGGCACATAAAAGGCATTCAACAGATTAAGCAAATAAATTACTTTAGTGCATTAATAAAGTATTCAATATTGCTCACTAGTTACATATTTTTTCTTAAAATTGATTCCCTTCTATCATTCTAGAACTAAAATTATTAATTAAAATTACAGTTATTCATTAAAACCGATTATCATAATTATAAATTAAAGCCAATGTGTTTCATGTTTTACATACTAGAGAAGAACATTTTGTTTTATTTTGGATCAAAAATAGACTATGCTAATGAAGATTTTTCAGTTCGAAAAGAACTGTGACACCTTAAGGCAGGGGATGACAGCAATAGTAAAAAACTTGATTTTAAATCTGTTTAAAATTGTTAGCTGTTTTCTTTAATATAGTTATAATGAAGTGTAAAAATAATGTTACGTTGGCCTAGTGTTTGAGAAAGAAAAAATTAAAATTCATTAAGAAACACATGGACAAATATGTCTGGATTAAATAATTTCATAAAATTAAATGCCTAAGAAATACAACTGGAATACAACTTATCATTTGTATACATGGAGGATTCCTCTGGATTCGGCGTCGGTTTCTCAAAGATGGCGTTGCTTTTCTTTTTATTGTGTAGCTACAAAATATCTATCACGAAAGCAGCGGATCTATTGGTTGTGAGAAGTCTGAACTTTCTTGCAGTTCAAAGCGGTCCTGTTCTGTATGTCTTTGGCGATGGTTTTCGAGAAGGGGTAAAAAACGTTGAATTAAATGCAACTTATTGTTACATGTAGAAACACATTGCTGTAAATACATTTGTACTACTTCATGTTATTGAAAAATCCTATAAAAGGTTGGTAATAAAGCACTTATTCCTTATCTACTTTAAACAGAAAAGAATATTGAACAATAGGAGAAGTACAACACCCTAGACCTGGAAAAAAGTCAATTACATATTGATTATAAAGCAGGAAATCAGGAAATTCACACACCCATAGTTAGTCTAAAGATTTCTAAATTATAAAAAGACAAGATGGGTGCAGTGTCATAACCATTACGAAAATCCACCATCTGTAGACTTGGTATCCAAAATTTTCTTAATATACCTGTCAACCGAATTTCTTAATCACAGGCAGAAAAACTTCATTTTGCTTTGTTCCGTGTAACATCGTTCTTCTGAGACCTCTGGTAAGGGTAAATAGTATTTATATGTGACATACCGGTGATAACTTTTACTAGTGTCTTTATGTGTCCTACATTCCATCAACCAATTACTTATATTACCAGAAAAGATACCAAGATCTCAATAGCTCGTAGTTTTATGTTAATAGAAAGTGAGGGACTATTCAGTATTATTTAAAGTAAAAAAATAATGTTCTATACCGAATAAAGTATACTGGAACCGACGTAGCTCAGTCAGCAAAGATGTAGATATTATAACTGCCGTTCTTGTCTCCAGCCGGATTAAGATTGGAAGTGCTCATTAAGGAGGCTAGACTACGTAAATTATGTTCAATTACCCAGTTCAAACGATACCTTTAAGGGTAACAAAAAATTTGAGGGTATTCTGCTTGGTATCTTCTTCCAAATTACGAGGACGCACTTCAACAAAAAGTTGCTCTTTAAATCTAGCAATATTTTTCCAATCAAAAGCTCAACTCTTGCCCTTAATTCGTGTAGCCTATCCCTGACGTTCTTGGAATTAGTAACAAGAACAACCACGAATTACCGGTATCATACATTCCAGAGGATTATAACGCGAGTAGCCGGAAATACTATTAATGTCTTTCCCACAGTCAAGTCAGCATCATTGAAACCATTTACTCAGCAACAGTGATCTTCTTTTAGGTCACTTGGAGAAGGGGAATATGATAGTTGTCATGTTATTTCATTCAACACTTATAAAGGACAGATTTTTACTTATGACTACATAGAACGTAATAAACAATTTCGAACCAAAACACCTTTATTTAAACTGAGTTAGTAAAAGTAAGTCTAGTGTAGGGAAAATTCTCCTGCCTTATTCTGCCTTATAACTATGCATATCTTATAAAATCAGAAAATTAATGTCATGTTCCTCTAGAAATAAGACTAGATTTCCCAAAGCTGTCCAACAAAATTGGAAAAAAATTGCTGCAATAACAAGGATATGATTAATCCTTTTGCTTATCTTTTAAAATTGTATTCTTATATTCAGTAAATGACGTTCAGCTTTAACCCTCTAAGTGGTTCGCACGTACAATTCCGCCAAACCGATGATGTCTTCAAAGCGGTTGTTACGTACAACTTTCGACCTCCAAAACGTTCCGAAAATGGATGTAATGTACATTTCTGTGAATGTTTCCCCTATGAGTTTTGAGGTAGGAGAGTCAGGTCGATTGTTTAGGAACTGCACACCTACTCTCTGAGGCTCAAAGACGCTGATAGTTTTTCATGGCTTTGTAAAACTCTATTTTGAAGTATTTCGTTTGCGGTAACTGATGTATCTCTAAATGCACCACTTAAATAGCTTGGATGACTTTCGTAAAAAAGATAAAAATCATTCTCTTAAAGAATATTTTTATTTGTACTTTTAGAACCCATTATTTCTTATGGGATGATCTTCGAGACTTGACGAGCTTTATGTGTATTAAAAATTAACAATATATAATGTCTATTTATATATCTATTTATAAAAGGAAGTAAAGGGACAGTAACGAGGGTGGGGTTTCCCTTATTCCAATCTAGTTGACAAAGGGTGAAGTAAAAAATCATAGAACACTTTGGTCACTGACACAATGAAACTTTAGCGTATTTTTGGAGACTTTTTCCTCGGTGTGTACCACTCGGAGGGTTAAGAATTAGCTTTATGGTCAAACTTATTTTGACAGTATATATATATATATATATATATATATATATATATATATATATAGATATATATATATATATATATATATATATATATATATATATATATATATATATATATATATATATATATATATATATATATATATATATATATATATATATATATATATATATATATATTATATATATATATATATATCAGTGTCGGGCGGATGCACATTCTTGAATTACCATTTTACACAGACTGCACAAACTACTTCATTCCAACAGTGATAATACAGAGGATTAAAACCCTAGAATCTAAAATAACATTTTATTTCAGTATACTCCGGTATTCGATCAATAACCTTCTATACACAAGTTTTTAAAGTTTATAACCATGTGAAACTATCTAGTAGAGTATAAAATTAAGGGTTCACAAAAGATAACTAAGTTCATTCGGTAAATTACAGAATTTTTGTGTAAATTCCTCGAAATTTAAATTGGTTTTAAAAAATACCTAATAAATAGTGTATGTTCTATTATATACATATCTATTTATGCGAAATGAGTCATTACCTACGTGTAATAAATAATTATAACAGGGAATCACTATCAGACGGTTACAACGGAGAGCAAAGAGTTTCCAGCTATCTTTGTCCGGCCCTGGCTAGACTTGTTGGATTTACCACCCCACATCTCTGATGAAAGAGTGAGATTTTTATTTCGTATCTTTTTATTATTTCTTATCTTTTAAAATTGTATTCTTATATTCAGTAAATGACGTTCAGCTTTAAGAATCAGCTTTAAGTCAAGATTATTTTGAGAATATATATATTTTTGTTTCGGGTTGATGCACATTCTTGAATTACCATTTTACACAGATCGCACAAACTACACTTTATTCCAGCAGTGATAAGACGTTTGATTACGCTTGATTTTAATATACTCCGGTACTCGATTAGTAACCTTCTATACACAAGGTTTTAAAGTTTAAAACCATGTGAAACGATTTAGGTGCATTTTTAACAATAATATACCTTCTAATACTAGCGACAATTTATCTTGTAGAGTATAAAATGAAGAGACATTCAAAGATAGCTAAATATCGGTAAATTACAGAATTTTTGTGTCTTAAAGGTTCTGGATCACAATAAATTCCTCGATATTTAAATTGGTTTTAGAAAATACCTAATAACTAATGTATGTTCTATTATATATACATATCTTATATTGCTATGAGTCATTAGCAATATGTAACAAATAATTACAACAAGGAATCACTCTTTCTGCTTTCAGAGGGTTAACAATGGAGCAAAGAGTTTCTAGTTATCTTGGTCCGACCCTGGCTATACTTGATGGATTTACCACTCTACATCTCTGATAAATGAGTGAGATTTTTGGAGTGTTTGTCCCCTCAAAGTAACTGCCACTAGATCATAGGAAAGGAATGATACACAAAAAAGGGTTAGCGTATGCAGAGTCTAATTGCATCATTATTTTAGAGGTCCCTGGACTCAATCTTCTCTGACCT
>CM063510.1:22410211-22427711 GCA_032207245.1 Pardosa pseudoannulata
TTATTGTTTTGTTGAAAAAATTGTAAATTTTTCATTATTTTCAACCATTTGTTTTCATACCCTTTTTTTCTCCTTTTGGAAAAGTAAATGCTTCATTTTCATATTTTTCCTCATGAGGTAATATAAAATACTAGCATATAGCCCGTCATATGATGGGATCAGTAAAATTTTTATTTTTCCAGCATTGTAAAGTACCCTATGAAACAAGTAATAAAATGGTTTGTGTGTTTAATAGTTCAATAATGGGTTTATCTTCACATTTCTCTAAAGTATCCCTACATAAGGCAATTTGTCGCAACGTCACGAACTACTATAATGCCTTTCCCATTCATTTTCAACATTCCCATTCGTTTACAACAGCCAATAGACAAACAATAAACTGCCCTTCCGTTCGAAACTGAAGCCAGGATTGTCCTAATCTGAGAATTTGCCCTACTGCGTGAAATCGCCTTATTGTGAATAAGTTTAGAATCACGCTGAATTCATTTAGTCAAACCGTGTGGTTATGTATAAGAAACAAACACACAAACAAACAAAATTCTTGATTTTCAAAGATATATAACTTAAACGCTAGATGTTTATTAGTCCGCGAAATAGACTCCTAGACTTTTAGAAAAAGAATTGGTTGTTAATACAGGGGATACAATTGTTATTTCAACAAAAAATATTCGATGATTAAATTTAAAACTATCACTTATATATTTAATCTATTATTTAATACAAATATAAAAGAAAATTTTTTGCTTAGTATGTAAGTTCATTGATAAAACGTATGAAAATAATGCAAGCGATATTTAAATTATTTAAAATAAGAAACGATTATATGAGATGGATAAAGGAGTGAAGTCATAATGATTGAAAGAAATGTTATTTTTACTTATTTATTATGTGGATAAATTGATAAATTTAATCGCCTGCCCTTACCGGGGAATCCATTCCAGGTCCAACCGCTTCATAAATTGGTGGACAGACGGACAGATAACTTAGTCTATTATTATATAGGGGATTATTCCCTTCCTATATTACATACTGTTGTGGTGTAGTACATTGTATTGTCATTTCGAAGACATTGATAACCCCAAGTTGCTTTACATTGATTTTAATTATAGTATAGTATCACTGTTCTATATTACAATGTTCTAAATTAGAAGAAACGACAAGAAAATATGCAAAAAAATATATGAAAATTAAAAGGAAAAGGAGCACTCCACGTGCTACGCCTAAAAAAAATTGCCAATGTCAAAGAGAACGCTGCATTCTTTTTCTTCCTCTTTTCGACTCAGGCAACCCTACACCTTTTCCATTATCCTGTTCGTTGTTCCATTGTCCTTTTTACAATGCGTCCTTTTCCGGCTCTGCCCAGAAGGACCGGGACTCCAAGGATGGTCCTGAATCGCCTCCTGGAGACCAATCACAATTCTCCAAAACTTGGTGAAGTTTAAGTGCACTTATTTTCTCTGGCCACACCACACGCTTCTTGGAGTTGCGAAAAAAACTTGGGCATTCAACCCACAACGTGTGAGTGCGGCGAGCAAATCAGTTTCGCAAACCTAAACATAGCTGCACTCTCACACATACAAACATTTATTTGTCCACTTTACTGAAATCTGAAACTGTAATTAAAACTATAAGCACTTATAAATAATACTTACACTCACAATGAACTGTGTTACACTACTCTACATTAGAAAACATATTTCATCTCCAAATTTGGTAGCGTTGAAAAGATTTAAAAGGAAAGCCAATGTGGTGAAAGTTATCAATAAAGTAAACGTTAATATAAAAACTATTTTTAACAACTATATAACAACGTAATCATTAAAACTTCATTTTCTATGACTTTGTAGTTTATTAAAATCATTTTATCGTATGTAGCCGAGTATTATCCTTATAAGATGAAGTTTTCTTCTTAAAAAATAATATGCTTTACTAACAATGGAGAGCAGTATATTAATAATATAAAAGTGATTTTTTTATATTTTACTGTTTATTATTTTCGTAAGATAAAAATATCTTCGTATGTAAAAATAAAACTTATTTTTAACAGCAATGTAGTAAAGATATAAAATGCAAAAATTAAGAGTAAATGTTAAGTAAAAAGTCATAGCAATTAACTACAGGAATTTTATATTGAGTTATGTATTTGTTTTACCTTCAGATTTTTTTCTTGTATAAATAAGTACTTTTTCCGACCATGAAACTAATTAATTTTCTCTTTGCCGGGAGATTTAATGTCTAACACTCCACAATAAACGACTCAAAATTTAAGAAATTCATAGCTATATGTGTTCATACTTGTCTAATATTTCTTCAGTGTTAAGGAAGTCCCACATTAACCCTTTAATGGACAGTGGTTTCGTAGCAAAACCACCTAATAAACACCTTTTTTTAAACTTTACTTTTTGAAGTAGTTTACTTTATCTTTTTATAATTATTTATTGCTCCAATCTCATACATCTGTGATATATAGAAGCCAATGTTGTAGAATCAAGAGCTTTTGCAGTTAAAAAAGACTTTTTGAAGATATGGATAAGTTTTCGATTATATATATATGTGTATATATATATATATATATATATATATATATATATATATATATATATATATGTGTGTGTGTATATGTATATATATATATATGTATATATATATTTATATATATATTTATATATACATATTATACATTTTATATATTAAAAATACATTATATGTTTTATGTATTTTACATATTATACATTTTAAACATATTATACTTTTGATATTTTAAATAAATAACAGATGATAGTTCTACGTTTAACTTATTTATTTCTTTTTCTATTGAAATATATGTATTTAAACTTTCTGTACTTGAGAAGTCAGATTCTTACTTATGACCTCAAATAAAAGTATCTATACAAACAACACTTTTAAATTGTTAATATGTTTATTTATTATACCTGTTTAATGATTATCATTTATTGTTCTTCCAGTATAGTTAAACTTTTAAAAATGCATAATGTTCAAGCCGTACAAGGGTAGGTGTTATTCAACAAAACCACTTCTCAAACCCTAACTTAGTTTCCTCTAAGGCAAACCCTTCTGAGGAATGTAAAGATAATTTATATATTTTACATATACAAGGCTTATAGATAACATTTATAAACAAATTACAATTCCCATGAATATATTTTGGTGACTTTTAAAGGGTTAAAAGGAAATCAAAAACATGTTGCTCTTTATATCAGAGATTTTTTTTAAAATGTCGATGCTCCAGGAAAAGTATATTTTGTATTTATCTCAATATAAAGCAACTGAAAAAAACAAATTAGTACATTTATAAAGACTTCCAGGTATTATTAAATTAAGCCTAAAGAAAGTAATTTTAAGAAATTAAATTTAGTTCTTGAGATAAATAAAAAGCTATGATAATGAAGGAATAAAAATTGAAAAGATTTTGAAAGTATATTGGACTAATATTAGAAACGAAAAGAAAAAAGAATTGCTTTTACTAGACGACTATTTTCACTTTAACTGCTTAGTAAATTGTAAAGTGTAAAAAGTCTTTAATAAAAAAAAGTCATGTGGAAGCCACATGACTTATTTTTAGGTATTGATAAATTATACAGTTTATCTTTTGATTCTACGATATGCCATCAAAATTATCCTTTTCAATGTAATGCTTTTTTACTTGAAGATTAAAATCTATTTTCATTTCTAATGGTAAAGGTGTTGTCTAAAGAAATAACAAGTATTATAATCTGATGGCGACCGACACCGTTAATATACGTTACTTTGAGATTTTATAGGTGTATAGATATTTCGTTACATACCGAAATTTTTACGGTTATAAAGCTTCCTTTATTCTTTAATAGAAATTAATAAAACAGTGAACGAAAAATCGTACTTTCTGTAGATAATATATTTTTATTTTAGCCATTTTTTAATTGAATTAAAAGCATTGCTTTAGTTTCGTGTAGATACATCGATTTTGTTGTATAATTGTCGAGCTAAGTACTTTTTTTCTAACGGAGACTGATAACGTTAATGTCTGCTATTTTTAAATTGAATAATTGTACGGAGGGGGATTGAAAACAAAGGGACAAATGCAAATAGAGATTTCAGAACTGATCTAAAAATAAATTGTATCATTGCTATAAAGCTAATCGTTTTCAAGTACTAGATACGTACATATGTATGTAATATTTTTATCCTAAAAATTAATCAACGAAATTATGTCTGTCTTAAAATAATTTTCGGGTGATTCTATCCTTTTATGGAATTCTTTTCTAGAAACCTTGGTGAATGTCTTTGTTTCCCCTGTGGACAAAATAGATTCTAACGCTCAAACTATGCCGTCGACGTCACCCACACGACTTGTAATTGAACTCCGATTGGTTGACACAGATAACTATTTAATCACTATGTACAGGTTTTGTGAACAATCGTTCGTGAGAGAAGTTGTCTGAATAAACTGTGTCAGTTTTATCTAAAAAAAATCTTTGTCTTTATTCCGTGATGTTTTAGGCCTGGACGCCATGAATGCATGGGATGCAAAATGGACTCTCTTCCCTTTGTGATGGAACAAAAATCTCATCACATGTACATACAATTATGAAGACAAAACTAGTAAAAATTAAATGAGCGATGCCCAATGTTAAGGTGAAGACCGACAAAGCGTCTATGCCAGCCGAACGGATAAGTGGAGTACTCGTGAGAAAATACAAAATCGAAAAAAAAAGTAATTCCTCCTGTTGAATTTTGTTTATTTTAAATATAAATAAAGGTGTAAATAGGAAATAAAATGCTATTTAGGCCATCATGAGAAAGAGACCATACTCGATCAAAGATTTTGCCAACATCAAAGATTTTGCATTTTGGTCTTAAAAAGAAAATAGTGTTAGAACTCCGCAGAAGATTTTGAGCTGCACACTCCTTCTTCCTTGATCTCTCTCTCTCTGAGGGGGGCCGCAGATCTCTCGAAAAAATTCGTTGGACAGCGTTGCCTGGGCCGAAGATGGCTACTCCATGGTTAGCAACTACTCTTGACCAATGAGGTCGAAGGAGGGTCACTCACATCACTTTCGCCTCTAGGTCAGTTTCGAGCTGGCGTTGTAGGACTGCAATTCTTTGTTACACTCAAAATGTATGTTTATCTCCTTCTAGGTAGGCGTTGCATATTTTACGTTCAGTACATTCATGCATGTACTGTCGGTGTGGCATGTCATGCCACAATGAGAATAATAACACTGTCTAAAGATCCGTCGCTACTGACACGTTTTGTTATATTTCGCAGTGACTTTTAGTATTTAAATAATTAAAGTATACAAGGTGCTTGTCTAAACGGTATAATTTGAAACTAGGCAATTGTAACAATAAGTTAGATTCGGTTCAGCTCTTTTTACCCCTCCCTGTGGGTCTTCGTCGGGGAAATGCCGAAGCAGGACCGGTTTGATGCAAAAATTCGGCTCTCCAGGTAACTTCGGCGACGGAGTGGATGTTCTTTTGCTTGGCAGTGGGATATTTTTGAGTGGACAAGGTTGTTACCAGAAGAAAAGGTGAATGGCTAGCATCCTTGGCTTGTGGATAATCCTTTGAAAAATCCTCGCCATATAATTTTTTTAGGACCGACGCCGACTCGAGAGATATCTACAAACGATAAGTTGATTCCAGTTGTATTCCTTAGGCATTTATTTAATTGCATAAAATCATTTAACCAAGATCTATTTTCCATGTGTTTCTTAATGAGTTTTAATTTCTTTCTCAAACACTAGGCGAACGTAACATTATTTTTACAGCAATGTTCAGGGATTCTTCACTTATACAGAAGAAACAATTCAATATCTTTCGATATTCATGACGAAGAATTCCATCTATTAAGAGAGCAACGAAATCAGCATTAATATATTTCAAAGTGATTTTTATGTTTCCATGATAAGAAATAGAATTCTTTTTCCAAACATTTCTATGTATTGTCTTTCTGTACAGATATTTATCTTATATATAAGTAAGCAATATATTTCATAAATATAGTATCTCACACTATTTTTGTAATTCTAAACATGGGTTCATTGTCAATCTGGAACGATGAACGGGATATCAGATATAGAAACTCCAGTACGTCAAAGAAAAAAAGTGTTTACTCACAAAAATATTTTTTTTTCAATTCAGGATAGAACATATTTTTATTTTTATCGGTTAAAAAATGCTTTATTTCTCACGGGAATAAGGAAAAAATCTGAAAAAGAAGAGAGTTAAAGTATGAAAGTTTGCTTCTACTTATAGAACACCCGAATTAGGCAAATTTAATTCAGACATTATCAAAATGAGTGTTTCTGATTAAATATTAACACCCAATTTGTTTTAGATCTAAAAAACCATTTTCTACTGACTTTAACGGAAAAAAAACAATCTGAACAAGTTTTATGAGGTTTTAGTCACGTAACAATGTATTGCATCTGATTACAGAAAATTGAAAAATAATGTAAATAAACTGGAACTGGACCATTCCTGGAATCATTACGTTAAAGAATTCCATGGATGTACATTGAATTAAAATTCTTGTTAAAAGCCTTAAATATATTGAGATTGTAAAAAAGTATTTTTAATGCAATTAAAATTTGGAAGTCAATACTAAAGCACTGAATTCTAAAGATTTTAGTATTTGTTTGGATGAGATTAGAGACGCATGACAAAATAACTTTTGATCTTTAATTAAATAGAAGTAGAATAATGAAGTTCAAATGCATAGCAATATTTACTATATTCAGGGATTGTATGTGGTTAAAGTTGATTATTTAAGTGGAATGTGTTTCGTCAGTACCTGTAAATATCAAATTAGTACGAACTTGCTTTTGAAAGGTACAACATTATACAATGTATTTTACTCATTATTTTGAATTATTTATTCAATTTTCTTAAAAACTGAAGTAATAATACTTATTTATGCCACACACACACTATATGTATGTATATGTATATATATATCCCCACAGGCAGCAATTGCATTATTGCAGAGGCAATATCACTTTCTTGGGAAGGCTGAAAAATGTGCCTAGGGGCAAAATTAGCATTTAATATAGCGTTAGTTTTGAGAGATTTACATTGGAGAACACTCCTTTATAGAACTAATTTAAGGATGGGAAATTAGCTATTAAATAAAGAAAGGGAAAGATAGGAGGATTTTAGATATCTATATCAAGGGTAATAATTTTGATTTATATATATATATATATATATATATATATATATATATATATGTCTGTGTGTATATCATACATATATATATATATATATAATATATATATATTTATATTATATATATAACATATATTATATACATATATATATATATATATATATATATATATAATATATAAATGCATAATATATACATATATATATATATATATATATACATTATAATATTATACATATACATATTACATATATATAACATATATATATATATATATATACATATATATACCATACATATATATATTATACCACACATACATATATAATATATATATATATATACACATACATATATATATATTTATATATATATATATATATATATATATATATATATATATATGTCTGTGTGTGTGTGCGTGCGTGTGCATATGTGTAAACTTGTAAACTAGCGCAAGTTAAAAAGCCAGTCACATAGAAGTGTAGTCCCTTGGCTAATGGGTATGGAGAAGCCTAAGTAACTAGACTGTTGAAGAATATGCAAGTTCCAGTCATATCATTCCATAAAGAGAACACACAATGACGAGTAGAACTTAGATTTTATTAAAGAGCTGCTTAAATGACGTTTAATAGTCAAAGTTAAACAAAGGAATGCCCTTGAAAACTCGTGAGGATTACAGAGTGGAACCCCAAAGTGAGCATACATTTTTCCTGACTTAGTCAGCTAATTTGACAATAAAAGCATTTGCCAGCTATGGTTGAAAATTGCGGTGAGAGGACAGAAAATTTGAGTCTATTGCAAAGAAAACTTTGGGAAGAGACTTGGAAGAATTTTAAGATGTGGACATTCCTTTAATTAATATATTTTGTTGATGGGAAAATATATTTGAAGGAATAAGAAGGAGAAAGAGGAGAATTTTTAAGAAATATTAAATTGTAATAATATATATACATACATACATACATATATATATATATATATATATATATATATATATATATATATATATATATATATATATATATATATATATACATATGCATATATTGCTACTGTGTAATGTGTTTTTTTTTTTTTTGTACACACTTTCACACCGAAAGAGCTAAGACTGACATCAACTTTACCTGTTTCTTTTTGGCTTTATTATATTCTTTGAAGAAATTTACCTGACTGGAGAGAACTCGTGTCTGCTACACATGGTAGACATAGGAATGAAGTAATTAAAACTCTTTTAATCAGTTTCTAGAAGACTGAACTTATATTGAACTTGTTATCAGACAAACAAATGCGTTCTGGTGAAAATTGCACTCATAGCTGATATGTATATATGACTTGTACTGTATAAAATTTCGTTCTCAGAACATGGGCCACTTATTTTCAGGTCTTGTGATGATACTGCACTGTATAGAACGAATAGTCACTTGATTTATATATTATTGTTTAATGTAAATTTTTAAATATTTGCAACAGTATATTTATTTAGTACTTACGTTAATGTATTTATTGAGTACTTACATTAGTATATTTATTGAGTACTTACATTAGTATATTTTGAAGTATACACTGAAAATATATACGTGAATGTAATTTAAGTAAACCTCTGACATTATTAGACAGCTAGTATCTTTCCCTAAGGCCTTTTAAACAATCTTAATGGCTATAAATTTCAATTTCAGTTACAGAAATGCAATAAATACAAAGAATTGTTTGAGTGCTTCGAGTTAGCAGTCTCTAATATATTTTAAGATAAAATAGTTTATAAAATCTGTAAGACTATATAGTATTTAGTTTTAATGAGAATAATAATATAAAAATCATATTGCTATAAAACTCCACTAAAATTTTTTTACGGAAATTTAAGGAAATGTTGTCCAGAAAGTTTATAAATGCGATAATTTAAAAGGAAAGTTACTGAAAATGTATCTAAGATTATGTGAATTCGAAATTACATAATGAGAACTAAAACGCTTGCCAATGTAAGCATAGACCTTTTCTTATTAGGATGTTTGTTATAATACAAATACAAAATTTATAAAGGAAGATGTACCTTGATCAAGTTATTCCGCCAATTTTAAGAAAATTAAAATTGTTTCCTATGTAAAATTTTGAAAATGCTTTCTTTATTATTTAGCAGTTTAGGTAAGTATAGCAGTATGAGATTTTAATATTTACTTAATCTTTGTCAGATACATAAGATTATTACTTATTTACACTTAACAGACTGCTTATAAGGAGGAATCACACGTTGTTAGCGACAAACTAACTTTATTTTTAAAGTTATAATTAACACTGAAGACTAGTAAGTATCAACATTTGTGAAGCGACATATTAGAATCCAGAGAGAAATTTTTAAGTGTATCATAAGAATTTTGTTTAATAATTATAGACACGTAGTAAAGCATCAATATTACAAAAAAATATCATACTAATGATTTCAAGCGTGTTACTTAAACTTTTTTACACTATGAGTATTGAAACTTTAATTCAAAGATTTAGGCTTTTGGACTCAAAATCATTTATTGGGATATTTTTTTCTCTGCGGACACGCCGTGCATTTTTCTATTTTAAATCAAGAAATGTTAGCATGTCGTTGTAATAAAGAGGAGTTGAGTTAGATTGCTGATTTTTTAATTTTCTGGATTTTTATCAATTTAGCAGTAAATAATAACAAAAAATCTTTACATTGAAAGTCACAATTTTGAGCATAAAAATACATCTGGATTCAAAAACTACAATAACAATAATCACTATCATGATGCCAGTTATACGAGGGTATATCAATAAATAATGATAGTAATAATAATAACAATGTAAAAATAAATTAACCCCTTAATACACAGTTTTTTTTAATGGCCGGACACAAAAAGTCATTTTTTTAATGTAAAAAACGCAATTTAAGACTTTGTCTTGGCAAGAAAATTACAAAAATACAAAAATAATGAAAATTTTTATTTCAATTTTGGATTTTGATAACATTGCAGAAAATAGTCGAATATAGCTTACAATCCCATGTAAATGATAAATATCAATAAATCGATTGTTTTTTTGCCTTCACATTGTTATTTTCAATTCTAGATTGTATTCGAGTGTGAAAAATCATAGCAACATAAAGTACAATACCGCTCGAATTATCTCGAGTGTGCAGAGTCTGGCCAGATTAGCGAGCTCGAGTTAACTTGAGCGTGCACGTTAACGGATTAAATTCGAGTATTTAAATGCAGAGAAATAAAAAATATAGGTTAGCTTTATTCATATATGACAAAAATAAATTATATTGATAAAACAAATTGCTAAAAATTAATATAAATTTTGTTTTATTCATCCGGTAACAATAAAATAAATATATATAATATTATACAGGGTTATCAGGAAAGAATCTTCCTATGACTAACCTGAAATATTTTCCATAAACACAAACAGAAAACCGTAAACTATATGTTCTATAGAAAAACTGTTGAGTGTCTTATTCATAAATGTTCAATATGACTTCCTTTAGTCACTGGTATAATATCATCGCGATATTCTATTTCTGGCCAAAAATATTGTAATTTTTTACTGTTAAGTAATTGTGAAGCCACATAAATGCGATGTTTAAGTTCAACTATACCAGTAAGAAAATGTAATATGAACACATGATCATTGACATAGCTTCAAGGAAGAAGTTACATGGGATTAAGATAGGTAATGTAGAAGGTCACTGTGTAGGACAAAATAAGCGTCCCAACTGTAAACAATCTAATAGGGTGGTAATTCTATTTAAAATTTAAACATTTAGAAATTTACGAACCTCCAGATGACACCAAATGGAGAGATTTACTATCATGGTTGTAAGGAATTTGCACCCATGACCTGTGTTTCACATGTGTGTACCATTCATGATATCTACAAAATCGCCTCCATTGACCACTTCCACCCGGCTTCCCTTGGGGAAATAGGAGCCAGCCGGCTAAGGGGGGGGGTGATAAGATTTTTCGGATGTGTCTCTTGTTTGATTTTTGCAGGGTGTCTGAAAGAAGGATTTTCCCTTTTCGGAACGGCTCAGGTTTCCAAAAGCTGACCCCCCCGAAGAATGGAGAGAAGATCTGCGACAGTGGAGTTCGAGGAGTCGACACAGAGTCTGCGACTGGAAGAGATCTCTCTGTTTGATGCGAGAGAAACACTACATCGGTTTTATTCTGACACGGAATGCTCGGTTATCAAATATGATGAAGACAGGCTCCGAGGCTTTAAATATTATATTTTGTTATGCTTAAATTTTTCATTCAATCTTGTAAATAAATTTTGTTTGTTGTCCTTAAAGATTCGAAGATAATTTAATTCATCCTCAGAGACGACCGAACACACCTCTCCCAGTAAAGTAGGCGGGAAGGTCCCACGCTAGCATAGCGCTACAGAAGGTGGTGCTTTTACAATGGTGAATAAAACTTGGTGTATATAGGGTGTCCCAAAAGGTCGTTTACAAACTTAACATGCTGGTATGTCATATCACGATGAACAAGATTTACATAGGAACTTGTGTCTGAAAATGCAAACTGCGACCACTAGAGTGCTGTGATCCCGAGTGTGGAGCAGGAGAAAAAAAAAGACACCGACAGCGGTGATAAAATGATTTTTACTACAGATGAGGATTACATCCCAGTAAATGCTCAAAATTGTTTCCCTTCTCCACAATAACGTCGGCGCATGGATTCACGAATCCGTTCAATTTGGCCAGGAGTGTCATGGACACGTGATGCCGCTTCCGTGATCCTGGCGATAAGATGCTTGTCCGATGTTAGGGTGTCTCGTACACCATGATTTCATGTGTCCCCACAGTATAGAAATCCAGAGGAGTAGGGTCGGGGGATCGCGGCTGTCCACCTCTACCGATCCAGCAATTTTCCTGCAATTATTGCCCTCTAGCGGTTACAGTTTGCATTTTCGGACACAAGTTCTTATGTAAATCTTGTTTTTCATGATATGACAGACAGCATGTTAAGTTTGTAAACGACCTTTTGGGACACCCTGTATATTAATTTAACTGAGGGAAATGCCAAATACCCAACATATCGAAGATGGTTGAAAAACTCAATGTTTTTTAATCAAAAATAAAATGATTCGTGAAGGTCCGTAACAGTCGTATTTCGAAACTGAAACTGTATGAACTAAAATTTAACAGTTTTTCCCTTTGCAATGACATATTATGTATGATTCCTTGTTTGTATATAAGAAATATATTTAAGACTGTAATTAGATGATTGTTCCAAAATAACTCTTTATATTGTTAGAGTTATATGAAAATGAGCAAAATGTTGAAGTTACGACTGAGGACTAGTTATCAGAAAATAAGGAAATTTTACATTAGTTTACCCAAAAGATTTAAGATTAAATCTACTTTAGAATATCTCAACTTATTTTAAACAGTACTCTGGGTTAAAACTTTCAAAAATGTTTCAAAAATTATCAAGTAAATGTCAAAATAATCAAGACTGTAATTAGATGATTATTTCAAAATAACTTTGTATATTGTTAGAGTTCTGATATGAAAATGAGCAAGATGTTGAAGTTACGACTGAGGACTAGTTATCAGAAAATAAGGAAATTTTACATTAGTTTACGCAAAAGATTTAAAGTTAAATCTACTTTAGAATACCTCAACTTATTTCCAAAAGTACACTTGGTTAAAACTTTCAAAATTTTTCCAAAAGGATCAAGTAAATGCCAAAGTATTTGAGTTGTTAAAACTGAAAATTGCTCAACAATAAATTAATCTTGACAATACTTTCAATTTATGCTTCCTGGAAAATGTAAATTTATCGTTTATTGAAACGTGGTACCTTTCTTGCTTTATATACTAGTATCGAGAGTATTAACTTGTCACGATTCCTAAAAGCAAAGTACGACATGCAAAGATCCTATTTTGCTGTGTTTAATAAGCTTAATCCATGCGGTTCCACCTTATGAAATTTTACTTGGAAAGAATTTCTTACACGCGCTATTGAAACTCCTTTTGCAAATATTTGAAGTTGACATAATTGACAGTTTATTCAAAAGGATTTATAAACTTTAGTTCAATATATAAAAATCTTCTCAATCATTTAATATTGAAAGATACGTTGAGAAAGTTTATAGAGATCAAATTATATTTGTATAGGAGTAGATTAAATGAAATATTGGAAAAAATAAAGAAAGAACTAGTGCATGCTATTTTTACCCGTGTTAGATATGAAAATAGTTTCAACGCAGTATTTGAATGTCGTAAGAGGTGACTAAACAGGATACCCATTGTCTTGGTGGTTAAACTTTTAAAGCTGAAATAGAGGTAGAGCTTGACACAATTTCGATATTTTTATATCATTGAATCATGAATTAAATTTAATAATACGACTCAAAGAGTGTGTTTTAATATTCATCAAGTTAAAATTGTACAACTATTACCACAATAGAAAATTCATTTATTACTAATATCTACTTTCAACATTTTTAACAAGCACTTTTGAAATTTGTAAGTATTTAAAACATTGCAAGTGCATTTCTAAATGTCGTATACCTTTCAAATTTATAGATAATTTATCCTGAAGGGTTGAAACTAAAATTCATTTAAAATTAATGTACTTCGAATAGAAAAAACATCTATCCGTTTTGAAATTAATAGAACTATTATACTTATTTTGTTTAATAAAAGTAGGTAATTTAACGATTATTCATTTTTAAACTTTATTTCAAACGAATGCTTTCCATAAATACTGATTTAATATAAGATTTAAAATTTATTTTATCAATAAAAAATGACATTGTACATAAAAGGAATGTACAGAGCACATTTTTACTAATTCTTCTTTTGGAACAATTAATAATTCATAACTTTTAAAATGAGTAGGATTATAACTTCAAATAGTGTTGTGTAGCACTTTGACATAAATATATCGTTAATAATGTAATAGCATTTTCAAGCGTATAGGTCAGAAACAAAATACATGTAAAAATCCACTGTCTCCTTAAAGTTGTGTTTATTTTATAATGCAATATACTATATTTTTATTGTCATTAAATTCCAATAAATATTCTCATTTATATGAAATTAACAAGTGTGTCCGTGCTTCGCTACGGTGAGCTTAATATATTACTTGTATTAATAAATGTTTTCAAAAATTAAGTAAATTTATGACAAACCACATGGTTTTGTATGAAACAGAAACACACATTCATATTGACAACCATATAAATATAAACATAACTGTATAAAATGATAGGTTTTTATTTGCTCATTGAAAGTCACTGAAATTTGTACTTTTTGTACTTAGAATATTGTTGATAAACATTTCTTTGTAATGCAAAACTTAACCAAAAATTAAATTTAAAATTAGCTCTTATATAAAAATGCTATAATTTGAGTAACAAAGAAATGAAAGTTAATCACTTTATATCTCAATTTCCAGGTCAAATCCAATTGATAATATGCAGATGATATTTAAATAATGTAAAATAAGAAATGAATAAATGAGATATTTAAAGTAATGATGTCATAATTATAAAAAATATTTTCACCTATTTATTATGTGATAAATTGAAGATTTTAATCTCCTGCTTTTAACCGAGGAAAAAGGCGCTTAAAACAGTTACATGAAATTAAAGGAATGACGTTACATTGCCAGAAATTATTACTTCTTCTACTTAGTTATGATGAGATAAATTAAAAAGTTAATCGCTTGCTTTTAACCGGGGAAAATAGTGCTTTTAATAATGACATGAAACGCTCCAAAAAAGGGGAAGGAATGGATTTTTAATGCTAAAATTTTTCAAAAACCTTCCTAAGGATATACTTAATAATATCCTAAATTTTCACGGCGACTGGATGTATGGTTTTTGAATAGAGTACAGACAGACACAAATTCATTTATATATATATATATATATATATATATATATATATATATATATATATATATATATATATATATATATATATATATATATACATATATATATATATATATATATATATATATATATATATATATATATATATATATATATATATATATATATATATATATATATATATATATATATATATATATATATATATATATATATATATATATATATATATATATATATATATACATATATACATATATACATATATACATATATATATATATATATATATATATACAGATATATATATATATATACATATATATATATATATATATATATATATATAATATATATATATATATATATATATATATATATATATATATATATATATATATATATATATATATATATATATATATATATATATATATATATATATATATATATATATATATATATATATATGTATATATATATATATATATATATATATGTATATATATATATATATATATATATATATATATATATATATATATATATATGTATATAATATATAATATATATATATATATATATATATATATATATATATATATATATATAAACAAATAGCTTAACCAAAAGTTTCTAAAACCATTTTTTCCCAATTTAAATACCATCGTTCATCTATTCAAGAGAGCAATATTTTCCTATTTCGTAATCTCTTCTTTTTCAGGCAGTAAAACCTAAATTTGAAATATTTATTCAATTGTTCATTTCCAATCTCATGTGGTCCAAAATCCGTGATGCGCAATTCAGATTATGAGTGCTGATTTTGTAATTTTCAGTGACCAACTGGCCTACAAACAATTCAGAGAAATGCTGCATTAACTACTTTTGTCTGTTAATGCATATCTGTGTCGCTTAAGAAAGTCAACTTTTTATCAATTTCTTCTAACCTACTTAGCTGGTAAACTTCTGCTTAAAACACCTTACTTATGCTGTGAACTAATTTCGGCTAATTTCTTCGAATTTTTAGGTAAATTTGGAAGGGTACCGGAACTTTGGGCGACCGTTGACAATTTATGCTCCAGGAAAACATAGCCTCCATTTTAATACCACAGCCAGCGGCTTGTCTCTGTTCCACTGTGAATATCGGAACCAGATTTTCTGTTATAAATCAGCGTATACCTATGGACCAGAAAAAAAGGATTCAGCTGACCAAGAAAACTTTTTTCCTTTCTCCTGTGATCAAAATACGATATTTTTTATCCGATTGCAGGCTCTATGATGCTGACGTGTTGTTAGCTCAAGGAATTGCTTCAGCCGGTAGCTGTATAGGCCAAACGCAACAGTATTTCTGCATTGTTAAAACACTGGTTATATCACTGTTTTGAAAACACTGTTGTAGCTTTTGGTGATTTAGGCTGTTGTAGCTCTTCGGTAACGACGAATACTGTGTAACAGTCTTTATTTTCTAATTGCCACGGGCTATACACTGTTAACCAATGAATTGTGGTTTCACATCCATACACCACTTTCGATACGTGCTAACAGTGAATGCCCATTACCAAATAAGTCCACTTCTAATATTGACGTTCCCAAGCACCGAGCCATAAAATTTTATTATTTATCTAAATCTGAGAAACAGTTGCTTTATGTTTCTAAACTAGTGGGGAAGACAATGAGAGCTTTATATACTACAACACCGGTCACGTACGCACCGTAATATTGGACATTTCATTGTTATTAGTAGTGAGTGGTCCTCATGTAACTGCTCTTCGGTATAATATACATGCATCATATATAAATCCACTCAAACATGGCATTTCTATATATGCCTATGTGTCTATGCTTACTATTGTTAAATTACATATTAACTTTAGTGCATTGTTATAGCTATACGAACATATTGTAGTTATACGTAACTGCAAATTTACTCAAAGAAAAGACTACTTTCAAAAGTTGATACCGCATCTGGAATTCCCAATAACTAGAACCGAAAAGTTGGAGAACATATGCCATATACTATCACCAAAACAGATATAGTAAAAATGTGTATGAAGAGAAAAAATATTTTTGTATCCTTGGAAGAGTCGTAAAAGAAAATGTGAAAACAGAGAGCGAGAACTCTTTTAGAAGGGATCGATTTTTTCCTCACTCCCCGGAAATTACTCGGCGATCCGATTGAGAAGAAACATCCCCACGCAGATGGTGTAATGGTTGGTAGGGGAAGGGGTATCATTTAGAGAAAAAAGGAGAATAAGCAGTGGTTTGTAGATTCTTCAACGGAGCGTGGTTCAAAAAAGAAACTGGTAGTCCGTTGTTATATAAAAAAGCTCATTTATAATGCAATAGGAGGTATTGGGTGTATTTCATGTTTTAAAAAAATGAAGTACATACATTTTTATTGTTTTCTGTATAAGATCCTATAAAACAGTTTTACACAGAAAAACATTACTAAATGAAAAACTTTCA
>CM063510.1:22432711-22438436 GCA_032207245.1 Pardosa pseudoannulata
TGTATTGTGTTAGTATTGTATTTCACGAATTGGTTGAGTAGTCGTAAGTTATTATTGTGAAAATTGAGTAGTAAGTTATTAAGGATATTATCTCATCATGAGTTATTTAAGTAAAGGGCGTAAGGCAGATCTCGTCGAGTTAGCCAAGGAAATTATAGGTGGAATAGACGAAACCTTGACTATGAATCAAATAAGGAAATTAATTGAGACATCGGAGGATTACGATCCATCTTTTGTAGAAGGATGTCTAGATACTATTATTGAGGCCCGGTTAGAGAAAGAGCGCATAGAAAGGGCGGATCGCGATAGTGAGAGAGAAAGAGAGAACAGGCAACTAGAAATAGAGAGAGAAGAGAAGGAGAGGGAGAGAGCGTTCGAATTAGAAAAAATAAGATTAAACCAGGAACGGAGGAGTGCTAATGAACGGTTAGAGGTGCCAAGACCCTCAGGGGCATCTTTGCGGAACCGGATGCCACAATTTAATCCGGATGAGACGGACATAAATTTGTACCTTTGTCTATTCGAAAGACAAGCTGAATACTTGAAAGTACCTGAAATTGAGATGGCAGGGGAACTTATTTCATTATTACCGCTTTCAGTGTCCAAATATTATTTTAAGGGAAAAGGCAGAAGAAACGCGGGATTATAAATTTGTAAAGAAACTCCTCTTAGAACGCTATAAATTATCGGCGGAAGCCCTGAGGCAAAAATTTGTACAACATGTACGGAAATCAGGAAATCTATGGAAGGATTACCTTTTTGAGATACGCACCTATTTAGAAGGTCGGGTATCCAGTTTAGGAGTTACAACATATGAAGGGCTACTGGATTTAATGCTAGTAGACCAGCTTAAACGGAAAATGGGGAGCGAATTCAAGGAATTCCATCTCAAAGAATGGGAAAGTTTTGTTTCACCCG
Source organism: Pardosa pseudoannulata (assembly GCA_032207245.1). Taxonomy (NCBI): domain Eukaryota; kingdom Metazoa; phylum Arthropoda; class Arachnida; order Araneae; family Lycosidae; genus Pardosa; species Pardosa pseudoannulata. The sequence goes on from CM063510.1 coordinate 22,433,630, forward strand.
ATATCGTAGCGGACTTAGGAGACAAGTATGAATTACTTAAGAAACCCGGGAAGCCCCAAACGCAAGGAAAAAAATTTCCGGATTCTCGCACCCCTGAGTTTCGCAAGTTTTCAGTACCATTCAAGGCAGCAGAAAATATCAGACCCCCTCCCCAGGAAAGGGCCGAAGTTAAGAATGAAAGGCCAAAAACGCCGAGTGTAAATGAACTTAAACATCGGGATTGGCGGAATAATAGAGATTTTGAAAGGAAAAGGCACAGAGACATTATTTGTTTCCAGTGTGGAGTCTCTGGGCACATTAGACCTGATTGCCCGGAATTAAAACGTAAGGAGGAATTAAATGCTATCCATACGGAAAGTGAGGTAGTAGATCTGTTAGCACCGTACGTTAGTTTGGGCACTGTAAACAATAAACCGTCTGAAATTTTAAGAGACAGTGGAGCTAGCTATGACTTCGTTTGCAGACGATATGTTAGGCCGCAAGATTTTACTGGCGACACGGTATGGGTCAATCAGCCCTTAGATACTCACGCTATTTAATTTACCGGTGGCAAGAGTTTCATTATGCACGAAATTTGGCAATATCGATACGAAGGCTTGCGTCATATCTGATTTGATTTCGAATCAACAAATATATATTTGGGAAATTTGACGGCTGCATTATTAGAAGAGAAAAACCGAGAGAGTACTAAACAGGTTAATGCGAACTACTCTAGTGCAGTCGAAAGCCCTCGAGGCAAACGGGAGCTCCGAGGGAAACGGTTTGAATACCCCCCTAAGCGCAGAGGAGGGACCCGCATTGTTACAAGACACGAGCGAAGAAACTGAATATGAGCTTCCCATTGTCAACTTGACCGACGCGCAGAACGGGGTCTTTTGAATAAAACCCCAGAGGAATTTGCGGTCAGAAGAAAATTGCTCTGAGACTAGGGAATTAAAAAACTATTAGTCAATGTGCCCGAGGTTGCGCAAAGGGATTTTAAAAGAATGGATTGTTATGCAAAATTCAGGTAAACCATTTAGGAGAGGAAAAATGCTTTTGGTTGTACCGAAAGTTACGGAGAGAATTTTGGCACTCTGTCACGGAGAGGCGGGAACTCACGCAGGCGTAACTAAATCGAAACAACGCCTCGCTAAATTGTTTTATTGGCCGAAGTGTTATCAAGATATGGAAACGCATGTTAAGGTCATCCATCCAAGGTACAGAGGAATGCTATTGATACAAAGAAGGCGCCTATGCGATTAACTCCGATAATTAGTGAACCTTTCACTAAAATTAATATAGATGCTTGTGGGCCGTTACCCGAATCTGAAAATGGGAACCGGTATATAATTACCGCGATAGGTCTGGTTTTAAATACCCGGAAGCGGTGCCAGTGCCAAATATAGGATCTGTAGCGGTCACTGATGCGCTTTTACAGATTTTCAGGCATCTAGGTTTTCCGCGCGAAGTTCAATGTGATAATGGCTTTTCGTTTACAAGCCACCTCACAACGGAATTTTTCAAACGGTTTGAAATGACAGCTGGTGCTGCAACTGATAGCTACTGTGTGGTTCACAAACCCGGCACAGATAATACTAATGCAGATGCATTAAGCCGCTGCATCATGTAAAATGTGGTAAGAATGTAACCTGTACATACTTGCATATTGTCTTTTGTGTTGTAATTATTTAATATTATAATTTAGAATATAGTTAGTGTTATTTTTTAGTATAATGTATATTAAGTATCTGAGTGACTGTTGGTTCCTTACGATGAAGATCAGAGTTGCAGTTCTCCACGAGAATTGTCGGCATAATCGAGATCCACCCTGTGGAAAATTCTTATGCGAGGGGGGGTGTAACGATCCGTTACATGACCCCAAAACGAACAAGGAGCCCAAAAGGTGACCTTTCGTCGTGGACTCACGAGTAGCCGATAATAGGACCAGGTGGTCTAAAAACCCGTAATTGAAAAACGGTGCATTGATGGCTCCGAACTGGCTGAACATTGTTACCTGTTGAATGGACCTTTACTGTGTACATAATTGAGTGCACCTTGCCGCCCATTAGCGGTTACAAAAAGGGCATTAAGTTGGTTAAGCATCTGGAACCAGGACAGCTGATCGCAGACTTGGGAGTGACCGCAAGATTGCGTCACCCTGGCTCGGGAAGTTTCTCGAAGAACCGAGAAGCGGAAGGAGTGCTTAGTATAAATGGAACAGGACCGGACTAGAACGGGGGCTTTGCTTTGTTTCTTCTCTCGAGGCTTCTACCTGCTAGAGCCTGGTCGATCGAGGACCGCTCTTATCTCCGTGTCTGGAGTTTGTTTTTTTTGAGACCGCCAGCGTCTCCGTTGCTAGATAGTCGAACATTCGACTTGGGATTTCCCTCCCCGTTATTGCTGATTGATAGTTAACTTCTTGCCTAGAAGTAGTCAGCCTAGAGTGACTTTGCACTCTAATTTTGGATCGACTTGCATCCTGTGTTTTCGTCACGAATCCCAGCGTGATACGCACTCGGAACCTCCGAACCTGCTGTGAAAGCCAACCGCGCTAATCGACAGAGAGTGAACGAGTCAACATTAGTCCCAGCACTAATCAGTTCCAGCTTTTGTGTTTAAGCCCTAGCCATACTGTTCCGGTATCCCACGCATCCTTGTATGTGCATATTATCTCTGTACGAGATCCCTGAATGTTATCGTTTATTGAATTTGTACATATCTGTACATAGTTTATTCTAGTGAAATAAATATTTAGTCAAGAATACCTTAATTTCTAGCCTGTGTCATTGAAGGCCTCGCCTACCTATTTTCCAGTACGTTACAGGCTAGTGGTATTCTAAATATTGGTGGCAGCGCTGTTACGGTAAACAGTGAAGGCTAGGTGAAGAAATTTTCGCGGGTGAAATTGTGCAGCCAGACATCAGATGAGAAATTTTGCGTTCCGAATCTGAACCTGCATTAGTGAAATTTTTTGTGATCCTGTGATATTGAGAGTCAACTGTGAGACTTTTTGTGTGATCCTGTGATATTGAGAGTCAACTGTGAGACTTTTTGTGTGACCCTGTGATTTGAGAGTCAACAGTGAGATTTGGTGTTCAACCGTAAGACGACGCTAGAGACTGATGAAACAAGCATCAAAAATCGTGAGTAACCAATTCTGTTCTCTTGTATCGAACCAACAGTACATTGAGTATAGGTTGTGCTAGGAATTTAGATAGATCAGAGTATAGTAAATTGTGTTGCATTGTGTTTAAATTAGATGTATATCAATTGAAAGAAATCTTAAATTGGTATGCAAATATTTTGTAGAGTGATAGAAAATAATTTCAAAGATAAGAATTATTGACTAAGGTATATTAAAGTTTTGAATTAAGAGTAAAGTTGAATTAAGGAATTTTGTGTAATAGTATTGTGCATAAATTTGAATTTTAAAAGTGTGTATAAATTATAATTGTAATTGAATATTAATTGGAATTTAACTGTTCATAAATAAGATTTTTAAACTGTGTATAAATCAGAATATTATATAATTTGGAAATTTGAAATTGCATAAATTGAAAATTTAAATTGTGTATGATGGTGTTTGATTTAAATTGTTAATAAGATAAGGAAAATTAGTGTGTTGAGAACATTGCTTAAATTAAATATATTAGTTATTTAATTATCATAATTTGAACTTAAGAAAACTGTTAGCACATTATAAGAGAATATTGCAAGTATTTATTTTGTATTGTGTGCATTTGTGCTAGGAAAATTCATATTGTTTATTGTTTTGGTTTTCAAGTGATTATTGTTGTGTTAATTTGAAATTTTGGAAATTGGGTTAAACGTTCTAATATCGAGTAGTATTTGTATTGTGTTAGTATTGTATTTCACGAATTGGTTGAGTAGTCGTAAGTTATTATTGTGAAAATTGAGTAGTAAGTTATTAAGGATATTATCTCATCATGAGTTATTTAAGTAAAGGGCGTAAGGCAGATCTCGTCGAGTTAGCCAAGGAAATTATAGGTGGAATAGACGAAACCTTGACTATGAATCAAATAAGGAAATTAATTGAGACATCGGAGGATTACGATCCAGCTTTTGTAGAAGGATGTCTAGATACTATTATTGAGGCCCGGTTAGAGAAAGAGCGCATAGAAAGGGCGGATCGCGATAGTGAGAGAGAAAGAGAGAACAGGCAAATAGAAATAGAGAGAGAGAGAGAAGAGAAGGAGAGGGAGAGAGCGTTCGAATTAGAAAAATTAAGATTAACCCAGGAACGTAGGAGCGCTAATGAACTGATAGAGGTGCCAAGACCCTCAGGGGCATCTTTGCGGAACCGGATGCCACAATTTAATCCGGATGAGACGGACATAAATTTGTACCTTTGTCTATTCGAAAGACAAGCTGAATACTTGAAAGTACCTGAAATTGAGATGGCAGGGGAACTTATTTCATTATTACCGCTTTCAGTGTCCAATATTATTTTAAGGGAAAAGGCAGAAGAAACGCGGGATTATAAATTTGTAAAGAAACTCCTCTTAGAACGCTATAAATTATCGGCGGAAGCCCTGAGGCAAAAATTTGTACAACATGTACGGAAATCAGGAAATCTATGGAAGGATTACCTTTTTGAGATACGCACCTATCTAGAAGGTTGGGTATCCAGTTTAGGAGTTACCAACATATGAAGGTCTACTGGATTTAATGCTAGTAGACCAGCTTAAACGGAAAATGGGGAGCGAATTCAAGGAATTCCATCTCAAAGAATGGGAAAGTTTTGTTTCACCCGATATCGTAGCGGACTTAGGAGACAAGTATGAATTACTTAAGAAACCCGGGA
>CM063510.1:22448536-22458536 GCA_032207245.1 Pardosa pseudoannulata
AATATCTCAACTTGCTTCAAATTTTCAACCTTTGATCTACATACCACGTCAAACATTTTTTTAAGTTTACTTTGTTTTTAGAAAAAATAATTTTTTTTCAGTAAAGTACTTATTTTTAAAATTTTGCTGACACATTATCCGCTGAACAGATGCATAAAATAATATAAAATGAAATATTATCTATTTTTAACTGTTAATTGGAAGAGTTAAAAAAAATACAGAAACACTGATAAATATTCACAGCTATTATTACATAATTTATCCTAAAATTTAGTTTTAGAAAAGAGATTATTAGAATGATTCTTATGTGCGTATGCAATTTATGGAAGAATTGAAACATAGCTTTATATTGCATATTTTGCATGCTTATTATTATTACTATTTGTTTATTATGTCGAACTTTGTTTGAATGTCTAAAGATTCTAAAAAATATGTACACTTTCTCAGAAAATTTTCCTTTTAGATCTTATTTATTTAATTTTCTCGTTTACGGAAAAATTATTTCCTACTAAACGCGTTACTGACTTTACTAAATATCTTGAATTTCACCCTCTCTAAACAATCAATTTAATGATATCAGCCATATTCTTTCCTAAACATTCCACAAACGGAACATTTGCTAAAATCAACATCTACTATATTGAACACCTGAGTAATAAAAAGTATAAGTTTTACACCAGGAGAGTGATTATTCAAATAAAACTAAAATAGTATGTGAAAAATGCATTTTAAATTCTATAAATACAAAATTAATATTTAAAAAATAGAATTAACTAGATACTCTCAAAGTTGTATAAAATTTCCTTATATCATTACATAATATTTTCGCAAAAATTTATTTCGAAAATATTCTGTTAATAGTCTGCAATAGTTCTTGTTTAGAGGCAAGTTAAGTTGACTCGAAATTTGACTACGTGTTAACGCATGCATTCAAGCTGTAGGTGAGTCAAGTAAACTAAGAAAAACTACGCATGCGCGGAGTTACTTGACTTGATCGTCTGCTTGACTCGTGTGAACGCGGTGTTAGATTTTTTCCAGACTGTAGCGTCATCTGTTGTGGAACATTGTAACTAATTTTGAAAATTCATCTGCCTACAAATTTAACATTGTCCTAAGCATATTGTAATAAACAGTGTATTTCTACCACTGTCCGTTTAGTTTTTATTGATTTTTCAAATATATCTATCATTTTTGAAACACCCTGTACATATGTTCTAAAGTAAACAAAAATATTTAAAAATAAAACGATAAACATAAGTAACAGATATATTAAGAAGAATTTCTCTTTACATAACATAATAATACCTAAAAAAATAGTAATACACAGTACTTTAGTTATGAATATAGGTAATTAACTCAAGGATTTCATATTACTTAAACAGCCACGAGTTGAAGCTAACTATTTCATCGGAACTTTGTGCAAGGGAGAGGCAAAAAGAAGATCCAAAAATCCAGGACACAGATTTCGTTCTCGCCTGTCTTTAAACTACTTTCACCAGTTCGGTAGCGAGATGGTTCGGCAGTTGCTATACTTGACTTCTGAAATGCTGATAAATTAGAATTTGTATATATACCACTAAACAGCAATAGTGTTTTACAAAAGAATTCAGTTTCATTCGATAGATTTCTCTTTCTATTCATCTATTATCGAAATTTGAAGATTGAAATGCAATATCAGATCTACTATTTCTTTCAAATCTATCTTTTAAAGCAGATATTTCAGTAAAGTTTATTGACTTTCCAGTTTCATAAAAAAACATAGTAACATAAAAAACTAAATAAGAGTTTTCATTTTAATGATTGCGTAACAAATTATATATACTAATAGATGTACTTTATAATTCCTGAAAAACTATTGAAAATACTAAAAGCAAATTTTACGTTAATCTTTACAATCATAAAATAAAATAATCTTTTCCCCTTAGAAATCAAATTTGGATAGAAAGGATGGAAATTAATTTCACTATGTAAAATAAAATAAAATTAAATTAAAAAAAAAGATCATTCAATATTTATTTCAGAACTGATCGTGAGCTAAACTTTTATAGGAAATTAATATGCCATCCATTGTATTTTGGATTAAACTTTCTGTAACGAACTTAATCTCATTTATATGTCCCGTCTTCTTGATACTCCTTGATTTGCTTTTATACTCATTCGGTTCTTATTCTTACATTTAAAGAGATTATTGAAATGGTATTGCAGAGAGGGAATTCAACATGAGCCTATTTGTAACATAACTTTAATCTTATTAGTGTATATTTAAATTTATAAAACATTTTTTTCTTCCAATTTTAAGCAGATTGGGATTCTGTATTATTATTTTTTATTTAAAATCTCTCTCAATAAATCAAATTAATTTGCTTTCATATACATGCAATCTCAGTGGTTTCATAAGAATTTTAAGCTTTTTTTAAGTATGTTTCCTTACTTTTGTAGTTTCAGTTTTTTTTTTAAATTTGTGGGTTAGAATCTGCTTATACGATATCTATAAAACAAAGAGTGTGTTTTGTGTGTCCTGACAATTCGACTACAGTTTTGTCTCGATCTCAGTGACATTTTACACACTAGACTTTCTAGATAAAAGGAAAGTCACTATCTACTTTAAATTTCGCTGGTATTTTTATCAATAAAAATAAAATAAAGCCTTATTTTAAGTAGACTTCCTTACTTTTGTAATTTCAGTTTTTTTTTTAAATTTGTGGGTTAGAATCTGCTTATACAATATCTATAAAACAAAGAGTGTATTTTGTGTGTCCTGACAATTCGATTACATTTTGTCTTGATCTCAGTGAAATATTACAAACTAGACTTTCTAGAAAAAAAGGAAGGTCACTATCTACTTTAAATTTCCCTGGGATTTTTATCAATAAAGACATTAATCAAAACCTTCAGAGAGTTAATTTCTTCAACCCTTAAACCGTTTCCGCCTTAAATATGCTTCTGGAATGCATGTTCGTAGTCGTGCTTAATTCGCTTTAAGTAATAGGTCTCTAAATTTCTAGCTATCTTGTAGTAAAGAATTAGACCTCTTCTTTTCAACGGCATACCAAGTAAGAGCATTCTAATACTTTAGATTTTGTGCATATTTAGTAGGTTTAACAGTGAAAAAAATAAATAAGCAAGTAAAATGTTTTTGTAAGTATAACATTTTCCCAGGTATGTGAAGTTTATTTAATGACTGTATTTTTTGTTTCTATACTTTCATAATTTTTACAGTTTGATTTTTTGTTTTCAATTTTTTATTATTTAAATTGAAAACATAGCGTTCTTCCATTATAACTTTTTTTTTGTTGGGTCATCATAGCATAGTTGTAGAAAGGTTTTGCTGTATACATTATATCGCCAATGATGACCGGTCACTTGCGATTTTAGATATTTTGCTGAATATCTAGAAGAATACATAAGGAATTATCCTGAAACCTCAGGCATGTAAACAGTATGGTACACTTCATATATTTCAGATAAGAGTTTTTCCCGAAACTCCATAAGGGACTGTCAACAAATTGGAGAAAAACGAATATCTTGTTGATAACCCTCTAAAAAGTAATGTATAAAAAGCATTGAAATTTGGTTTCATGATTAGGATGCTTCTTGTAATAATTTGTTGTCATTGTTATGAGGATAGCACGTATACTCCTGGAGAAATTAAGGTCTTAATAAAAACAATCCTAAATTTCTCCAAATGCTTCTCCTTTAATTTACAGAGTTCTCAATATCAAATAATGTTAATGCTATTGTATAAATACAAAATATACATACTGTTTATTGGGAACAGCAGTATCAATGTTTCTTCTGCAGCCAGAACAAACATTCGCTTTTATAACAGCCTCAACATATCATGCAATGATAAGTTGCCTAAAATATCCTGCAATGAAAGAAATATTACTTATTTATCCATTTAATCGCCAGAGATTTTTAATAACATATGAAATTTTGGATACAGCCCCTCATCTTTTTGCTTCCTTTTGGAAACAATGGATTTCGACCTTCTTCTATAGATGATCATTTTTAAAATTTTCAAGTTGTGTGTTTGTGATGTTCATAAAAGTTGTTCTATATATAGCTAATACATTATGCACGTTATATTTTGATTGCATTCGTGCATGCGCAGTGGGTTATTATTTGGTAAACCTTTTCATATTTCATCCAATATTTATTATTTTTGAATTCCGATTGCAGGGTATTGTGTAAAATGTCTTTTGTCATGTATCCTAAAATAGCGTTCTTTATTGAGAACTCTGCAAATTATAAGCAAAACATTTGGAGGAATTTGAAATTTTTTTTATAAAATCCTTAATTTCTCCACGAGTATACATGCTATCCTCATAACAATGAACAGAGATTATAACAAGAAGCATCCTAATCATGTGCTAAAGTTTCAACGTTTTTCATACATTTCTTTTTACAGGGTTATCTAAAACACATTCGTTTTTCTTTAATTTGTTTGGGGTCCCCTATGGGGTTTCGGGAAAAATTCTTAGCTGAAATATATGACATCTACCATCCTATTTACAAGCCTGAGACTTCGGGATAATTTTCTAGATATTCAATAAAACGTCTAAAATCTCAAGTGACCGATCATCATTGGCAATATAGTGTAAAATATGCCTCTTCCATTTCATTAATTTTGTGAATATTTATTTATGCTGAAGATAAAATAAGAAGTACTAAACACTTTTTTGTATACAATATCCATATTAGAATTAATAAGAAGTTCTTAACGTAAGTCATTTATAAAAAAAGGTTCTATATAGTTTAAATAAAGTTTAAAGTCTATCTGTGTATACTATGAAGAAATTCTTTCAAAATTTTCTTTATCTGTATATAATTTTCTTTAAATATACGAAACCATGAAACAAAATTTATTTACCGAATGCGATAAAGAAATCTAAGGAAACATTTTTTTTGCTCTTCACTTAAAATTCAAATGCATGCGTACATCAATCTTTTGCTTAAACTTGATCTCTAGAGAAAAATTTTTCTGACACTCCCTTCAATAGTGAGAATTACTTCATGGTAAGGAGTCAGGAAATAAAATTTCTTAAGTCTTCAGCTAGAAAATATATTAATATGAATGGGTTTTTTTAATAAAAAATATGAAATAGATAGAGGGTTAGAGTTTATTTTATATCAAGGAGGCATTGTATCCTTAATCCTTAATTGGGTCAAAATACCAATTTTTTTATTCGGTAATTTATAATTCTAACTCTTCTACACATGAATGGTACGTTCGATGTATATACTTAAAAAAGCAAGAGCCGTAATTCAGGTTCATTAATGCCTTCATTATGGGTGTTACTTTAAGAAATGAACATTTTAAATAGTTTCTTTTCCTGATTATTTTTTGTGTTGGAAGGTATTTGTTAAAAATAATGTAGGTTCCCTTTTAATGATTTAAAATAGTTTTTTTGGACATGTGTAATTTTTCGAAATACAAAAGATAGAATTTTTAAAATACAGTTTTCCATACTGTATAAATTGGAAATGTCCCTAGAATTAAAAATAAATTGCTTTTTTCTTTGTTATATACCGTAATTCCCGATAAATGCACCATATTTCTGGTACATGATATTTTATTTAAGCGAAATGCATTTATACGTTTTTAAAAACTGAAATGTACTGTTTTTTGTCGTATCTGAAGAAATTTGTCTTTTCCTTTTACCAACCATCTCTTGGAATATTATATTTCTTGTTTACTCTTACCAAATGCTGTTGAGGAGCTATTGGAAAGTGAAGATATCACTCGAATGGATTGTAAAACGGGCATATGATCATATGGCATGGTTATATGATATTTTGAAGTGTTTCTGAGTGAGAAGAACTTTATTACCAGTATAAATTTTGGAATGCGAGAAAAATTACATTTCGAGTGAATTTTTAAAAGTTAAGTAGAGGAAATATAAAACACAAATAAAAATAAATAAAAAAACTTAGAAATTAATATAATGCAGAAAAAATAAGATACCATATTTAGTTTTCTCTAAGAGCAAACTGTGGATGTTTAGAAAAATAATAAAGATCAAGAAAAATATTAATAAAATTACATTGTTACTGATTTTTATTATAGATAGCTAAAGCAATTAGAAATAAAAAGTAAAGGAAAAAATGACTTTGATCTTAAATTATATTGCAGAGAAATTAATCTGTCACGGTGCGTTTTTTCTATGAGAAAACTATTGTAGGTATTTTATTGATCCTTACTGTAAAAAGTTATTTGTAATTACGTTCGCATTATTTAAAAAAATTCCCAAAAATGATCTTTTTTGTATGGTTTGTATTATACAGAGATTTTCTTTTCGAAATCAACTACTAATTAAAATAATGCATAGAAAGATTTTTCTATGAGGTTTCTTTAAGACTATTTAAAGAGTTTTGGATATAAGATGTGCGATGCAAGTAATAGTTTCCGAAATCATAAAAAAATTCTGTTACACTAAAACTAAGATTATTTCTTTAAGCCAATGTATTTCCAAATAGGATTATTCATTATGCAGCCTTTAGCATAAAATTCATAAAATATATATTATAGATTATTACAGCAATTCTTGTGTAGATGAATATCTAACTATGTAAAAAAGTATTTTAAGTTTGAATTCTTTAAAATTTGTTTTTTCTTTAACTAAAACTTATATATTTATGAATTTATCTTTTTAATGTTAAAGCCAATTTTTAAAATTGTGTAGTTGAAACTAATAATATTAGATGTAAATTTTTTTCCAAACGATTTTTATCTAAATCCGAGAAGTTTTATGGAAAAAAAAGTACAGTATAACAAAAAGAAAGTCTATTTTTTAATTTTTAAATGGAAAACAAGATTTTCTAAAATTATACAATTTTCTGTATTTTATTTTTTCAAGATTTAAAATAGATGAGCTGTCTGTATATGCGTTTTTTCATCAAATATTTGGAAAAAAATGATAAATAACAATTCAGTTATCTTCTTGCTAATCAGTTTTACTTCGTTTTGTGAATATACTTCTTATGTATAATTTTGTTATTTTATTTCACACGTAATTTTCTAATATTTAGAATCATTAAAGCAATTTAAATTTTCAACAATTAGAAAAAAATATGAAGTAAACTATAGCTCGAATTTCCTCTTGTGCTATTAATGGATCCCAACTAAATATAGCTGGGATTGGTTTGGTTTGGTTTGGAGTGCTACGGTCTACTTTTTGCAACACGAGGGCTAATGAGACCGGGACCTACAGCTTAAAGCCGATTCCGAACGGCTACGAACATCCATGCCACTGTGAGATTCGAACCCACGAACTCCGGTACCGAAGGCCAGCACCCTAGCCAATCGGCCATCGTTCAGCAAATATAGCTGGAAACTAGTGACAAAGAGAGAATGTATTAGATGCTGCTCTCAAAATGTACCAGATTTGATATTAACCTTAAAAAAAGTCACTGTTATAATTTTAATTCCTTAAGCTGTTTGGCATGGATAAGTAAAATATGCTGCTCCAAATATAATACAAATATTTTAACTCGTAATAGTCTTTAAATGTTGTTTAACCAGCTATTAAATATTTCCATTATCTTTAGAAAGCAACCCTCGAACTGTATGAACATAGTATCTCTTTACTAATGCATTCCGTGGTTAGGTCTTCTCATAATTAAACATCCCATTTAATCGTTTTATGTTTTTAGAGAAATAATAGACCAGTCGTGAATTTCCGTTTATAAGAGCTAACCACAGTTATTAAGTTTGATATGAACTGCCATCTTTTAACCCGTTAACTGGTCAACTTTTTTTTTTTCCTAAAATGTTAATGAAAAGAATATTTTTGTTGGATTTAATTAAAGTTCTAACTTGGTATGAAAAGAAAAAAAAAATACTTTTAAAAATATTAATAAATATAATGAATTTAAGCATTTTTTTACTTTATCACTTTCACACACAAATATCTCGCAGTATTGGCATCTTTCACAAAGCATATAGAGTGAGTCAGTTCATCAGAAGTATCATCAACTTCTATATGTAGTGCTGGAATACGGTAAATGTAAACGGTGACAGGGAGGAAGTGGGTTTTCCACATCAATTTCGATAAAATGTCTAGCTGAAATCAAATCTTAATCGGAAATGTGTTCACTACTCGTGTTATCTGAAGAATAATCCAGAACATTACAATACAGTTCCGAATTTTCATCAGAATCATCAGAAATATTTAACCATTAAATATTATTCTCTGTATTATTATTCAGGACTAGACGCTTTGGATTCACAACTAGAAGACAGTATAACAAAAATATGAAGAACAGAGAATGCAAAATATTTTCGACTTCCTATAGTTACAGAAAAAACTAGTTAGAAAGATTTCCAATGATATGAACAAGCAGGGACCTATATGGTAATATAGGTCTCTTTTAATCAATTAAAAATACTGAAAAATCAAAACAAGAAGAGGGAAAATATCGATGGCCACACTGATTATGGGCAATCCAGATTCTGCCAACTATTAGTAGCCCGTAAACCAGTTAAAGGTAAGTTTTTTGTGTGTGAAAGCAGCGTATACTTATACAAGGTAAGAATCTACTGGTTAATTTGTACTAGAATATAGAAAATTTGAAAAGAAAGCCATTGTAATAAAAACTCCAATTAAGTAAAAATTAGAAAAACAGACTTATTTTTGGCCTATTAATGCTAGTTTCTCTATAGAAAATTCTTCCAGTAATAAGGCTGTTTATTTTTATTACTTAAATAACTTGTGCATCTATTCCTTTATTTTTCTTTTTATTTGTACTCTTGTTGCCCTTGTTATCCCACTATGCTGCAAAGGATCTGGAGATTTACTGACATTCTAAACTTATCTGAAGCTGCAAATTTATAATGCAACTGTAATACTACTGTATATCAATGAAACTTGTACATATAACAAAATATAATTCTATAATTGATACTTTTCAAACGAATGTTATGGAAAAGACTATATTAGCTAAATAAAATACCTAGCACTTTTCTAAGCAAAAAAGTCTCCTAAGTAGAAGCCAAGTAAACAGACAAGGGAACTGAACTGGATATGTTATCCTCCTAATAAACCATCATAACCCAGTCTAATAGCATTTATTCGGGACCTTAGGAATTTTCTTCTACACGAATGTTTTAAATATGTAAACAGTATTTATACTTTACACATTTAGGACAAAAATTACAACAGTATACGTATTTACTTAAACGTATTAGTGCTAATTAATAAAGTTAATTACAAAACCTTATAGAATAATAAACATTAATTAACACTGTTTTCTGAGAGAGGTGAAGTCTTTTGTTGGTGGCGGAGGAGAGGCTCAAACTTGACTCGTAGAAATTTTAGGCTCACTGCTAGACACTTCTGCTGGAGGAGCTGATGGTAGAGCCAGGAGGCTTTACCTTGGAGAGAAACATGGTGATGTGTAGTTGTTGTCTTTGTTTTTCCTTTTCCTTCAAAATTCCCTTGTGCTAGGACATAACCCCATCAACCCGATTGCTGAACTCGACAGCTCGAACCCTATTGTCGTCAATGTCTTACGCAAATTCTTGCCATGTTGCACAATTATTGCAGATTCTCCAGGGTAAGGCCACGCTTTTCAGTTTGTTCTTTGTCTTCCTCTTCATTTTCTTCCTCACTTGAAGACTTTGTCATCTCGTGATATGTACTCTGAGCCAATTCATTTCTTTGTTTGACATGCAGGTATCCTTCTCTTTCACGCATCAACATGATGCAACGCTCCTTTCCGCAATTTGGCTGACGACATGGTTGTATTTTTTCAATTTTATTTTTTGATGAATATTTTGGAAAACCCCGTCAAGCACTGAAGAAAACATGAAGCGTGAAGTGGGGAGAGAACACTGTAAACTTCTGAGGTACTTCACCCCCTCGCCGACTACTAGAGCACACTTTGAGACAATCTGCTAAGACTTGAAGGGGATTTTACATTAATTTTATTTTTTATTTTTATAATCAAGGTATTATCATAATACAAGCAGTTTTGGTACTTCAAACTAAAGGCAGTG
>CM063510.1:22463536-22486036 GCA_032207245.1 Pardosa pseudoannulata
ATACGATACCAGGAGGTTTCTGGTACTCTGAGTACCTTACTCACTAAACCTTCTCCCTTCAGACTACAGCCCATCTAGGGCCACCGTACCTACTTGGTCTCTTGGTGGGCAATCATGTATTAACAAAATTAAATATCCCACCGAACATAAAGGTGTCAGAAGATGTCAAGGTACTGAGAAATTATGCAAAGTTAAAATAAAAATAAACTTTAATTGAATCTTGAAACAAAATACAAAAAGAATGGACTACCTCAACAGGAAATATTTACAGGCGAAAGTGTAATCAGCAAACACAGGCAGCGGAGATTTCACGAAGTTTCAGGGGTGAACTCACCAGAAAATATTCAGAGTCGAAGACATGATCAGCCAGAATAAGCAGCAAAACCAGCGATGGTCCAGCACTAGAGGGCTTGGCTCAGGAAGTGCTGTATCAAACTCTTTCTGTGAGCTTCTGTGAAAGTCAACGATGCTCTTCTAGGGCGAAAGCAGGAATTGATGATGTTGTTTTTCAGGCGTTGCCTTTTTTACTCCGTATGCTAGAAGAAAATTACCATACGGCGTGGAAAGCTCAGTGCTTCGGCGACTTCGGAAGAATAGCCAATGTTTCGGTTCATGACAATGAGCGAGGCGAGAATGCAGTCCCCACAGACTTTGTTCCTAAGGACGATCCTAGTCGCCTAAGTGGGACGGATTCGTCGGAAAACTTCTCTGTGGCTGCTATAATGTGATTATCATTAGCATTACGGTATACAAATACCCAAAATTTGCTCATGACCTTTTTCTTCTGAGTTTGGCTGATAGCTCCATGCCAGTTCCCGAATTAGCTGGCCAAACCCCGAAATCAAGGAAGATCGGACATTAGCCGGTTATTGTGAGGCGATATTGGCTCTTTCGCGATTTGGCCGGCCAATTCGGCAATTGGCTGAACTTCCGGCTTTGGCCGTTTGATATATACCTTTTGGGAAATAAGATCATTAATATTATTTTTTAAATATTTGGTGTCGAAATAATTTTCAGTTTTTAAAATTTCATTTATAAACAAAATAGTATATGCTCACATAATACCGATTAAATTCATATTGGACTTTAGTGGAAACCATTACGTTCCGAAAAAAATATTTATCAATTACCTTTATAAAGTATAATTACCAAACCGATAGTCTACGATTATATCAATTTTAAATATTATTACTTTTTAAGGTATTCCTAGCTGTCACTTTCACATATTTCAATAAAAATATGACTACTACAGCAGCGAATATTATTATACAGGTTTCAATCTTCATTACTTTTTTACATCACAGTATTTAAAAAATTTGGGCCTGCGTGATTAATCTTTCAATTTTTTCTGGTCTAGTTTATACCTATCTTAGCTGATATTATAATATTAATTTCCTCAAGCAACATACCCGTGCTATAAAAAAACAAAAAATAAACCCTATCAACTTTTTTAAGGTCTCATCTTTCAAAAGATAGCGGTTATGTCAACGTAGAGGTATGTAATAATATTTTTTTAAGTCTAGACTTACGAACTTCTTCAAGAAGGATGAACAAGGGAAGTTTTAATTACATATATTTAATGAAAAATTAAAACAGGAAAATATAGTCGCTGAAAGTATGTTTAATTAATATTCTTGTGGGAGTTTCTTTAAAGATTACACAATATTGTTTCGCCAGTTTTCAAAGACCTGTTCTATATAAGACTTTCTGAAGAAAAAAGTCCTTCATATATTCCATGAGTGACTCGAGATGAGGTTTAAAGGTTCTTTTACCAAGGCTGTTTATGGCTGAAAATAAACTAAATATATTGTAGAGAAGTCTCGGCAGAAATTATGCTTGACCCAGACAATTAACTTGTATTTTTTTACCTTAACTCTAAAGGTAA
Organism: Pardosa pseudoannulata; assembly: GCA_032207245.1. Lineage (NCBI taxonomy): Eukaryota > Metazoa > Arthropoda > Arachnida > Araneae > Lycosidae > Pardosa > Pardosa pseudoannulata. Next base: position 22,465,422 of record CM063510.1, read on the forward strand.
ATAAATTTTACATGATTAACTTATGCTGAAAAGAAATACACAAAAGATGTGATGAATTCATTTAGAGAAGAGATGGTGATGGGAAAAAATTACACAGTGATCTTTCTTCATACATTTCCAGTTTATAACCCATTTATACTGAAAGTTTCTACTAAATAATGCTTATATAAGGAAAAAGAAGTATTTTGTGCGTCCCATGGGTTAATCGGTGTTCTTAACGTTTCTTGTATAAATCAAATCCGTGAATCAGAAGCCACACGAATTAAAGAGAAGGAAGTGCATTTTGTTTTGACGAACACTGCTGGGTTGAAAGAATCACTTATCTCAATTGGGTGTTCGTAATTTAGAAGCAGGAACCAAACAGAAGGACCTAAGGGTCGGCTTCCCACCCAGAGAGATACATGGAGGAGATTGCGACCACGAACCTATTTTACTTGCTCCATTTACTACAAAATAACACTGTTGATCTCTGGCTGGCTAGAGGCCCGAACGGCAAACCTTCAGTTATGAAATCGTTGCCTTTGCGACAGAGCTACTGCGATTCCGGTACATTGCTTTTGGATCTAAAGGTCTTTTACCAAGGGCAAAATAGAAATGTTTACGGCTGACCAAATGGTAAAGCAAACCCAAATCAAATACATTAAAATATATTTGGTAATTATAACAAAATAACCAAATATAAATAGATATATTATTTTTGATAAACCATATATAATATAGAAAAATCCCACCTTAAAATTTATCGACACCTTTTAACCTCTTCCGGTATGATTTAATAATGAAAAACTGTGCATGAAATAACCATTTAATTTTCTTACATATATTAATTAAAATCCACTTTTTACATAGTGTTAAATAAGATCAGAAACAGTAAAATTAAGAAAATATCAAAGCAAAACATTAATAAGGTATACAGATAATAGTCTTCAAGCTAGTGGTACTTTTCAAAACAAAGTGCAAAGGAATTTTTAATTGTTTACACCGCCAAGTAGTCTCACTTTTAATTTGATTCTTGTAACACACACGACATTTCTTAGTAGGTTTTCTTTTATTCTGACTCATTAATTTGGCAATGACTTGTACCAAGAAATTCTAAGTAAACAATATGCAATAGTGACTTGTGATTTTCACAAGTGATAAAAGTGTTGCCAAATTCAGTACACTAGAAATTTTAAACTAAATTAATTATCATATTTAACAGTAACTTTAATCGCATGACGAGTGTAGCTCGTCATTGTGCGGTATGGAATGAAAAGCTAATGACGAGCTAGACTCGTCATTTTACCGGAAGGGGTTAATTGTATTTCATTCTTCCTTTAAGTCTAAAGGCAAATAAACGTACCATGTGTAACTTATGTACAAATAAATTCATAAAATCTACTTATTAATTATGGGTGAGTCAGTAATAGAAAAAAACAATATTATAGTATGATCTTTCTATAGATAGTTTAAGGTTTTAACCCATTAATGCCCGAATCCTCTCTCACCGAATATATTTTGATGAATATCTTGAATATAAGTTGTTATGGTCTACTGAAAGTCAAATAAATATGAAATTTAAACTAAATCTAATCTCAAAGACTGCTTTCATAAATGTGATTTGTCATTTTAAACATTATATGACGCAATTTACAAAAGAAAAAATTGAGGTAAGTTATTTATTTAGTATTACATATAACAGTACTGTAAAGTGATTTTTTTATAGTATATTTAACTATTCATCTTGATTTCCGATATAATATACCGATGTATTTACCGATATAGTAAGCTTATTAGTGAACCTCGAAAGACTATAACAATGACTATGCGAATGATAAATTTTATATAATAGAAACTACTCCAAAATCTGGGAGGTTTCTTTTATAGATTTGCCAATTATCTTTTCTAGAGACATCGTACGTAGAAAATATAAAAAAGAAGTCAGACTATTTTTAACAGTTCCAAAAAAAGGAGGTTTCAGGAAATTTAAAAACCCTATTGTGAAGTAAATAATTGTTTTCTACTAATTTAATTTTTTTTTAACATTTATTCTTTTAAATGAAGTACTTTGTGGAATTTTAATGATTTTTTTCTGTTTTAAAGTGCATCAATAAGCCTTATAAAAGAGTCTTGGTGCCTATTGAAAGCGTGTTAGTTCTGAATGATTATAAGTTCTGTATAGTTAATAAAGTAATGCAACAATTTTTGTTACATTTAAAGATCTACTTAAACTCTTATAAAATCATGAAAATATCCTTCTTAATTAATTACAATGAAAGTACAGAACATTTAATATTATTTTTTTTCTTTTATGGTATTATGGTAAAATAAGCTACTTCATAGATAGGTATCACTTTTTTTCTGTTTCTATGAAGTTGTACGAGGGGCACTGTAAAATATTTGTCATATGGCTAAAATAGTACCATTTAAATTTACCAAATTTTATGAATATTCAAAGTAATCCACTCTAACTAAAAAAACATTTTTTTGGTAAAAATTACAAATTTTAAAAGCCATAACTTCCTTTATTGGGATCGTTGCAAATTCTACTTTTAAAACTACCTCAGCCTCCTCTTTGAATTGAAAACAGTGACCATGTAAATTTTGAAATAGTCAAAACCCATATAGCAATACTAAGGAATATGGTATTGCGTTTTCTGTGGAAGTGGGGTTTCTATGGGGAACTAGGAGTAGAGCAAAACATAAAAAGAGTTGTACCTGAAAAAGAAACCCATAGAAAAGACAATAAAAAGTATATTATTTGAGTGGGTAATGTATAGTGAAAATACGCGCTATGTCCTTAACCCTTTTCGCTTTTCGCCAACTTAATTTGAAATCTCAAAGTAAAAACACAATAGGCATTAAAAAAGGAGAGGAGAAGTTACTGAATTAATGAATTTTATTGATATTAATATAAAATTTAAAAAATTAATAGAAGCCAGCTGATTGAGTTTTTTTAAAGATAAAAATTAATAAAAAGAAAGGAGAAAACGAAAATGGACTAAAAAAAATAAGACAATTATGAAGGACGGAACTCCGAGCCTCTCTTCTCATTTCGGGATCCAGGTCACTCACTCTCCTTCATCCTGTCTGTCCGGATGAGAACCGCTAGTCTGGAAAGCTCATCAAAATTCCTTGTGCCTGGCGACAAGGTGGAAAATTGGCCAGCGCAGCACTAAAACATGCCAATGTCTGGAGTGGGGATATGTCATATCATGAAAAGGGCGAATTTATAAAACTATTGCAACTCAGCGATCGCCAAGGAGAACGCCAAGTGACACTCCTGGTATGTGTGATGCCATCTGATTGAAAATACTTATGCGATAAAAAAAATAGGTTTTTCGACTGACCAACGTGATAATTAGGACCACGGCAGGAAAGTGACAAACAGGAAATTTTAAGGGAAGCTTATAGAATTAAACTAAACTAAATGGAACAGAATTAAAATTAAGTAAATGGAACGTTATGACAAGGAACTAAGATGAATTTTACATATTCCCATAATCAATTATTAGTAATTCATTCCCAAAAAAGAAAAAAAAGGCTGCACAAAATCCGTATTCTTAATATGGTGCCGACTGTCTTTTTTATTTCTACGATTGAATCTTCTACGAGTTCAACAATGTGTCGGTCTCTTGTTGAAACCGAAAAAAATCACTACGAACTACGAGGACGTCTCACGAAAATGGCTTTAAATGATGTTTTAAGAATTTAAAACAAGGTTGGGAGAAAAAGTGCCAGAAATGACATAATTAGATTAAAATTTACATAAAAAATAAAAATTTGTGTTCAAGCCTACAATATGTACCCATTACAAAAAATATATATTTCTTAAAAATATTTAATATTTTTTTGAACAAAAATTATCTGTTCAAGCTAAATTTCAATCTTGTGAAAAAACTACCCTTGTGTCAGTGTGTATGTAAAAATGTTTCTAATATTTTTTCATATTAATCAAAACTGTTCAAGCTAAATTAATGGTTGAAAAAAAATATCATTGATTGTCTAATTACATAAATTATACGTTTGCATTTAGAAAAATCAATAAAATCGTATTAAAAATAAATGTGTACATATAGATACAAAGGGATATGTATCTAATTATTTTAATATCTGAGATTTATTGAATACAGAATTGTACAATATTAAGTACATTACAAAACCTGTGAATAATGTTTCAGTTGAAATAAAGTCACATTTATTTGGTAATAATTAATTTCCTTAATTAAATTACGACCATTAGTCTGTATACTGATAATATATTAATGCACATTAACCTTAATTAAGCTGTCTTAACAACAGATTACTTTTTAATGTATCATTTATATATCTTCTTTAAACCCGGTTCTAATTGTAAGAAAACATTTCCGAATTAAATTCAGCGTTTTAATTATTTGTTTTAAATGTTTAATTAATTCTCTAATTGCAGTCATAATTTGATAAATTTATAAAAATAAACCTTAAATATAAATCATCTTAACACAGATTCTAATTTTTTGTTCAATGATTAGATTTAAAAGGATACACTTTTAGAAATTTATATGTCATGCTTATTTGTATATCATTTAAGTTATTTCAATAAATTACATTTCTCCTAATATTCCACATGGATTAAATTTTATCAAACAAGATGCAGTATTACTTGAAGTATATTAAAGAGCTACTTTCCCATTAATTTCAAATATTTGAAATGCGTATAAATATTATTATTCTGAGATAACAATAATTATTGGAGCATAAATATTATAAAATCAATTATTCCATTATTTAATAGATGTAATTATTTAGAAGATTATTTCTTTTTAGATTTCATTAAAAAAAACTTTTACAAAGTTTCTTGAATTCTAGACTTAGAGTGCTCTTTTCCTATGGACATATTTGTCAGAATGATTAAAATTTCAATATTTATAAAATACATTTATATGCTCTTGAAATATATTAATATGTTAAAGAAAGCGTTACGTGTTTCACATCATATTTTAAATATTGGATGAACATGACCTTTTTAGGACCAAGCAAATGCTCTTTATCCTCGGTGTGACATCAGGTTTGTAGGAATGCTCAAAATTTCAGTGGTTTATACATAAATACAATATTATAAAATTCCTTGTATTATTTTTAAATAACACCAAGAGCGTAATTCTTTACAATATTATGTTCTTTTTAGTATTTTAAACATTAAAAACAACTTGATGTTAACATTGAAGTTGACCCTTGAATTTTAGGACCCCTTAGAGCAAATGCTCTTTATCCTCGGTGTGACATCAGGTTTGTAGGAATGCTCAAAATTTCAGTGGTTTATACATAAATACAATAGTTTAAAAGCTTTTGAAAATATTATGGTAGGAAAATGCGTAAAAGAAAGCGTTATCTATGTGTAATAATTACAGGTTGGAACGCCGTAGTTTCTATAGGGCGTCTATTTTAGTCCCTTAAATTGAAATCCGGTTGTTAGAAACCTCCTAGTTATTTATGTTATAATACGGCATGGATTTTAGTTCTTGTTTAATGATTTTTGTTTTCATACTGTGAAGATCCTTATGTAGAAAATCATTGCGTAGCTAACTAGAAGCATTTCTTGTTAATTCAAATGAGTTTGATACCGTCAAAATACATATCGTTTTGTTCGGAGCCGTACATTCTACTTGTACCAATGTACTTTCTCACAATAGTCAGCACGTACGTACACAGCTGTGGAATAAATTTTCATGAAGGTATTTAGGTGCAGCTGTTGACTTCGAGTTTTAGTGGGGACCCATGCGGAGGAGTTATAGATCACGGAGTGACACAAGTGTAACCGTCAAGCCCAGACTGGGATGTAGCTGTGAAATATGGGGGCAGGGGCTAAGTAATAATAGCCTCTTTGATGAAAGTTGACATCATTGCTTAGCCCCCGCCTCCAAATTTCACGGCTACATCCCTGTCTGGGCTTGACCGTTACACATGTGTCACTCCGTGATCTATAACTCCTCCACAAGAGTCCCCACTAAAACTCAAAGTCAACAGCTGCACCTAAATTTTTCTTGGAAATTTATTTCATAGGTGTGTTTGCACGTGCTGACCATTCTGGGAAAGTATATAAGTGCACTATTTTTCTGCTAAACTAGGGTTAATGAGAGCTACTACTTAAAGTCGATTCCGAATGGTTATGATCAAGCATTACAGCAGCAGGATATGGACCCGAAGAGCAGCACACTACCATTTGGACATAGTACGGATCAAAAATTCATGCTGCAACATGCACAAATAAATTTGTTTAAATATTCTGCTACGGTGCATGCCATAGTTTTGTGATGCATTAATACAGTACATTTAATACGACAAAAAATTTTATATAATACCTAGGAAAATGTTTATTAAGATCTAATATTTTTTGATTTTAGTTTCCTGAGAGAGCAATATTCTTGGTCATAAGCATTCACTGAATAGATACAAATAATTCTGCTTTGGATAATAAGCATAGCTATAATCACACTTTCGATATTTTTAAGAATTAATTTTTATCAGTGCTACTTAATTTAATAATTCACTTATTCATATTAAGTTAAAAAAAAGTTTGAATAATACGTATGGATTAGAAACACATAGATGTCATGGACATGTCATGGATTCTGGTTTTTCAGTGCAGCTGCATTATTATTTTTTTCCTAGTTATATAAACGTGTTATATAAGTCAATAAAAATGTCTGAAAGGTTATTGCGTAGCCTGTTTATCATTGAATAAACAATATTATGAATCACTTTAATTTTATACAATTATTTTATGAAGAAACCTGAACTCTCAGTGAGTTTAAATCAACTTTTGAGACTGATTAGTAAATCCATGATTCATTAGTTTTTAAAACATGTAGACCTCATTTTAGAAAATCATTAGTTTGAATGTCTGGATAATTAAAACTTAGAAATGAAATTTGTTTTAACCATTGCTGGTGTAGTCAACACTTTGTTTCTTGATAAATCATAAACAAGTTTATCAAAACTCTTATAACGCAAAAAATAAGTTTAAATTGATGAGAAAGGTACTTCTGTTAGAATATAATATTTTAAGAGATTAGTTTTATAGAGTAATTAGATCTCCGATGCATCACTATTTTGTTAAATAAAAATATCATCGTATAAGAATAATATGACAAACAGTAAATATTTTTGTTAATGCTCCATGTAGCATTAATTTATGATTTTATCCATTTCAATTAAATAATGCCAGCTTATTTGTTTATAAAATACATAAACAGGTCAATTCAATCCGAAATTTGACAATAGCTGATATCTCCAAAACAAAATACATTTAAATTTTCTCAGTTATCCATTTCGTCATTGTGTGAACAATAATATAGTAAATCTGAATATTATGGAATAAGTATTTTATGAAGAAAGCCAAACTCTCTTTGCATTTAACTCAATTTTCGAGACGAGTGGATAAATTCATGCAAGATGAGCCCTCAAAGAGGTAGATCTCATTTTAGAAGATCATTAGTTTGAAAGCCAGTATAATTAAAACCCCTGACTTAGAAATTTGATAAACCGTAATTATTGTGGAGGTAGTTATCATTTTATTTCCTTATAGATCTAAAACTTGTTTATTAGTTTAACATTTTTAATGAATAATTAAAAAAATGTAGAAATTCAAGAAAAATCTACTTTTGGCATTTTAAGCGACTTTTAAGAGAATATTTTTAGATTCTATGTGCTTGGCAATTTTAATAAATATAAATCTCATCTTTCAAGAATAAAAATATGTTGCCGAGTAAAATGTTTTTAAAATTTTTATGTATTATTCCTCTAAAGTTATTTTATCCAATTTTAATCCGTAGATGATCAGTTCTTAAAACATGTAGATTTCATTTTAGAAAATAATTAGTTTAAAAGTCTGTGTAATGAAACATTCTAAAAAGAAATTACATTTAATGCTTATATTGTCAGGAGTTTGTTTCTTGATAAATCAAAAATTGATTTACCAAAACTCTCATAGTGCAAGTAAAAATAAAATAGATTTACATTTATGAGATAGATACTTCCTTTTCGAAAACAGTTTTTTTAAGAGATTGGTGTTTTAGAGTTAGTAAATCTCAAATGTATCACTATATTTTTGTTTATGATCGTTCTAGCAATAATTTACGATTTTATCCGTTTCAATTAAATTTTGTCACCTTATATGTATATAAAATACATAATCAGGTCACTCCAAACCAAAATTTGACTTTGGCTAATATCTTCAAAACAAAATAAATTTAAATTTTCTCAGTTATTCATTTCGTCATTGATTGAACAATAATATAGCAAATCTTAATTTTATGGAATAAGTATTTTATGAAGAAAGCCGAAATCTCTGGGCATTTAACTCAATTTTAGAGACAAGTGGATAAATTCATGCACGATGAGTTCTCAAAAAGGTAGATCTCTTTTTAGAAGATCATTAGTTTGAAATCCAGTCTAATTAAAACCTCTGACTTAGAAAATTGATTTACCGTAATCATTGTGGATGTAGTAATCATTTCATTTCATTATAAATCCAAAACTGGTTTATCAGTTTAACAGTTTTAATGAATAAATCAAAATAATGTTGAAATACAAGAAAAAGCTATTATTTGACTGGGAAGTAACTTTTAAGAGAATATTTTTAGTTTCTGTGTTTTACTATATATAAATCTCATCTTTCATGATTAAAAGTCTAGTGCAGAGAGAACGTTTTTTAAATTTTTATGCATGATTCTTATAACATTATTTTATTCAATTTTTGAGACGAATGAGTTAATTCTCGGACGATCAGTTCTTAAAACATGTAGATCTCTTTTTACAAAATAATTAGTTTAAAAGTATGTGTATAATTAAGCTTCTGAATAAGAAATTACAGGGTTTTAATATCGTCAACATTTTATTTCCGGATAAATCGGAAATTGATTTGCCAAAGTTCTAATAACGAAAATAAAAATAAAATAGATATACATTTATGAGAAAGATTGAAAAACCATTTTTTAAGAGTTTGACAGGTTAGAGTTACTATATATATCAAATGTATCACTATTTTTCCAAAGAAATATCTCATCCTTTAGGATTGAGAATCTCATGCACTGCATACATATTTAAAAAAAAATAGTTTTTTTTATGAATCATATAGCCTTTGCAATTTTGTCGTCTTCAACGAAATAATAGAAATTTATTTGGTTATAAAATCGTTCACATAAATAGGTCATTGTAAATAAAATTTTGACATCTGTAAAACAATATGTAATTACATTTTTCTCAGTTATTCGTATCCTCATCAAGTGATCAATAATATAGCAAATCTGAATTTTATGGAATAAGTATTGTATGGAGAAACCCGAACTCTCTGGGTATTTAACTCAATTTTCGAAACGAGTGGATAAATTCATGCACGATGAGTCCTCAAACAGATAGATCACATCCTAGAAAATCATTAGTTTGAAAGTCTGAGTAATTAAAAACTAGAAATGAAATTTGTTGTAATAATTGCTGATGTAGTGAACACTTTGTTTCCTGATACATGTCAGACATGGTTACCAAAACTCTCATAATAAAAAAAAAATATGAGAACGTTGCTTCTGTTTGAAAAATAATATTTTAAGAGATTTGTTTTATAGAGTAATTAGATCTGAGACGTATCACTAATTTTTTAAATAAAAATATCATCTTTTAGAAATAAGAATATGACACATAGTAAATATCTTTGTTAATGCTCCGGTGTATCATTAATGTAAGATTTTATCCATTTCTATTAAATAATGCCAGCTTCTTTGCATACAAAATACATAAATAGGTCAATTTAAACCAAACTTTAACATTGGCTGATATCTTCAAAATAAAATATATTTAAATTTTCTCAGTTATCCATTTTGTCATTGAGTGAATAATAATATAGCAAATTTGAATTTTATGAAATAAGTATTTTACGTAGAAAGCCGAACTCTCTGAGCATTTAACTCAATTTTCGAGGCGAGTGGATAAATTCATGCACGATGAGTCCTCAAAGAGGTAGATCTCATTTTAGAAGATCATTAGTTTGAAAGCCAGTATAATTAAAACCCCTGACTTAGAAGTTTGATTTACCGTAATTATTCTGGAGGTAGTTATCATTTCATTTCCTTATAAATCTAAAACTAGTTTATCAGTTTAAAAGTTTTAATGAATAATTAAAAAAATGTTCAAATTAAAAAAAACTACTATTTCCTTGGGAAGCAACTTTTGAGAGAATATTTTTAGGTTCTATGTGTTTTACTATTTTACTAAATATAAATCTCATCTTTCCAGAATAAGAATTTAGAGCAGAGTAAATTTTTTTTCATTTTTATTTATGATTCATATAGCGATATTTTATCCAATTTTTGAGAGGATTGAGTTAATCCGTTGACGATCAGTTCTTAAAACATGTTGATCTCATTTTTGAAAAATTAGTTTAAAAGACTGTGTTATGAAAGCTTCTAAAAAAGAAATTGCATTTCTTACTCATATAACAACATTTTTTTTTCCTGATAAATAGCAAATTGATTTACCAAAACTCTCATAAAGAAAATAATAACAAAATAGATCTACATTTATGAGAAAAATACTTCCGTTTGGAAAAACATTTTTTTAAAGAGATTGGTGTTTGAGAGTTAGTAAATCTTAAATGTATCACTATTTTACCAAAGAAAAAATCTCATTATTTTTGTTTGAGAATCTCATGTACAGTAAATATTTTTATTAAAACTGTTTTATTTATGAATCATATAGCGTTATTTTGAGATTTTGTCCTCTCAATTAAATAATAGAAATGTATTTGCTTATAAAATCGTTCACATAAAAATGTCACTGTAAACAAAAATTTGACATCTGTAAAACAATATGCATTTATATTTTCTCAGTTATCCGTTTCCTCATTGAGTGGACAATAATATAGCAAATCTTGTGGAATAAGTATTGTATGCTGAAACCCGAACTCTCTCGGTATTTAACTCAAATTTGAAGACGAGTGGATAAATTCATGGACAATGCGTCTTTACGCAGATAGATTTCATTTTAGAAGATGATTATTTTGAAAGTCTGTCTAATTAGTAAAAATTCGATATACGGTAATAAATGTGGAGGTAGTTAACATTTCATTTACTTATAAATCCAAAACTGGTTTATAGCAGTTTTAATAAATAACTCAAAAAAAAAAACTGAAAATTCAAGAAAAAATTACTATTTGCTTGGGGAGGAACTTTTTAAAGAATATTTTTAGTTCCTATGTGTTTTACTGTACTTAATATAGTAAATCTGAATTTTAAGGAATAAGTAATTTACGAAGAAAGCCGAACTCTCTTGGCATTTAACTCAATTTTCGGGACGAGTGGATAAATTCATGCACGATGAGTCCTCAAAGAGGTAGATCTCATTTTAGAAGATCATTAGTTTGAAAGCCAGTATAATTAAAACCCCTGACTTAGAAATTTGATTTCATTTAATTTCATTATAAATCCAAAACTGGTTTATCAGTTTAAGAGTTTTAATGAATATTTAAAAAAACTGTTGAAATTCAAGAAAAAGCTGCTATTTGACTGGGAAGTAGCTTTTAAGAGAATATTTTTAGTTCCTGTGTTTTACTAAATATAAATCTCAACTTTCAAGATTAAAAATCCGGTGCAGAGAAAACTTTTTTCAAAATTTTATGTGTGATTCATATAGCTTTATTTTATCCAATTTTGGGAACAATGGGTTAATCTATAAACGATGAGTTCTTCAAACAATTAGATCTCATTTTAGAAAATAATTAGTTTGAAAGTGGATGTAATGAAAGCTTCTGAAAAAGAAATTACATTTATTGCTTATATAGTAAACATTTTGTTTCCTGATAAATCTCAAATTGATTTATCAAAACTCTAATATCGCAAATAAAAATAAAATAGATCTACATTCATGAGAAAGATATTTCCGTTTGGAAAACAATCTTTTATAAGAGTTTGGTGTTTTAGAGTTAGTAAATCTCAAATGTATCATTACTTTGTCAAAGAAAAATCTCATCTTTTATTATTGAGAATCTCATGCACAGTAAATATTTCTGTTTGTTTATGAATCATATAGCACTAATTTGCGATTTTGTGATCTTCAATTAAATAATAGATACATAGTTGTGTATAAAATCGTTTACATAAACAGGTCAATGTAAATAAAAATTTGACATCTGTGAAGCAATATGCATTTACATTTTTCTCAGTTATCCATATCCTCATTGAGTGAACAATAATTTAGCAAATCTGAATTTTACGGAATAAGATTTGTATGAAGAAATCTAAACTCTCTGGATATTTAACTCAATTCTCGAGAGGAGTGGATAAATTCCTGCACGATGAGTCTTCAAAGAGGTAGATCTCATTTTAGAAGATCATTAGTTTGAAAGAAAGTCTAATTAAAGCCACTGACTTAGAAATTTGATCTGCCGTAATTATTATGGTAGTAGTTATCATTTCATTTCCTTATAAATCCAAAACTATTAATCAATTTAACATTTTTAATGAATAATTCAAAATAATGTTGAAATTGAAGAAAACGCTACTATTTGCTTGGGAAGCAACTTTTAAGAGAATATTTTTAGATCCTATGTGTTTTACTATTTTTACCAAATATAAATCTCAATTTTCAAGATTAAAAATCTGTTGCATAGAGAATTTTTAAAATTTTTTATGTATGATTCATTTAAGGTTATTTTATCCAATTTTTAAAGCGAATGAGTTAATCTATAGACGTTTAGTTCTTAAAACATGTAGATCTCATTTAAGAAAATAATTAGTTTAAAAGTCTCTGTAATGATAACTTTTGAATAAGAAATCACATTTATGTAGCGTATGTAGTCAACACTTTGTTTCCTGATAAATGCCACACTGGTTTACGAAAACCATCATAACGGAAAATATAGATGTAAATTTCGGAAAAAATGCTTCCGTTAGAGTTGGTAAATCTCAAATGTACCACTATTTTTAGACGCAAGATGACCGATTGGTTAGGGTGCTATCCTTTGATACCGGAGTTCGTGGGTTCGAATCCCACTGTGGCATGGATGTTCGTAGCCGTTCGGAATCGGCTTTAAGCTGTAGGTCCCGGTCTTATTAGCCCTCGTGTTGCAAAAAGTAGACCGTAGCACTCCAAACCGAACCAAACCACTATTTTGCTAAAGAAAAACCTCATCATTTAGGATTAAGAATCTGATATACAATAAATATTTCTGTTGAAAGAGTTTTATTCATGATTCATATAGAATTAATTTGCGATTTTGTCCTCTTCAATTAAACAATAGAAACTTCTTTGTTTATAAAATATTTTACATAAACAAGTCACTGTAAATAAAAATTTTACATATGCAAAATGAAATACATGTATATTTTCTCAGTTATCCGTTTCCTCATCGAGTGAATCTCAATTTTATGGAGTAAGTATTTTATAAAGAAACCCGAACTCTAGGCTTTAACTCAATTTTTGAGATAAGTAGATAAAGCAATGGACGATGAGTTCTCAAACAGGTAGATCTCATTTTAGAAGATAGTTAGATTGGAAGCCTATCTAATTAAAACCTGTGACTTAACCTGTAATTAACTTTTCGTTTCCTTATAAATTCGAAAGTGGTCTATCACAATTGCAATGAATACAGAAAAAAAGGTCTAAATTTATAAGAAAGCTCATCTTTGTTTGGAAAACAGCTTTTAAGGCAATATTTTTAGATGGTAGATGTTTTATTATTTTACTTAAAACAAATCTCCTCCTTCAAGATTAAGAATCTGATGCACAGTAAATACTTAAATACATTTTTATGTATGATCCATACCACTTAATATTAATTTTAATTAAAATGAGAAGATTTGTCTCATATTCTTACTTAAACGGAATATTTTGAAATCAAAATTCTGTACTTTAAAACATGATTGCATGTACACATGTGTACTAAGAATAGGCTTAAATGTAGTTGTTATAATTAAAAGTATATTTTAAATTAAAAGCATGTTTTATTTCAAAATAATTCTGAATGCTATGATGAATTCTCAAAAATTTGAAATAAGTGTTTGTACAAACAGTTGTAGAATCTTTAACACCTCTGAAAGACGTTACATGTTGTTTTCGAATATCAAGGTCTAAAAATTAAATTTTGCCTTACAGAAACAAAAATACACAATTTTCTATAAAGCTTCCGTAACAATTGTAACTCAAAAATATACGAGACTTATACAAACAAAAAAACTTGTTTAATATTTTTCAACCGTAAGTCTAAAGGAAAGAAAGACGTAATAAATCGGTGGTTGTTAAAAGTTTTTTCTCCACAGCTTCACTTCGTAGATTTTGAAAGCAGATAACGTTAAAGTTTCATCGTATGTCGCTATTTATAGGATAACTATAAAATAGATCTACATTTATGAGAAAGATACTTCCGTTTGGAAAACAATCTTTTATAAGAGATTGGTGTTTTAGAGTTAGTAAATCTCAAATGTATCATTATTTTGTCAAAGAAAAATCTCATCCTTTCGGATTTAGAATCTCATGCACAGTAAATATTTCTGTTCAAAAAGTTTTATTTATGAATCATATAGCACTAATTTGCGATTTTGTGATCTTCAATTAATAATAGATACATGGTTGTTCATAAAATCGTTTACATAAACAGGTCAATGTAAATAAAATTTGACATCTGTAAAACAATATGCATTTACATTTTTCTCAGTTATCCGTATCCTCATCGAGTGAACAATAATTTAGCAAATCTGAATTTTACGGAATAAGATTTGTATGAAGAAATCTAAACTCTCTGGATATTTAACTCAATTTTCGAGACGAGTGGATAAATTCATGCACGATGAGTCCTCAAAGAGGTAGATCTCATTTTAGAAGATCATTAGTTTGAAAGCCAGTATAATTAAAACCCCTGACATAGAAATTTGATTTACCGTAATTATTGTGGAAGAAGTTATCATTTCATTTCCTTATAAATCCAAAAGTGGTTTACCAATTTTATAGTTTTAATGAATAAATCAAAATAATGTTGAAATACAAGAAAAAGCTATTATTTGACTGGGAAGTAACTTTTAAGAGAATATTTTTAGATCCTATGTGTTTTACTATTTTACCAAATATAAATCTGAATTTTCAAGATTAAAAATCTGTTGTATAGAGAATTTTAAAATTTTTATGTATGATTCGTATAGTTTTATTTTATCCAATTTTTAAAGCGAATGAGTTAATCCATAGATGATTAGTTCTTAAAACATGTAGATCTCATTTTAGAAAATAATTAGTTTTAAAAGTCTGTGTAATGATAACTTTTGAATAAGAAATTACATTTATCTAGCGTATGTAGTCAACATTTTGTTTCCTGATAAAAATACCAAACTGGTTTGCGAAAACTATCATAACGGAAAATATAGATCTAAATTTAGAAAAAAAATGCTTCCGCTTGAAAAACAATATTTTAAAGAGATTAGTGTATTAGATTTGGTAAATATCAAATGTACCACTGTTTTGAGACGCACGATGGCCGATTGGTTAGGGTGTTATCCTTCCATACCGGAGTTCGTGGGTTTGAATCTCACTGTGGCATGTAAGTTCGTAGCCGTTCGGAATCAGCTTTAAGCTGTAGTTCCCGGTCTTATTAGCCCTCGTGTTGCAAAAAGTAGACCGTAGTACTCCAAACCAAACCAAACCACTATTTTGATAAAGAAAAATCTCATCATTTAGGATTAAGAATCTGAAACACACTAAATATTTCTGTTGAAAGAGTTTTATTGATGATTTATACAGAGTTAATTTGCGATTTTTAATTCTTCAATTAAACAATAGAAACTTCTTTGTTTATAAAATCTTTTACATAAATAGGTCACTGTAAATAAAAATTTGACATTTGCAAAATGAAATTCATGTACATTTTCTCAGTTATCCATAGTACATTTTCTCCTCATCGAGTGAATCTCAATTTTATGGAGTAAGTATTTTATAAAGAATCCCGAACTCTAGGATTTAACTCAATTTTTGAGACAAGTAGATAAAGCAATGGACGATAAGTTCTCAAACAGGTAGATCTCATTTTAGAAGATCATTAGATTGAAAGCCTATCTAATTAAAATCTGTGACTTAACCTGTAATTAACTTTTCGTTTCCTTATAAATTCGAAACTGGTATATCACAATTTCAATGAATAAAGAAAAAAAAAGTCTAAGTTTATAAGAAAGCTCATCTTTGTTTGGAAAACAGCTTTTAAGGCAATATTTTTAGATGGTAGATATTTTATTATTTTACTTAAAACAAATCTCCTCCTTCAAGATTAAGAATCTGATGCACAGTAAATACTTAAATACATTTTTATGTATGATCCATACCACTTAATATTAATTTTAATTAAAGTGAGAAGATTTGTCTCATATTCTTACTTAAACGAAATATTTTAAAATCAAAATTCTGTACTTTAAAACATGATTGCATGTACACATGTGTACTAAGAATAGGCTTAAATGTAGTTGTTATAATTAAATGTATATTTTAAATTAAAAGCATATTTTATTTCAAAATAATTCTGAATGCTATGATGAATTCTCAAAAATTTGAAATAAGTGTTTGTACAAACAGTTGTAGAATCTTTAACAGCTCTGAAAGACGCTACAAGTTGTTTTCGAATATCAAGGTCTAAAAATTAAATTTTGCCTTACAGAAACAAAAATACACAATTTTCTATAAAGCTTCTGTAACAATTGTAACTCAAAAATATACGAGACTTATACAAACAAAAAAAACCTTGTTTAATATTTTTCAACCGTAAGTCTAAAGGAAAGAAAGACGTAATAAATCGGTGGTTGTTAAAAGTTTTTTCTCCACAGCTTCACTTCGTAGATTTTGAAAGCAGATAACGTTAAAGTTTCATCGTATGTCGCTATTTATAGGATAACTTTTCAGAATGACTCGAAACTGAGTCATAAAATACCACTCTAAATTCTTCAGGGTTTTTTTTGTAAAAAAATTTCTTCTTTCAGAAGAGTAAACGCTTATCACTTTAAAAGTTAAGTTGAACGGAAAGAAAATATTAGCTGAAGTGGAATGTAATGTATCGGTGTCTATATTTGGAAAGTGTCATAGGTAAGTCTGGCAAATAAATGTGGTATTTTTAATAAAATTTCAAAACTTAAGGTTATAGCATTATTTTTATTAAATATATCTATATTAAAGACTTCGGACTTTTACTAAATCATTTTTTAAAAGAGTACATTATTTTTAACTTCCATTTAAAACATTTGGTAGATTTCCTGCTTACAAAATTATGTTAATAACTCTTAGTACTTGTCTGAAAAGCCAAAAAAGTTTATTGTTTAGTTTAAAAGTCTATAATTTTAGTCTATAATTTTTTAAACTTACATTTACTTAATTTCTACAAAACAACAGAGTGTTCAATAAGGTACATTATTTTGCGATGCTACAAGATCGATTCCTGACCAAACTGACAAGGAGAACAGCATAGAGGTCGACTTTTAAAGGGAAATCGGAGCATAAATGCATAGTATAACAGGTCTCAAACTCTTTTCATTGCGACACCTGTATCTTGTGCTTTACTCTTCTGCCGCAGAGCGTCTGACTTTCAGTTTGGACACTGCAGAAGAATTGGATTAGTAGTACCTCAAAATAAATAAAGGCAATTCTTAACATGCTTCAACAGTGGTGAAGTGTATGCGGGGATGGTAGCTTAAAGTTTAACTATTAAGTAACTTGATGCATTCTTATACATTAGTTTCATTACTAACATGACACGCTTGGCATCCGCTTGTGGTACCCAAATTGACAGCTCGTTTGCTGCGTCTTTCAGTTTGAGAACTACAATTAAAGAGTTTTTCCAGTTTCTTCATGCGTAATCTAAATGTGAATTAGCAAAATATACAATACCTAGAGAGTATATTTGCTTTTATTCACATAAAATCATTAGATACAAATTACATACTTATAGATCCCCTATTTTTAGAAGATATTTAGCAATGTCAAGGTGAAAGGATATCACCATCATAGCTTTTAAATAATTTAACTCTTTCAGGTCTAAGCTATTTCAATTGAATGACTACCAAACGACGGCCTAGTGGTAAACCCTGCTTTTTGGTACCGGTGTTCAAAGGTTGGAATCCTACTTCTGGCATGAACGTTCGTAGCTGTTCGGAAGAGATTTGAAGCAGTAGGTCCCGGCATTATTAGCCCTCATGTAGCAAAACCGTTGCACTCCATACCAAACTTAACAAATCAACCTTATGTCTTCCTGAAGACTGATGGTTTTCGATGCATATAGTTATTTTATAAAAATACGATAATAAAACCATAAAAATATATATTTCAAGAGAAATGTTTTATGTGAAAAATTTCAAACACATTTTATTCATGTTGTAAAAGTAATTGAGGTTTGAAAGGAACAAAAATTATTGAAAAAATGCCAGATTGAAAGAAGAAAAATAAAGTTCTGTTTAAGTAAATAATTTTAACACAAAATTTAAATGAAACGTAAAGGAAAATTAACGAGTGATGAAAATGAAAATTGAGAGTAGACCATTGCTGCATTCCATACCAAACTAAACTCATCAATCTTATGTCTTCCTGAAAACTGATATTTTTGGATGCATATAGTTATTTTATAAAAATACGATAATAATACCATAAAAATACATATTTCAAGATAAATTTTTATGTGAAAAATTTCAAACACATTTTATTCATATTGTAAAAGCAATTGAGGTTTGTAATGAAAGAAAATTTATCGAGAATTATTTAAAAAAAGCTAGATTAAAAGAAGGAAAACAAAGTTCTGTTTAAGTAAATAATTTCAACTCAAAATTTAAATGAAATGTAAAGGAAAATTAACGAGTAATGAAAATGAAAATTAAGAGTAGATCATTGCGTTCCTTACCAAACTGATCCAAATAGCCGTATGTCTTCCTGAAGACTAATATTTTTTTATGTATATAGTTATTTTATAAAAATACCATAAAAATACATATTTCCAGAGAAGTTTTTTATGTGAAAAATTACAAACACATTTTATTCATATTGTAAAAGCAATTAAGATTTAGAAGAATGAAAATTTAATGAAAATTATTGACAAAAGCCAGATTTAAAGAAGGAAAATAAAGTTCTGTTTAAGTAAATATGTTGTACACAAAAGTTAAATGAAATGTAAAGGAAAATTAACGAGTGATGAAAATGAAAATTAAGAGTAGACCATTGCGTTCCATACCGAACTGAACCAATCAACCTTATGTCTTCCTGAAGACTGATGGTTTTCGATGCATATATTTATTTTATAAAAATACGATAATAATACCATAAAAATACATATTTTAAGAAAAATGCTTTATGTGAGAAATCTCAAGCACATTTTATTCATATTGTAAAAGCAATTGAGGTTTGTAATGAAAGAAAATTTATCGAGAATTATTTAAAAAAAGCTAGATTAAAAGAAGGAAAACAAAGTTCTGTTTAAGTAAATAATTTCAACTCAAAATTTAAATGAAATGTAAAGGAAAATTAACGAGTAATGAAAATGAAAATTAAGAGTAGATCATTGCGTTCCTTACCAAACTGATCCAAATAGCCGTATGTCTTCCTGAAGACTAATATTTTTTTATGTATATAGTTATTTTATAAAAATACCATAAAAATACATATTTCCAGAGAAGTTTTTTATGTGAAAAATTACAAACACATTTTCTTCATATTGTAAAAGCAATTGAGGTTTGCATTGAAAGAAATTTGAATGAGAACTGTTGAAAAAATCCAGATTTAAAGAAGGAATATAAAGTTATGTTTAAGTAAGTATTTTTAACACAAAATTTAAATGGAATGTAAAGGAAAATCAACGAGTGATGAAAATGAAAATTAAGAGTACAGCATTGCATTCCATACCAAACTGAACCAATCTACCTTATGTCTTCCTGAAAACTGATATTTATAGATGCATATAGTTATTTTATAAAAATACATATTTCAAGAGAAGTTTTTTTTACGTGAAAAATTTCAAACAAATTTTAATCATACTGTAAAAGAAATTGAGGTTTGTAATGAAAGAAAAATTTAATGAGAATTATCGATAAAAGCCAGGTTTAAAGAAGGAAAATAAAGTTCTGTTTAAGTAAATGATTTTGACACAAAATTTAAATTAAATGCAAATGAAAGTTAACGCAAAATGGTTTGAAAAATCTAAAAAATAGCTTTCATTTGTAAATAATATTATTAAATTAAATTTGGTTTTGTATGATACTTTATAAAGCATTACTTTTCACAACACCTCGGTTTCTCTCAATATTTGTTTTCAGTTTATACCATTCATTCAGTGCTTCTAACGTTGTTACACTTAAATATCCAGTTTTCTCTTTGAAAAATAAATTTAACAAAGATAATAAAAGAATAGGCTATGTACATATATAAACTGGGATTTTACAATTCTGAATATTAAGGAGGAAAGAAACCTTCAAAATAACAAAATTCGTTTTTCCTCTAGAAGAAATCAAGCTAAACACATAAAAAACATAATAACCAAATAAAAGTTTTCGAACTGATTTTAATTGGCTTCTCAGATAACTGTTTTTCTTGTTGTATATCTTTATTTTTTGACCTAAAATACTATTTTTAACTTTTAAACTTTTTGCATGGGATCAATGAAT
>CM063510.1:22493536-22506295 GCA_032207245.1 Pardosa pseudoannulata
CCATCTAGCTTTCGGTGGCGAAATTAATCTAACACACGCAAGAATTCATATAAAAACATATGTGTTTATATAAGACATAGTGCCTATGCAATTATTAATATTAACACAACATAGCTTAAACGTGTGAGAACTCTTGCATCTGAAAAATTTACCTCTCATTCCATGTAAATTTATTCAACATGTAATACAGTCAGTACTGGCTATATAGTCACATCGCTTATATGGTCTGTTTTATAAAGTCTCGTCTAACTTAATAGGGAACATGTGTTAAAGTGTGTCGGTTATACAGCCATTTTCTTTCTCTTGTTATCGGTTATGCGGTCAATTTCATGTTTTCAACTAGATTTCGTTTTTTTTTTTCTTTTCGTATTTTTTAAGAAATCAGTGCGAAATGGGAGAGGACCTGAATTCAAACCTTTATTTCCCTCCCTTTCCCCCTTTCTTGTTTGTGTAGATTCATCGTCAAAGTTTCTCACCTCTCTCAGTTCTCTTGCCCTCTGACAAGAACTGGACATCTGTCTGTTTATTGGTTGAAGTTATCTCTCCCTGCTTAAGTTGAAATTGAGACGAAACAAGTAGCGGAAAGTTTTGTTGCATTTGAATCATATGTCACAAATAAGAACGTTCATTTTTTAATTATGGCTTCGAAAAGCAAGAATTTATCATTTGCTGCTAAAAGTGAATTGATTGAAAAATTTTAAAAAATCTAATATTTCAAAGGCTGCTTTCACCGAAGCAAATTCGATTACCCGGACGACATTAAACAATATTTTAGCTGCCAAACTTTGGTTCTCATTTGTTGTAATTGGTGATCAAGAAAGAAAACGTCAGCGCTTGTCACCTTATGGGAATGTGGATAAGGCTCTTCTGTTACGGATTAAAAATGCACGGTATTTTTATGAATTAAAAATGCACGATATATGCACAATAGGGTTGTATTGTTCCGCATATATGGTCACCCCGCTGATATGGTCCGATTTTTCTAGACCGCTAAGCTGACCATATAACCGATACGAACTGTACAAATAACAGCGTCATTTATTTCAGGCGTCATTATAGGTTTTGAGGAAATTACCTCCTCTCGATCATCTATTGGTAGACGCTGTGATATCAGATTAATTCAAGTTTTACTACAAATTAATAAAAAACTATAAATAAATAAATTAATTAATAAAACAATGAATTGATTAATAAAAAGGGTACTTGCATTAAACATTTAAGAAACTATTCATTACTTCTTTTTTTGTAATTCTGTGAAAATGGGTATCATTTTATCTTTCAATCCTAAAATAAGAAGTTACCACATTGCAACGGTTAAAGATTACTTCAGATATTGTTCTACCGCCTGAAATAGAAGTCAAATTTTCATCACCTTTCTTAAAATATATTTTTAAAAAGATTAAAATTTCTACAGAAATGAATATATTAGCTGACAAA
This sequence comes from Pardosa pseudoannulata, assembly GCA_032207245.1. NCBI lineage: Eukaryota > Metazoa > Arthropoda > Arachnida > Araneae > Lycosidae > Pardosa > Pardosa pseudoannulata. The sequence goes on from CM063510.1 coordinate 22,494,974, forward strand.
AAGATGTTTTCCTCAAAGATTTTTAATTCTGGAATACAACTAAATAATACTAATATACAACTAATATAATAATAACTAATAACTAATATACAACTAAAATTAAATTCTGGAAACAAAATTTGAATTCAACTTTTAATACATTTTCATATAAAATCAATATTAATAAATTAAGAAAGTTTAATGTTCATATAAAACTATAACAAAATTTATTTAAAAATCATTGATTCATGTAGTATGATAAACATAATTTGAAAACAAGAAAAAAAGTTTTAGCATTGATTTTCAATAGAAAAATATAATTTTTTAAATAAAGGTATTAAGGTTTATATATTGAAAAGTAGTTTTTAAAGGTATTTTATTTGAAAAAAAGATGAGTAAAATAATTATAAATTATTCTAAATTACAATTAATATGATTTAAAAAATCATATTAATTGTAATTTAGAATTATACCATTGATCTAAATTAACGTGTTTTTTAACGTGTTGTTGCGATGGTTTTCAAAATTATAGTTTTTTCGAAGTTGGCTATTTGTTGCCTTTTGAAACCTGGTTATGTCAGGTAACTGATAACTTTAGAAGTGACAGCTCTATTTATGCACTATTTCATGACATCTATATTTAGAACTCCTAAATTCTATCACCGACTACCCTTAGTTTCCATAAATACCTGTGTAAACAATTTAATCCTATGATAATCTGAAGCAGTCAATGTTCTATTTTAATAATACTCTAATTCTCTATTCGCACTAGCGTAATATAGTAGTTGATCTGTTTAAACCCGTTTCAATAACCATTAATATAAGTTAAGATAAAATTATCTAATGTGATAATTATTGGAAAACTATACAATACGGCTATATTATGCGAGGAAATTTTGATACGGAATTAATGAACAATTAATCTTAAATTCTCTTTAAACTTAAAAAAAGCATGTGCTATTTTGACCATAAAATTTAATTTAGAATCACTTAATCTTTATGAACTCAAGAAATTAATAAAGAAGCATGATAATAATAAGGTTCAATTAAGTCAACACTTATTAATGAGGAAAACCTTTTCTATAAAAATATATTACTGCATTAGTTATAATTGATAGAATATATAGATTATGAAAATTATATCTTGAGTACCTCTAATAAAAGTAATCTGCAGTAAAACATCCACCAATTAACTGTGTAAGCTAAAAGCAATAAAACCTTCAAATATTTTATAAAAATGGTAGTTCTTATTGCATAATTAAACATTTTTTGTTAAAAAAAGGGCTGTTTACTTGATGAAAGAGTCTGGAGTTTGCTGGAAAATTTTTCTGGATGAAAGGTAATATATATACAATAATTAAATATAAATTATTAAGAAGTTAATTATGATGTTTTATTATGATTACTGATAAATAATAAAATCAAGTTTGAAAGGGAACAGATAAGATATATTTAACAAATACATCTTGATTAAACGTCTTCAATAAAAAAAATTAAACAAATTTTTAAATTAATCTGAAGAAGTAGAAAATGATATATTGCAAGAAATTAAATAAGCTGTTATCTTACTTTTAAATAAAAGAATTATCATAAGAGATTGTTTTATTCGATTGCTCAGGTAGTATACAAAATACAAGAAACATCAATTTAACGAAATTTTAATTAGCAAAGATCTTTTTAAAGGTAGAGTGCAAACAGGATGGTAACACGTAAAAGTCCTCTAACTGCAATGCACACTATCCTTATTTATATAATCATAATTACTGACTCTGAAAAATAATTTTTTCATTATTTATTTAGTTCATAAACTTTTCTCTCTGTTTAAACTAGAGAAAATTATTAATGAGAAAAACCTTTTCCCCAAAAAACATATTACAGCACTAGTTATAACTGATAGAATATATATATATATATATATATATATATATATATATATATATATATATATTCTGAAAATTATTTCTTAACGCTAGATTTACGGGTGTTGATCATATACCTATTTTTACTGTAATGAGCCAATTTGACTCATACGAGAAAATTGAAGATTTTTGCAAAGAAAATAGTTCCAAATTAATTTAAATAAAATGTTTATTTGCAAAAAATTCATGGAAAACATCTTTTACATATAAAATCTGTTTTTAAAACATATTTTTAACAAACATTTCTATTACATTTAGAACAATGGTTTCTACATCTGTTTCTTTTGTTGAAGAATTGTTGAACTTGACAAATCTTCCATGCGCCAGTAGCCTGATTTTCTGTCATTGGAATGCAAGTGTTCTCGACTTCTTCTCTACATTTACTTTATACTATACTTTATATACTTTATGTTTACTTTATACTATATTTATTACTATATTTACATATTTTCATATACATTTTATGAGTCAAATTGGCTCACAACCGTGAAAATAGGCATACCACATTTGAAATGAAGGGCTCTGCGGAGAAGAGGAATGAAAGTTTACATATATTCTTTTACTTAACTAAAAACCAAAGTATGTTTTTAAAAGTGATATTAAAGTTATATATTTATAGTGATCAAATTTTTAATGAATCAAATTGGCTCAGTCCGTAAATCTAGCGTTAATTACTTCTAATAAAAATATAACCTTAGATGTTTAGTGACTAGTGTGAGAGAATAAATAATGAGGCTTTATTGAGATACTTAAATCACCTTTCAGTTGATTGTATGTTTTGGTGCTACGTAATTTATAACTATTTTTGGTAATATCCACTCATATCAGCTATTATAATTTTCAATAACTGTATTATAAATTCTAACATTTATTAAATTGTGGCCACATTCGTTGGATAGCCACATATTTTAGTGGTTAGCATCAGAAGAATTTTAGTATCTTTTCCGAAAATCTTCAGAACGTGTTTACTTAAATGCTATTCGTGTAATGGAATGCCCAACAAAATTATGATTTATATCACGGCAAATGTTCAGGGCCGAATGTACTGGGGTAAAAGTAAATTACTTTTGAAATATTTTTAAGTAAGATTATGTTAGCTTAGATTTACAGGCAGAGAGAAACTTATTTTGTATTGACTTACAAAATAAAATGTTTACAAGAAATTTCAAGTTGTTAATGTATTTTGCTTAATATAGTTTTAGTTCTACCGCAAATAATGTATTATTGATTGGATAGACGTTATTGCTGTAATATACGGTTTTTCTAAGACCAGTTGACAATCTATCAGAAGATGACTCTTACTTTACACGATTTCATTCAAATACATATGCTTATTCTTTTACATCCCCTTTCAGACTACCATTGACCTTTGTAGTCCTTCATTCACGAGGTTCTTATCAGAAAAGTTTTTTTAAGTTCTAAAGGAATGCATACAACTTTTCACATTTTTCTATATTTGTGAATTTGTCATTTATAAATGCCAAGAAAAAATAGGACAACCATTAGTACAACCATGTAGACGAAGTCGTGTTGTTTAGATAGATAGAACTACATAGATAGAACTTTTATGCTTAGGCTTCAGTCGACGCAAAACTGTTTAATATTATAAAAGCAAAGTTTAATTTAGTTTAATTTTACGTTGATATTTTTCGTTTTAATTATGTAATTCAAGATTAATGAAAAACTTCACTGGCGTAAAAAAACTTAGAAGAACTTCTCAAAACAGATGGTATTACAGATTAGTGGAGACAGTGGACTTGACCAATGGGGCCCTCTATAGAATTGATTCATTCAACTAAACCAATGCAAAAGACATAGATAATATTGGAAATTGAGAAAGAGTAGTAATATGGTATTTCAAGCACTTGAAACTTCAGCCGCAAATATGGGAATCACAATGAATGAGGATAGTTATGGAATTTTCTCCCTCAATCACATGGTTTTTTGTGTATTAATGGCCTTTCATTTGAAAAAGTAGATGAATTCAAATATCTTACCACATTGATAAATGACAAAACCAAACTCAGAACAGAGATGGACAACAGAAGAAAAATGTTCTTTGACGAAGAAAACAAGATTAAACTTATTAAATCGGAAACTAAATCTAAAAATTATAAAAATTTCATTTTACCCATCTATGAAAGAGAAACTTGGACTTTAAACATTGATATTCAGCATACTCTAAACATGTTTGAGAAAGATTCTCAAGCATTGAGCTATCTTTGGCATAGTATAGAAGAGTGGATGCTTGAGAACTCTATTAAATTTCGAAATATATTAACTTTAAGAGTGGCCACAGATAATTCAAGTCACTAACTCCAGTAAGGTCATCAATAAATAATTTAAGAGCATTGCTATCAATAACCTTGACCTTAAAATATATATTTTCAAAAATACTGTGGAAACCTTTACCAGAGGAAGACCTTTATGTAGATGGATGAATGCAAGCAAAAAGACTTAGTTGTTCTGAAGATGCACAATTTTGTAGGAGTCGTCGAGGAGAGTGGGTACTGGCATGTCCGTGAGACTAAGGCAGCCAAGACTGGGCTGTAGTGCTTATGAAGAATAAGAAATATAGTCACGAAGATTCGAATGAACACACTATTTAACCTAACAGACGAATTTATCGAAGCTAAGTAGCGACTTGCAAGATCGAGAAGTTGCCTACACCTAGTGGGTATCAGCTTTTATACCCTAACAGAATATTCGCGAAATAACTGATTTACATAATAAAGGAAGATCTAAATTGTTAGAGAACATAAGGAAACAATAAGTAACATTTTAAAATTAAGAATCTATACTTGATGGGTTCGATGCCGCCATGGAGATCATCGAACACATAATCGTTGGGTCCGGATTTCGTGCTTTGACCATTCTGCCAGTGAGCTTGTTGATGAAGCTTCTTTTTGAGGCAATATTTATATCAAACTGATACATTATCTAGACAAAAATGTTTAACGTGAACTCTATTGTTCCTGTTCATTTAAAGCAATCTATAGTTGTTAGGTAGAAGTATAATATATGCAATTTGTATATTTTGCTTCAAGCTTTCTTGGATAAAATGATAATTGAGTTAGGAAGGACAATCAGAAGTTCATAAAAATAACCATTAAGGATAGTAATGGAGAAACAGGATTAAATAATAATAATATGTAAAGATCAATCAATCATACATGAGATTAAATGATAAGCTCAATTTATTTATTACTGTGACACATGTATTTAATTTATTTAATAGTTAAAAAGTCTGAGAAATAACGTTAATATAATTTAATTACAAAATCTGCTTTATGTTAAATTTAGCAGAGAGAAAAATTATTGTTAGTGATACCGAAAATGTAGGTATAAAAACATCTAAACGGGTTATAAGTTTATAATTATAAATCTTCTTAATGCTTTACGACAATGTAATTAAACGTTAAAAATCCCGTAACGCTGTTTTTTGCTGAAAAAACATATTTCTTCTGTTGTATTTTAGTTTAAAAGCACTTAGAAATATCATCCACACAAAAAGATACGCAAAGATACAATCTATCTCTTGCTACGTAATTCTAAGAACAAGGCGTGTCTTACGGAACAAACTTCCATCAGAGGTGCTATTAGCGAGTTAACAGCAGGCATGACAGACTAATGGACTATACATTTTGTTCAGATACTTTTTTATTTGCATGGATTTAAAAGCATTTTAAGGAAAAAATATCCCTCGATTTTTGCATTGAGATCTCGTGTTCTGTGATAAAAGCACAACGAGAAAACTTTCAAAATTAGATTTCTAGGTTTTCAGTGAAGAAACACGTCGTGGGTTTAAAAGATATTGACGTTTTCAAGGAATTTCAAACATGTTTACAAACAATGAACTTTAGGAATGAGCAGCATGTATGTTACAGAAATAAAAAAATAACACATATGACATCAAAGAGTCAAGTATTGATTTATGATAACACATAACAATTTTTTAATTTCATGAAAAATATTTGAACTGTATGTTAATATAATCTTTTTTGTTATTTTAAATAAGATTATCTATATTGGAATATATTGATGATTTAATAAACATTAATTAATTTTATTATCCATTGTGTGAGATGCACAAAAATATCAAAGCAGGGGAAATAATTATTTTTATATGGAAATGAAACTATTTTGATTACTATTACACTATTATGTAATTAATGTAGTATCATTACAATACCACTTTCAATATAAACTCCTAACGTCTTTGTAAAACCTGTACTGTTTAATGGACACAAAATTATTACTAATTTGAAAATATAATCTTTCAAATACATTTTAATATTGATAAGTTATTATTCTCTTTTAGCTTAGAATCACTCTCAATAAGTAATTATTAACAGTTGATGTTACTAGATTTTTTATATTTATATAAATTTTATGTTCAATAATTTCTTTAGTTTTTAGTTAAATAATTACTTACAAATAAAAAAAACAGAATCCTACAAAAATTGCGAATTTTAAAAATACTTTTTATCTCATATTATACTTAAATTAAAAATTTAGACATTGTACTTAAAATGTATGGAAAATATTTCCCAAACCTTTTTGTATAAGGTACTGAATATTAAATTTATATTAAATTCTTGAGTATAAGGAAGTGGCTGAGTCTACTTTGTTAGAAATGATGAGGGAAGTTCTGTAATTCCACTCTTGAAACTCCTTAACAGGATTTCCTCAACTACTTTAGTCTCATAAATTGCATAAATGGGAAAAGTGAATAGTTTTCAGACTCTGTTATATTACACCAGTGAATATCAACGGTAAGCATGCATGAGGTAAATACGAGTCGCATTTCACTTTCATAAAACTTATAACGATCCATATATTTTCAGAGTATATTCATAATAATAATATATTAATATATAAATTTATTTTTAATTTAACAGATGTCTATCACAAATTTGAATTGCTTCATAAAATCCAATTAAATGCATATGATAATTAAAAGTATAAATATTAGAAAATATTTTTTTCGTACCTTTACACATACCATTAAAATAATATATATAATATATATATATATATATAAATATATATATATATATATATATATATATATATATATATATATATATATATATATATATATATATATATATATATATATATATATATATATATATATATATATATATATATATATATATATATATATATATATATAATCATTTTATGCAAGTGTCTACACCTCTATGCTTGCTAAGCATTCATAAATATCTGAATGAAAATTCATAAATTTTGCATGGTGGTTTGGATTAACACTGAGAAAGTTATTGGTTGGTTAAATTGTTGAAAGAGCAACGTCTTGATGAACCTAATGTAATGTAAACTAAATAATGATGATTCTTACGGCTACCTGAAATGATAAACTAAAGGATTTAGTAAATCTAGAAGGTTATTATAAAATTTGCAAAAACTCATTCGAAAAGAGGCAGAAATATTTATTTTCTGATGAATCAAATGAAGGTGGTGATAAAAAAAAAGATTTTATACCTCGAAAGGTACTAGTTTTCTCTAATATTAAAAACTATTTTTAAAGCTATTTAAAAAATATTGAGTTCAAGACCATTACTGTAGATATTGTTTTATGTAGTTTGTATCTTAAAAACTAATTATATTGGCGTATTAGGTAAAGTGTTTATCAAAGGAGAAATTTTAGAGAGCATATGCATATTTCAATGATTTTTAGAAAAAACTTATATGTTGTATTCCTTTTAGAATATGTTGTTTCCCTTTCACATTTTAGAAGCGCAAACTTTTCATTTTTGCAACATACTTCTAGATTCTGCTTTTATATAATATGGTTAACCTATAATTTGAGGACAAGTAATATATATATATATAATGTTTCGATTTCGGATGTAATTTTTTTCAGTATATATTCTATAATTGGAAAATGAAAAAAAGACGTTAGCTCTGTTTAAAATTTTACAAAATGTGCCATAAATATATGGTTTGGATAAATGCAGAATGTATAAAAGACATCATCTTTATATATACACAAATATATGGAATTATTTTATGTATGAATGTATGTATGTATATCTCTATGTTCACTATGAATTCATAGATATTTAATTGAGTAGTCATAAATTTTGTACTATAATTGTGGTAAACCGTGGTTCGATTTTACGTAGAACAATTCAATCACAGATCAAAGTGATGATTGACATTATGTGATAGAAACTATATAATGATAAATCTCATTTAAGTACTCTATGAATTTTAATAAGAAAAATAAAGCATAATTTTAAAATCTGTAGTGCTTTATGAAAATAATGCCACATTATATAGCTTAAAATATCCAAGAAATTATTTTCTATACATTTTCTGTATGATTGCAATATATAGTTCCTTCCCTTGTATCCAAAATTGGAAAGAAATTTATATTTAAATAGTGTTAATACCTATATGTATTAACACTATAATACAGAGACCAGAGGAAAAAGTATTGGTATGAAAATGTAAAGTTAGAGAAATAATTCTAAAAGCCAATTTTAATCCTATTTTCTTAGTCCAATTCATTTATGACATTTAAACTACTTCAAGCGTACCACATACATTAAAATTACCTTTAAATAAACGACTTGTAGGAGGAAAAATAAAGTTTTGAACCAATTCTCTAGCAATAATACACTAATACATGAAAGTTTAGGATAGTAAATAGTATACTGTAAAAAAATATAAATATGATTTTTACATATATGTACTTTGTGGATTTTTCTGAGTAGTTTGTGATATAAATTTATCTTTAAATGTCCACAGTCCCACTTTAAAATCCAGATGCCATACTATATAAACTAAAAATTTCAACCCTTTAGAATTTAGGGGACTACTAACAGTGCCTCAAATTTAATCTCCTTCTATTCAGCAAATTTTAATCCCTAATCCTGGTGTCTATTTAAAATGGCTTGTACTTAAAACGTGTTATTCGTGATTTTCCAAAAGAGAAAACTTTACATGTCTATAAATCCTCATTCAAGCTGACTTCCACATGCAATGCATGTTAAATAAAAAAGTTACTTTCGTCTATTCTCGTTTTACGGAGACTCGCCTTTTCGAGTTAGAACGAGTTTCCAGTTTTCGAGATAAAAACGTATTTTTGATCCGTTATAAAATATATAGTTCAGATTTATATTTAATAAAATTTTTCCTTAATCATTATTTAAGGTCTCAATTTATGAAAATAATTTAGCTTTTTTAAATAAAGAAATTCATTTTTATAATGTATAAAATATGTACACCAAAATAAAATAATAGAATTCCATTTTTCGCTAAATAACTTATAAAATGTATACATATTAGAAACTGGTTTTTCTATATACAATAGAACCTAATTAATGTTTTTAAAATTGTAATATCAATTATATTAATACAAGCGGTATATTTATATTTTATAGCCATAATAAAGGCTAGTAAAAAAAGGATTTATTAACTACATTTTTATTATTTTTATTCTAAATTATTAACTAAATTATTTTTAAATCTAGGGCATTATCGTAGAATTTGTAAAGCATCATTCTAAAAGAAATAGAAATCTATTTTGGTATATGTATTTTGGAGACAAATAAACTTAATGCAAACCCTAAAAAATTAATATAACATTTTCATTAAAGGGACAGTAAACATTATTATACTATTTTTAACCAATCTTTTTAAAAATGTAAAACTATAATAGTAATATAGTTATTTAAAGAATTTATATTTTCCCGGAACAATCTAAATAACATAAAAATTATTAATTATTAAATTTTTCATGGAAGAATTAAAAAATGTTTCGCACACATCCTTTTTCGTATAATGGAGTAATTTTATTTTTTAGAATTTATGTTACGCCTCAGAGGAAAACTTAGTAACTGTCTAAAGTATTCGATCCAAATACAGTTTTAAAAAATGATAATAGATATAACTGTGAACCTTAAAAGCATGTTGGATAGTGTTTTTAATTTTAAAAATGATAGATTATTTTTGTTTGAAAAATATTAATTCAAACCAACTTTACTCCATTATGTATTCATTGAACCTCCAAAAGGAAAATAATTTTAAGTATAAATGAGTTATCCCTTTAACGGACAGTGGTTTCGGTGCGAAACCACCTGTTTAGTTCTTTCTCTGCTTTTGAAAGACATACAATGAACTTTTAAGTTTTCTATGTTTATGTCATTTCTTACTCACAACAGAGAGTATACAAGAGTTCTATACTTCATTTGAAATATACGTGGTTAAACTTACTTTATTTGGAAAAGTCAGTAATATTATTTTTTCACTTATAAACCCAAACAAATGTATATGAAAACAACACTTATAAATTGTTTACGTTTGGTACGGTCTGTCTTTCAACACGAAGGTGAATAAGACCGAGACCTACAGCTTAACCCTTTAAAGGTCACTTACATAAATTCTTTGGAATTTAATAAAATTAGTTTATAAATAGTATCTATGAACCTTATAAATGCAAAATGCTTAATTTTTTTTTTACAATCTTTAGAGGAGTTTGCCTTAGAGCAGGGGTAGGCAACGCGGCGCCCGCGGGCGTCATGGCGCCTCCGATCGATTTTTAATGCTCTCTCGCTGGACTAATGTGATAGCCAGAGCGATTTACTTAATCTTGTCAAACGGCAATATACAGCAAGTAGTCAGTTGAGTTTAGGATTGTGCATAGATTAGCAGTTTGCTAACCTTGAGCGTATTTAATAACACGCACTTATTTTTTGTAAGTGTGTGATCGTATTTCGAATATACCACGCGTAGAACCTGCATTTAAAACTACCAAGTAATCCGAAATAATTCTTTTCTTTCAAAACCCTTCATGGAAAAATGTAAAAGAAAAATAACATATTATTTTAACGATGAATGGGAACACCTATATTGTTTCGTTGATTACAAAATGAAGTGTATTTGTTTGTTGTGTAGTAATAGTGTTGCGATTCCCAAGAAAAGTAATATTGAACGACATTTTAAGACTGATCATACCAATTTTGATAGTGACTATCCAATGAACTCTGAAATTAGAAGAAAAAAAGTTATTTCTTTAAAATGTTCAATAACTAACCAGCAAAGTTTTTTTACTAAACCACTGCAACAACATAAAGCAGCAACGATCGCGTCATATAAAATATCGCATTTGCTAGATAAGAATAAAAAACCATTTACAGATGGAGAACCATTTACAGATGGTGAAAGAAGCCATGTTAGAAGTTGCTGATACACTTTTTGAAGAATTTAAAAATAAAAAAGAACTCGTTTAAACTATAAACACGTTGCAAGACACTCAAGTTTCATTAGGTATCATTAGGTATGACACCAACAAAAAAAAAGTTATAAAAAATCTGTTTTTTTAATGCCTATTTATACCTGTTGATTATTTGTAAAATATGCGTCCTCGGTGATTTTCAAATTTTGTATTGCG
>CM063510.1:22506395-22538895 GCA_032207245.1 Pardosa pseudoannulata
GAGAAAGATTGAAAAACCATTTTTTAAGAGTTTGACAGGTTAGAGTTACTATATATCAAATGTATCACTATTTTTCCAAAGAAATATCTCATCCTTTAGGATTGAGAATCTCATGCACTGCATACATATTTAAAAAAAAATAGTTTTTTTTATGAATCATATAGCCTTTGCAATTTTGTCGTCTTCAACGAAATAATAGAAATTTATTTGGTTATAAAATCTTTCACATAAACAGGTCATTGTAAATAAAATTTTGACATCTGTAAAACAATATGTACTTACATTTTTCTTAGTTATTCGTATCCTCATCAAGTGAACAATAATATAGCAAATCTGAATTTTATGGAATAAGTATTGTATGGAGAAACCCGAACTCTCTGGGTATTTAACTCAATTTTCGAAACGAGTGGATAAATTTATGCACGATGAGTCCTCAAACAGATAGATCACATCCTTGCAAATCATTAGTTTGGAAGTCTGGGTAATTAAAACTTAGAAATGAAATTTGTTGTAATTGCTGCTGATGTAGTCAGCATTTTGTTTCCTGATAGATCTCACACAGGTTTACCAAAACTCTTATAACGAAAAAAAATGAGAAAGTTGCTTCTGTTTGAAAAATAATATTTTAAGAGATTTGTTTTATAGAGTAATTAGATCTGAGACGTATCACTAATTTGTTAAATAAAAATATCATCTTTTAGGATATGAATATGACACATAGTAAATATCTTTGTTAATGCTCCGTGTAGCATTACTGTACGATTTTATCAGTTTCTATTAAATAATGCCAGCTTCTTTGTATACAAAATACATAAATAGGTCAATTTAAACCAAAATTTAACATTGGCTGATATCTTCAAAATAAAATATATTTAAATTTTCTCAGTTATCCATTTTGTCATTGAGTGAATAATAATATAGCAAATCTGAATTTTATGAAATAAGTATTGTACGTAGAAAGCTGAACTCCCTGAGCATTTAACTCAATTTTCGAGGTGAGTGGATAAATTCATGCACGATGAGTCCTCAAAAAGGTAGATCTCATTTTAGAAGATCATTAGTTTGAAAGCCAGTATAATTAAAACCCCTGACTTAGAAGTTTGATTTACCGTAATTATTCTGGAGGTAGTTATCATTTCATTTCCTTATAAATCTAAAACTAGTTTATCAGTTTAAAAGTTTTAATGAATAATTCAAAAAAATGTTCAAATTAAAAAAAAGCTACTATTTGCTTGGGAAGCAACTTTTGAGAGAATATTTTTAGGTTCTATGTGTTTTACTATTTTACTAAATATAAATCTCATCTTTGAAGCATAAGAATTTAGTGCAGAGTAAATTTTTTTTTCATTTTTATTTATGATTCATATAGCGTTATTTTATCCAATTTTTGAGAAGAATTACTTAATTCGTTGACGATCAGTTCTTAAAACATGTTGATCTCATTTTAGAAAAATTAGTTTAAAAGACTGTGTTATGAAAGATTCTAAAAAAGAAATTGCATTTCTTACTCATATAACAATATTTTGTTTCCTGATAAATCGCAAATTGATTTACCAAAACTCTCATAAAGAAAATAAAAATAAAATATATCTACATTTATGAGAAAAATACTTCCGTTTGGAAAAACATTTTTTTTAAGAGATTGGTGTTTGAGAGTTAGTAAATCTTAAATGTATCACTATTTTGCCAAAGAAAAAAATCAAATATTTTTTGTTTGAGAATCTCATGTACAGTAAATATTTTTGTTAAAACTGTTTTATTTATGAATCATATAGCGTTAATTTGAGATTTTGTCCTCTCAATTAAATAATAGAAAATTATTTGTTTATGAAATCGTTCACATAAAAATGTCACTGTAAATAAAAATTTGACATCTGTAAAACAATATGCATTTATATTTTCTCAGTTATCCGTTTCCTCATTGAGTGGACAATAATATAGCAAATCTTGTGGAATAAGTATTGTATGCAGAAACCCGAACTCTCTGGGTATTTAACTCAATTTTTGAGACCAGTGGATAAATTCATGGACAATGCGTCTTTACACAGATAGATTTCATTTTAGAAGATGATTAGTTTGAAAGTCTGTCTAATTAATACATCTGACTTAAAAATTCGATATACGGTAATAATTGCTGTGGTAGTTAACATTTCATTTACTTATAAATCCAAAACTGGTTTATAACAGTTTTAATGAATAACTCAAAAAAAAAAAGCTGAAAATTCAAGAAAAAATTACTATTTGCTTGGGGAGGAACTTTTTAAAGAATATTTTTAGTTCCTATGTGTTTTTACTGTACTTAATATAGTAAATCTGAATTTTAAGGAATAAGTAATTTACGAAGAAAGCCGAACTCTCTTGGCATTTAACTCAATTTTCGAGACGAGTGGATAAATAATTCATGCACGATGAGTCCTCAAAGAGGTAGATCTCATTTTAGAAGATCATTAGTTTGAAAGCCAGTATAATTAAAACCTCTGACTTAGAAATTTGGTTTACCATAGTTATTGTAGATTTAGTTATCATTTAATTTCCTTATAAATCCAAAACTCTTTTATCAGTTTAACAGTTTTAATCAATAATTAAAAATAAAGTTTAAATTCAAGAAAAAGCTACTATTTTGCTTCGAAAGCAACTTTTAAGAGAATATTTTTAGATTCTATATGTTTTTACTATTTTAATAAATATAAATATCATCTTTAAAGAATAAAAATTTGGTGCAGACTAAACATTTTTATAAATTTTTATGTATGATTCATATACCGTTAATTTATCCAATTTTGAGACGAATGAGTTAATCCGTGGACGATCAGTTCTTAAAGCATGTAGATCTCTATTTAGAAAATAATTAGTTTAAAAGTCTGTGTAATAAAAGCTTCTAAAAAAGAAATTGCATTTATTACTCATATAACAACATTTTGTTTTCTGATAAATCGCAAATTGATTTACCAAAACTCCCATAAAGCAAATAAAAATAAAATAGATCTACATTTATGAGAAAGATACTTCCGTATGGAAAAACATTTTTTTAAGAGATTGGTATTTGAGAGTTAGTAAATCTGAAATGTATCGCTATTTTGCCGAAGAAAAATCTCATGTACAGTAAATATTTTTATTAAAACTGTTTTATTTATGAATCATATAGCGTTATTTTGAGATTTTGTCCTCTCAATTAAATAATAGAAATGTATTTGCTTATAAAATCGTTCACATAAAAATGTCTTTATCTGAATATCAGTATAAAGTGTTATATTTTTTACTGTGTTTCCCCCTTGTAACCGAACACTGGTGTAGAGGTTGTAAGTACATTACAACAATGTCACTGTAAACAAAAATTTGACATCTGTGAAACAATATGCATTTATATTTTCTCAGTTATCCGTTTCCTCATTGAGTGAACAATAATATAGCAAATCTTGTGGAATAAGTATTGTATGCAGAAACCCGAACTCTGTGGGTATTTAACTCAATTTTTGAGACGAGTGGATAAATTCATGGACAATGCGTCTTTACACAGATAGATTTCATTTTAGAAGATGATTAGTTTGAAAGTCTGTCTAATTAATACATCTGACTTAAAAATTCGATATACGGTAATAATTGCTGTGGTAGTTAACATTTTATTTACTTATAAATCCAAAACTGGTTTATAACAGTTTTAATGAATAACTCAAAAAAAGCTGAAAATTCAAGAAAAAGTTACTATTTGCTTGGGGAGGAACTTTTTAAAGAATATATTTAGTTCCTATGTGTTTTACTGTACTTAATATAGTAAATCTGAATTTTATGGAACAAGTATTTTACGAAGAAAGCCAAACTCTCTTGGCATTTAACTCAATTTTCGAGACGAGTGGATAAATTCATGCACGATGAGTCCTCAAAGAGGTAGATCTCATTTTAGAAGATCATTAGTTTGAAAGCCAGTATAATTAAAACCCCTGACATAGAAATTTGATTTACCGTAATTATTGTGGAAGAAGTTATCATTTCATTTCCTTATAAATCCAAAACTCTTTTATCAGTTTAACAGTTTTAATCAATAATTAAATATAAAGTTTAAATTCAAGAAAAAGCTACTATTTTGCTTCGAAAGCAACTTTTAAGAGAATATTTTTAGATTCTATATGTTTTACTATTTTAATAAATATAAATATCATCTTTAAAGAATAAAAATTTGGTGCAGACTAAACATTTTTATAAATTTTTATGTATGATTCATATACCGTTAATTTATCCAATTTTGAGACGAATGAGTTAATCCGTGGACGATCAGTTCTTAAAGCATGTAGATCTCTATTTAGAAAATAATTAGTTTAAAAGTCTGTGTAATGAAACATTCTAAAAAGAAATTACATTTAATGCTTATATTGTCAGGAGTTTGTTTCTTGATAAATCAAAAATTGATTTACCAAAACTCTCATAGTGCAAGTAAAAATAAAATAGATCTACATTTATGAGAAAGATACTTCCGTATGGAAAAACATTTTTTTAAGAGATTGGTATTTGAGAGTTAGTAAATCTGAAATGTATCGCTATTTTGCCGAAGAAAAATCTCATGTACAGTAAATATTTTTGTTGAAACTGTTTTATTTATGAATCATATGGCTTTAATATGAGATTTTGTCCTCTCAATTAAATAATAGAAAATTATTTGTTTATAAAATCGTTCACATAAAAATGTCTTTATCTGAATATCAGTATAAAGTGTTATATTTTTACTGTGTTTCCCCCTTGTAACCGAACACTGGTGTAGAGGTTGTAAGTACATTACAACAATGTCACTGTAAACAAAAATTTGACATCTGTGAAACAATATGCATTTATATTTTCTCAGTTATCCGTTTCCTCATTGAGTGAACAATAATATAGCAAATCTTGTGGAATAAGTATTGTATGCAGAAACCCGAACTCTGTGGGTATTTAACTCAATTTTTGAGACGAGTGGATAAATTCATGGACAATGCGTCTTTACACAGATAGATTTCATTTTAGAAGATGATTAGTTTTAAAGTCTGTCTAATTAATACATCTGACTTAAAAATTCGATATACGGTAATAATTGCTGTGGTAGTTAACATTTTATTTACTTATAAATCCAAAACTGGTTTATAACAGTTTTAATGAATAACTAAAAAAAAGCTGAAAATTCAAGAAAAAGTTACTATTTGCTTTAGGAGGAACTTTTTAAAGAATATTATTTAGTTCCTATGTGTTTTACTGTACTTAATATAGTAAATCTGAATTTTATGGAACAAGTATTTTACGAAGAAAGCCAAACTCTCTTGGCATTTAACTCAATTTTAGAGACAAGTGGATAAATTCATGCACGATGAGTTCTCAAAAAGGTAGATCTCTTTTTAGAAGATCATTAGTTTGAAATCCAGTCTAATTAAAACCTCTGACTTAGAAAATTGATTTACCGTAATCATTGTGGATGTAGTAATCATTTCATTTCATTATAAATCCAAAACTGGTTTATCAGTTTAACAGTTTTAATGAATAATTAAAAAAACTGTTGAAATTGAAGAAAAAGCTGCTATTTGACTGGGAAGTAACTTTTAAGAGAATATTTTTAATTCCTGTATTTTACTAAATATAAATCTCATCTTTCATGATTAAAAATATAGTGCAGAGAGAATGTTTTTTAAATTTTTATGTACGATTCATATAACGTTATTTTATTCAATTTTTGAGACGAATGAGTTAATCCTTGGACGATGAGTTCTTAAAAACAAGTGGATCTCATTTTAGAAAATAATTAGTTTGAAAGTGGGTGTAATGAAAGCTTCTAAATATATACTTATATTTATTGTCTATATTGTCAACATTTTACTTCCTGATAAATCGCAGATTGATTTACCAAAACTCTCATAAAGCTCATAAAAAATCTCATAAAAGAATCTACATTTATGAGAAAGATGCTTCAGTTTGGAAAACAGTCTTTTTTAAGAGATTGGTGTTTTAGAGTCAGTAAATCTGAAATGTATCACTATTTTTCCAAAGAAATATCTCATCCTTTAGGATTGAGAATCTCATGCGTAGTAAATATTTTTGTTAAAACAGTTTATTTATGAATCATATAGCGTTAATTTGTCCTCTTCAATTAAATAATAGAAACTTATTTGTTTATAAAATCTTTTACTTAAACAGGTAAATGTAAATAAAAATTTGACATGACTGTAAAACAATATGCATTTACATTTTTCTCAATTATCCCTGTGTTCATCAAGTGAACAATAATATAGCAAATCTGAATTTTATGGAATAAGTATTGTATGGAGAAACCCGAACTCTCTGGGTATTTAACTCAATTTTCGAAACGAGTTAATAAATTCATGGACAATGAGTCTTCACATATAAAGATCTCATTTTATAAGATTATCATTTTAAAAGCCTGTCTAGTTAAAACTTCTGACTTAAAAATTCGATTTACCTTAATTATTGTGGAGGTAGTTAACATTTCGTTTCCTTATAAATTCAAAACTTTTCTTATAACAGTTTTAATGAATAACTAAAAAAATTTTTTTTAATTCAAAATTAAGAAAAAGCTACTATTTGCTGCTTGGGAAGTAACTTTTAAAAGGATATTTGTAGTTCCTATGTGTTTTACTGTTTTACTAAATATAAATATCATCTTTCAAGATTAATAATCCGGTTCAGAGAGAATTTTTTAAAAAAATTATGTATGATTCATATAGCGTTATTTTATCCAATTTTGGGAAAAATGGGTCAATCTTTAGACGATGAGTTCTTCAAACAAGTAGATCTCATTTTAGAAAATAATTAGTTTGAAAGTGGGCGTAATGAAAGCTTCTGAAAAAGAAATTACATTTATTGCTTATATAGTAAACATTTTGTTTCCTGTTATATCTCAAATTGGTTTATCAAAACTCTAATATCGCAAATAAAAATAAAAAAGATCTACATTTATGAGAAAGATACGTCCGTTTGGAAAACAATCTTTTATAAAAGATTGGTGTTTTAGAGTTAGTAAATATCAAATGTATCACTATTTTTCCAAAAAAATATCTCATCTTTTAGGATTGAGAATCTCATACACTGTATATATATATTTTTTAAACAGTTTTATTTATGAATCATATAGCCTTAATTTGCGATTTTTTCGTCTTCAATGAAATAATAGAAACTTGGTTGTTTATAAAATAGTTCACGTAAACAGGTCACTGTAAATAAAATTTGACATCTGTAAAACAATATGCATTTACATTTTTCTCAGGTATCCGTATTCATCGAGTGAACAATAATTTAGCAAACCTGAATTTTACGGAATAAGATTTGTATGAAGAAATCTAAACTCTCTGGATATTTAACTCAATTCTCGAGAGGAGTGGATAAATTCCTGCACGATGAGTCTTCAAAGAGGTAGATCTCATTTTAGAAGATTATGAGTTTGAAAGCATGTCTAATTAAAGCCACTGACTTAGAAATTTGATTTGCCATAATTATTGTGGAGGTAGTTATCATTTCCTTTCCTTATAAATCCAAAACTGGTTTATCAATTTAACATTTTTAACCCCTTCCGGTAAAATGACGAGTCTATCTCGTCATTAGTTTTTCATTCCATACCGCACAATGACGAGCTACACTCGTCATGCGATTAAAGTTACTGTTAAATATGATAATTAATTTAGTTTAAAATTTCTAGTGTACTGAATTTGGCAACACTTTTATCACTTGTGAAAATCACAAGTCACTATTGCATATTGTTTACTTAGAATTTCTTGGTACAAGTCATTGCCAAATTAATGAGTCAGAATAAAAGAAAACCTACTAAGAAATACCGTGTGTGTTACAAAAATCAAATTAAAAGTGAGACTACTTGGCGGTGTAAACAATTAAGAATTCCTTTGCACTTTGTTTTGAAAAGTACCACTAGCTTGAAGACTATTATCTGTATACCTTATTAATGTTTTGCTTTGATATTTTCTTAATTTTACTGTTTCTGATATTATTTAACACTAAGTAAAAAGTGGATTTTAATTAAGAATATGTAAGAATTGTAAAATGAAACAAGTTTTTTAAATAAAAATTAAATGGTTATTTCATGCACAGTTTTTCATTATTAAATCATACCGGAAGGGGTTAATGAATAATTCAAAATAATGTTGAAATTGAAGAAAACGCTACTAATTGCTTGGGAAGCAACTTTTAAGAGAATATTTTTAGATCCTATGTGTTTTACTATTTTACCAAATATAAATCTGAATTTTCAAGATTAAAAATCTGTTGTATAGAGAATTTTTAAAAATTTTTATGTATGATTCATATAGGGTTATTTTATCCAATTTTTAAAGCGAATGAGTTAATCTATAGACGTTTAGTTCTTAAAACATGTAGATCTCATTTAAGAAAATAATTAGTTTAAAAGTCTCTGTAATGATAACTTTTGAATAAGAAATTACATTTATCTAGCGTATGTAGTCAACATTTTGTTTCCTGATAAAAATACCAAACTGGTTTGCGAAAACTATCATAACGGAAAATATAGATCTAAATTTAGAAAAAAAATGCTTCCGTTAGATTTGGTAAATATCAAATGTACCACTGTTTTGAGACGCACGATGGCCGATTGGTTAGGGTGTTATCCTTCCATACCGGAGTTCGTGGGTTTGAATCTCACTGTGGCATGTAAGTTCGTAGCCGTTCGGAATCAGCTTTAAGCTGTAGTTCCCGGTCTTATTAGCCCTCGTGTTGCAAAAAGTAGACCGTAGTACTCCAAACCAAACCAAACCACTATTTTGATAAAGAAAAATCTCATCATTTAGGATTAAGAATCTGAAACACACTAAATATATATCTGTTGAAAGAGTTTTATGGATGATTCATATAGAGTTAATTTGAGATTTTGTCCTCTTCAATTAAACAATAGAAACTTCTTTGTTTATAAAATATTTTACATAAACAAGTCACTGTAAATAAAAATTTTACATATGCAAAATGAAATACATGTATATTTTCTCAGTTATCCGTTTCCTCATCGAGTGAATCTCAATTTTATGGAGTAAGTATTTTATAAAGAAACCCGAACTCTAGGCTTTAACTCAATTTTTGAGATAAGTAGATAAAGCAATGGACGATGAGTTCTCAAACAGGTAGATCTCATTTTAGAAGATAGTTAGATTGGAAGCCTATCTAATTAAAACCTGTGACTTAACCTGTAATTAACTTTTCGTTTCCTTATAAATTCGAAAGTGGTCTATCACAATTGCAATGAATACAGAAAAAAAGGTCTAAATTTATAAGAAAGCTCATCTTTGTTTGGAAAACAGCTTTTAAGGCAATATTTTTAGATGGTAGATGTTTTATTATTTTACTTAAAACAAATCTCCTCCTTCAAGATTAAGAATCTGATGCACAGTAAATACTTAAATACATTTTTATGTATGATCCATACCACTTAATATTAATTTTAATTAAAATGAGAAGATTTGTCTCATATTCTTACTTAAACGGAATATTTTGAAATCAAAATTCTGTACTTTAAAACATGATTGCATGTACACATGTGTACTAAGAATAGGCTTAAATGTAGTTGTTATAATTAAAAGTATATTTTAAATTAAAAGCATGTTTTATTTCAAAATAATTCTGAATGCTATGATGAATTCTCAAAAATTTGAAATAAGTGTTTGTACAAACAGTTGTAGAATCTTTAACACCTCTGAAAGACGTTACATGTTGTTTTCGAATATCAAGGTCTAAAAATTAAATTTTGCCTTACAGAAACAAAAATACACAATTTTCTATAAAGCTTCCGTAACAATTGTAACTCAAAAATATACGAGACTTATACAAACAAAAAAACTTGTTTAATATTTTTCAACCGTAAGTCTAAAGGAAAGAAAGACGTAATAAATCGGTGGTTGTTAAAAGTTTTTTCTCCACAGCTTCACTTCGTAGATTTTGAAAGCAGATAACGTTAAAGTTTCATCGTATGTCGCTATTTATAGGATAACTTTTCAGAATGACTCGAAACTGAGTCATAAAATACCACTCTAAATTCTTCAGGGGTTTTTTTGTAAAAAAATTTCTTCTTTCAGAAGAGTAAACGCTTATCACTTTAAAAGTTAAGTTGAACGGAAAGAAAATATTAGCTGAAGTGGAATGTAATGTATCGGTGTCTATATTTGGAAAGTGCCATAGGTAAGTCAGGCAAATAAATGTGGTATTTTTAATAAAATTTCAAAACTTAAGGTTATAGCATTATTTTTATTATAGATATCTATATTAAAGACTTCGGACTTTTACTAAATCATTCTTTTAAAAGAGTACATTATTTTTAACTTCCATTTAAAAAATTTGGTAGATTTCCTGTTTACAAAATTATGTTAATAACTCTTAGTAGTTGTCTGAAAAGCCACAAAAGTTTATTGTTTAGTTTAAAAGACTATAATTTTTTAAACTTACATTTATTTAATTTCTACAATACAACAGAGTGTTCAATAAGGTACATTATTTTGCGATGCTTCAAGATCGATTCCTGACCAAACTGACAAGGAGAATAGCATAGAGGTCGACTTTTAAAGGAAAATCGGAGCATAAATGCATAGTATAACAGTTCTCAAACTCTTTTCATTGCGGCACCTGTATCTTGTGCTTTTCTCTTCTGCCCCAGAGTGTCTGACATTCAGTTTGGACACTGCAGAAGAATTGGATTAGTAGTACCTCAAAATAAATAAAGGCAATTCTTAATACACTTCAACAGTGATGAAGTGTCCAGGGATGGTAATTTAAAGTTTTTTCTATTAAGTAATTTCATTCTTATACATTAGTTTTATTACTAACATGACACGCATGACATCCATTTGTAGTACCCAAATTGACAGCTCGTTTGCCGAGTCTTCCAGTTTGAGAACTACAATTAAAGAGCTTTTTCGGTTTCTTCATGCGTAATCTAAATGTGAATTTGCAAAATATACAACACCTAGAGAGTATATTTGTTTTTATTCACATAAAATCATTAGATACAAATTACATACTTATATATCCCCTATTTTTAGAAGATATTGAGCAATGTCAAGGTGAAAGAATATCACCATCATAGCTTTTAAATAATTTAACTCTTTCAGGTCTAAGCTATTTCAATTGAATGACTACCAAACGACGGCCTAGTGGTAAACCCTGCTTTTTGGTACCGGAGTTCAAAGGTTGGAATCCTGCTTCTGGCATGAATGTTCGTAGCTGTTCGGAAAAGATTTGAAGCAGTAGGTCCCGACATTATTAGCCCTCATATAGCAAAACCATTGCACTCCATACCAAACTTAACAAATCAAACTTATGTCTTCCTGAAGACCGATGGTTTTCGATGCATATAGTTATTTTATAAAAATACGATAATAATACCATAAAAATACATATTTCAAGAGAAATGTTTTTTTGTGAAAAATTTCAAACACATTTTATTCATATTGTAAAAGCAATTCAGGTTTGAAAGGAATGAAAATTTAGTGAGAATTATTGAAAAAAAAGCCAGATTTAAAGAAGGAAAATAAAGTTCTGTTTGAGTAAATACTTTTTATAAAAAATTTAAATGAAATGTAAGGGAAAATTAATGAGTGATGAAAATGAAAATTAAGAGTAAAACTTTGCGTTTCATACCGAATCAATCAACCTTATGTCTTCCTGAAGACTGATATTTTTGGATGCATATAACTATTTTATAAAAATACCCCCCCCCAAAAAAAACACATATTTCAAGCGAAATTTTTTTTATGTGAAAAATTTCAAACATATTTTATTCATATTGTAAAAGCAATTCAGGTTTGAAAAGAATGAAAATTTAATGATGAAAATGAAAATTATTGACAAAAGCCAGATTTAAAGAAGGAAAATAAAGTTCTGTTTGAGTGAATACTTTTTATTAAATTTAAATGAAATGTAAAGGAAAATTAAGGATTGGTGAAAATGAAAATTAAGAGTAGACCATTGCGTTCCATACCAAACTGAATCCAAATAGCCGTATGTCTTTCCTGAAGACTAATATTTTTTGCATATAGTTATTTTTTTTTAGAAAAATACATATTTCCAG
The DNA here is from genome assembly GCA_032207245.1 of Pardosa pseudoannulata. Taxonomy (NCBI): domain Eukaryota; kingdom Metazoa; phylum Arthropoda; class Arachnida; order Araneae; family Lycosidae; genus Pardosa; species Pardosa pseudoannulata. The sequence goes on from CM063510.1 coordinate 22,518,445, forward strand.
AGAAGTTTTTTATGTGAAAAATTTCAAACAAATTTTCTTCATATTGTAAAAGCAATTGAGGTTTGAAGGAATAGAAAATTTAGTGAGAATTATTGAAAAAAGTCAGGTTTAAAGAAGGAAAAATAAAGTTCTGTTTAAGTAAATGATTTTACACAAAATTAAATGAAATGCAAATGAAAGTTAACGAAATGATGAAAAGATCTAAAAAATAGCTTCATTTGTAAATAATATTAAAATTAAATTTATTTTGTATGATACACTATAAATCATTATTTTTTTACATGTTTCTCTCAATATTTTTTTCAGATATACCATTCATTCAGTGCTTCTAACGTTTATACTTAAATAAGTTTTCTCTTTGAAAAAAATTTAACAAAAATAATAAAAAGAATTAGGTTGTACATATATAAAGAATTTACGATTCTGTATTAAGGAGGAAAGAAACCTTCAAAATAAAAAAAAATGTTTTTTATTCTCTTGAAGAAATCAAGCTAAACACATAAAAAACATAATAACCAAATAAAAGTTTTCGAACTGATTTTAATTGGTTTCTCAGATAACTGTTTTTCTTGTTGTATATCTTTATCTTTTGACTTAAAATACTACTTTTAACGTTTAAACTTTTGGCATAGAATCAACGAATACATCATGTTCCAGATTCTATTATTTTATTCTCAGTCTCATTCAATTTTTTTTCAAAATAATGATAAAAGGTGTAATTTGAATAATCATCTTATTGAATAAATTGTAAATAATTTATTTAATTCCTAAAATGAAGTCTAGCTCGTCATTGGTTTTTCATTCAATACCGACAATGACGAGCTACACTCGTCATGCGACTAAGTTACTTATAAATATGATAATTAATTTATTTAAAATTTCTAGTGTACTGAATTTAACAACATTTTGTTACTTGTTTAAATAAGGTCACTATACATAATGTTTATTTAAAGTTTCTTGGTAAAGTCACTGCCAAAATGATGAATCAGAATAAAAGAAAACCTACTAAGAAATAGTGTTTTACAAGAATCAAATTTGAATGAGACTCCCTGGCGATATAAAACTTTTAGAATTTCTTTGCACTTTGTTTTAAAAAGGTACCACTACCTTGAAGACTATTATCTCAATTTTATATTTTACCGTTTCTGATACTTAACATATGTAAAAATATTTTAATTAAGAATATGTAAGAATTGTAAAATAAAACAATTTTTAAAAAAATAAATGGTTACCATGCACAGTTTTTCATTATTAAATCGTACCGGAAGGGGTTAATATAAGTAAAAAATGATACCACTTTTATTTCAATATAAATGCTGGACGTTTAGAGAAAACAATGTTAGGAATTGGCTATTGGGTAATACAGTAGTGACATTTTTTAACCATTAATGCCTAACGTTCTCTATTTGGAACAGCTAAAAAAAGAGATTGTAGAATTTTTATGCTTCCTTAGAACGACATTTTCTTTTCTAACGGAGCTAGATGACGATCCTATAAACAAGCTACTAAAATTTTGACAATCTGTTATAATTTATAATCTTGCCATTTGGATCAACATTTTATAACATTTTTAGCCTTGACATAAATTTAGATTTTAGGAGAGAACATCGATTGAAATCATAACAAATAGCTTAATTTATAGAACTTCCCTTTACAGCACGGTTTCGAGATAAAGATACCCATTTGAGTATAAAACTTCTCATAACTAAAATTTTCTTTTATGGTTACACCCAGAGTTTTCCATAATAACAGAAAAATGTTTAATAAGTTTTCGCTGAAAAGAGTGAAATTCAAATAAATATGTAAAAAGTTTTCTGCTATAAATAAAGAAATGTGTGACATTGTTCCTTTTACTTCCAATAAGCAGATATACCGGGTGTTTAAAAAATGAATGGATGTTAAAATATTTGAAAAATTAATAAAAACTAAACGGACAGTGATAGAAATTCACATATTATTGCAATATGCTTGGGACAATACTAAATTTTCAGGCACACAAACTTTAAAATTAGTTACAATATTCCACAACAGATGGCGCTGCTGTCTGGAAAAATTTAAAGTATGCTATTTGTCTAAGGGTTCTCTTAAATGACCAGATGTACCGCCATTATCCAGAAACAATTGAATAACTGAACAGTACATCTGTTCTGCATGTGAAGCCATACCTCCTGAGACGTTTTCACGGGTTTCTTATAATTTCGTTCTGAGAATACGTTATATTATTGCCGCTCATGGTGGATATCTGGAAAATAACGTAGTTTAGATTTTTTCAGACTGCAGCGTCATCTGTTGTGGAATATATTTGTGGTTACTAATTTTGAAAGATTGTCTGCCTAAAAATTTAAGTCCCAAGCATATTGCAATAAACTGTGTATTTCTATCCCTATCCGTTTAGTCTTTATGGATTTTTCAAATATACCGGTCATTTGTGAAACACCCTACATGTGCTAGTTTTAAATTATTACTTTAAAGACCTATTATTAGGGAATAGATTTAAATATCATTAATTCACAAAAAAATTATTTTTCAATATAAAAACCACAGGAATCACTAACTAAATTACTTTTTATAAATTCTGTGTTTTAACCCATATTGTACCACACCAACTAAATATTTCTGTAAGTTATTAAAACTTAATCCATATCATTAATATGGTGTAACTAAGTATATAAAACCAAAATTTTGAAAAATATATTTTTAATTTTTTATTTAATTGGCTGTCCTATAAGTAGGACAACGGTTCATTACACTACTAAAACTTAACAAATATCACTTACACTGCATTAGGCTGATTCATAGATGAATTAAATGGATTTATTTTTTAATATTATTATTAAATGGAATTTTATTTGCTGTCCTGTTTATAGGACAGCCTTCCTATATGGGTTAAAATAACATTAATAAGTGTTTATAATTATAACATTAAAAATGAGAGTAAATAAAAGTGGAAATGCTGTTGAAAGTGCATTGGAAGATAAATCCAACTAGAATGGATATTTCCGGACAAGTAGAGGTGTCTTTTGAGAAAGTCATGAAATATCTGTTCTAAATAAAGTCATTTTAATAGGATTCGGAAATTTCTGGAAACGTTTGTAAAATTTATTGAATAGAACAAGATCAAATTTGATACACTATTAGTTGGATGCTAGATGTTAAAGCATTAAATTTCAAGTTAATTTAAATTATCGGAGCTCAAGGTGAAGGTACAAAGGTCAAAATATTTCAAGAAAATTGAACGGATATAAACTAGAGACATATAAAGTATTTTCTATAAATTAATCATTCAAACTAACAACGAAATAGTACCTAAACGATATTTTTAATATAGTAGTAAGGAACAAACTGAAACAAAAAAAATTGAAATATGATATATTTAGTTATAACTCAACGTATATATTAACAACGATTCATAAGCTAAAAGTTTCAACAGCTGTGACGATCACCTACATACCATAGCTTGCATTAAAATCCCACCTTTAAAAATAAGTTTATTACGGACCTTTTTATTGCAACGTACTTTAATTTTTTTTAAAAGTACAGATTTCTACTATAAATCAAGTCTGATAAATTACGTTTTATGGACGGGGTGGGTCTAAGGTATGGGTTAAAAGTTGCGTATTATGATTTATTTTTTCTCTAATATTCAATAAAAGTGACACGCAGCTGAAACATTTTGTCATAAAATTGAATATGCTTTAAAAAATATTTTTATTACATAGAGTAAATTTTATTTAGTTCATATATTTTCGTCTCAATCAAGTACGTTTTCAATGAGTATTTGCGTATTTAAATACTTTTTTACCCTCTTACTTCTTAGATACTTCTACATTCCTATTTACATTCGTATTTAGTTCATGGCTGACACTTTCTTATTGAGACTATAAGCTTTGTCGGACGTTTAGACGTGTAAAAGTGTGATTTGAATGAGATCTAGGTTAAATGTGTAGCTGCTGTTTTCAGTACTATAACATATGCAATGTTCATTTTCAGCTCATCCTCACTGTGGTCTACTGCAAGCCATTACTACCTTCTGGAGGGGGTATGGCTTATTGTAGTCGATGGTGGCAGATGAAAAATAGCCTTGGTGAACGATGGCTTCGTTGGCGGTTGTTCTCCAAAGATAAAAGGCAGCCAGATGCGCAACTAAAGTGCGTAGTAGAAGCTATGGACGAATCCACGAGCTCAGCTCATTTAGTGTTGCTCACGGGTTGCATCCAGAGTATAGATGCAACCCGTGAACCATCGTTCAAGATCACCATCAGGAAGTGGTGAACAATTGGCCATAGTGTGGAAGGTACGTTAGAATATTATCTGTAGATTTATTACTTGTCTACTCTTGTCTATTTTTTTACACACACGCGAGACTTTATAGAAAAAAACATATGGATCTAAATAAGCCATAGTACCTATGCAGTTATTAATATTAACACAATCTCTCATACCCGTGAGAGAACTCTTGTATCTGTAAAATTAACTTCTCATTACGACACATTCTGATCGATGCAAATTTATTTGACATGCAATACAAATAGAGTCGTCATTTATTTCGGGCGTCATCGTAAGTTTTGTCGAAAGCACCTCCTCACGAGTTTCTATTGGGTGGACGCTTTAATATTAGATTAATTTAAGTTTTACCATATATTAAAAAACTATAAATAAGTTAGTTAAATAATTAATAAAAATATTAATTAATTAAATAATTAATAAAACTATAATTTAATTAATAAAAAGGGTACTTGATTTAAACATTTACAAATCTATTCATATCTTGTTTTTTACCATTCTATGAAAATGGGTATCATTTTATCTTCCAATTCCAAAATAAGAAAGTCTTCAATAACCATATTGTAACGGTAAAAGAGTGCTTCCGATATTGTTCTACCGCCTGAAATAGAAGTCAAATTTTCCTCTCCCCTCTTAAAGTACATTATTATAAAGATGAAAATTTCTACAGAAATAAATATACTAGCTGCAAAAAGATGTTTTCCTCAAAGATTTTTAATTTTTACAACATACACAACTAAAATTAAATTCTCGAAACACAACTTGAATTCAACTCTTTATAGATTGTTATATAAAATCAATATTATTAATTTAAGAAAGTTTAATGTTCATATAAATCTAAAACAAACATTATTTAAAAATTATTGATTCCTGTAGTATGATAAATATATTTTTAAAACAAGAAAAATACATTTTCACATTAATTTAAAAAAAATATAAATATTTAAATAAATCTGTTAAAGCTTATTTATTTGAAAAGGTGTTTTTAAAGGTTTTTTATTTGAAAAAAAATGAGTAAAATAATTATAAATTATTCTAAATTACAATTAATATGATTTTAAAAAATCATTTTAATTGTAATTTAGAATTACACCATTTATCTACATTAAATCACTGTTTTTTAACGTGTTGTTGCGATGGTTTTCAAAATTATAGTTTTTTCGAAGTTGGCTATTTGTTGCCTTTTGAAACCTGGTTATGTCAGGTAACTGATAACTTTAGAAGTGACAGCTCTATTTATGCACTATTTCATGACATCTATATTTAGAACTCCTAAATTCTATCACCGACTACCCATAGTTTCCATAAATACCTGTGTAAACAATTTAATCCTATGATAATCTGAAGCAGTCAATGTTCTATTTTAATAATACTCTAATTCTCTATTCGCACTAGCGTAATATAGTAGCTGATCTATTTAAACCCGTTTCAATAACTATTAATGTAAGTTAAGATAAAATTATCTAATGTGATAATTATTGGAAAACTATACAATGGGGCTATATTATGCGAGGAAATTTTGATACGGAATTAATGAACAATTAATCTTAAATTCTCTTTAAACTTAAAAAAAGCATGTGCTATTTTGACCATAAAATTTAATTTAGAGTCACTTAATCTTTATGAACTCAAGAAATTAATAAAGAAGCATGATAATAATAAGGTTAAATTAAGTCGACACTTATTAATGAAGAAAACCTTTTCCATAAAAATATATTACTGCACTAGTTATAATTGATAGAATATATAGATTATGAAAATTATATCTTGAGTACCTCTAATAAAAATAATCTGCAGTAAAATATCCACCAATTAACTGTGTAAGCTAAAAGCAATAAAACCTTCAAATATTTTATAAAAATGGTAGTTCTTATTGCATTATTAAACTTTTTTTTGTTGAAAAAAAGGGCTGTTTACTTGATGAAAGAGTCTGGAGTTTGCTGGTAATTTTTTCTGGATGAAAGATAATATATCTACAATAATTAAATATAAATAATTAAGAAGTTAATTGTGATGTTTTATTATGATTACTGATAAATAATAGAATCAAATTTGAAAGGGAACATATAAGATATATTTAACAAATACATCTTGATTAAACGTCTTCAATAAAAATTTTTTTAAATTAATCTGAAGAAGTAGAAAATGATATATTGCAAGAAATTAAATAAGCTGTTATCTTACTTTTAAATAAAAGAATTATCATAAGAGATTGTTTTATTCGATTGCTCAGGTAGTATACAAAATACAAGAGACATCAATTTAACGAAATTTTAATTAGCAAAGATCTTTTTAAAGGTAGAGTGCAAACAGGATGGTAACACGTTAAAGTCCTCTAATTGCAATGCACACTATCCTTATTTATATAATCATAATTACTGACTCTGAAAAATAATTTTTTCATTATTTATTTAGTTCATAAACTTTTCTCTCTGTTTAAACTAGAGAAAATTATTAATGAGAAAAACCTTTTCCCCAAAAAACATATTACAGCACTAGTTATAATTGATAGAATATATATATATATATATATAATTATATCTTAACACTAGATTTACGGATGTTGATCATATACCTATTTTTACTGAAATGAGCCAATTTGACTCATACGAGAAAATTGAAGATTTTTGCAAAGAAAATAGTTCCAAATTAATTTAAATGAAATGTTTATTTGCAAAAAATTCATAGAAAACATCTTTTACATATAAAATCTGTTTTTAAAACATATTTTTCTCAAACATTTCTATTACATTTAGAACAATGTTTTCTACATCTGTTTCTTTTGTTGAAGAATTGTTGAACTTGACAATTCTTCCAGTAGCCTGAATTTGTCTCATTGGAATGGAAGTGTTCTCGACCTTTTCTCTATATTTACTTTATAATCTTTAAAAACTTTATATTTTATATTTACTTTATACTATATTTATTACTATATTTATTTATTTTCATATACATTCTTTGAGTCAAATTGGCTCACAACCGTGAAAATAAGTATATCGCATTTGATAATGCGAAATGATGGGGTCTGCGGAGAAGAGGAATGAAAGTTTACATATATTCTTTTACTTAACTAAAAACCAAAGTATGTTTTTGAAAAGTGATATTAAAGTTTATATATATATATAATCAAATTTTTAATGAATCAAATTGGCTCAGTCCGTAAATCTAGCGTTAATTACTTCTAATAAAAATACAATCTCAGATGCTTAGAGACTAGTGTGAGAACATAAGTAATGAGGCTTTATTGACATAGTTAAATCACCTTTCAGTTGATTGTATGTTTGGGTGCTACGTAATTTATAACTATTTTTGGTAATAATAACTCATATCAGCTATTATAGTCTTTGATAACTGTATTATAAATTCTAACATTTATTAAATTGTGGCCACATTCGTTGGATAGCCACATATTTTAGTGGTTAGCATCAGAAGAATTTTAGAAACCTTTCCGAAAATCTTCAGAACGTGTTTACTTAAATGCTATTCGTGTAATGGAATTCCCAACAAAATTATGATTTATATCACTGCAAATGTTCATAGCCGAATGTACTGGGGTAAAAGTAAATTACTTTTGAAATATTTTTTAAGTAAGATTATGTTAGCTTAGATTTACAGGCAGAGAGAAACTCTTATTTTGTATTGACTTACAAAATAAAATGTTTACAAGAAATTTCAAGTTGTTAATGTATTTTGCTTAATATATTTTTAGTTCTACCGCAAATAATGTATTATTGATTGGATAGACGTTATTGCTGTAATATACGGTTTTTCTAAGACCAGTTGACAATCTATCAGAAGATGACTCTTACTTTACATGATTTCATTCAAATACATATGCTTATTCTTTTACATCCCCTTTCAGACTACTATTGACCTTTGTAGTCCTTCATTCACGAGGTTCTTATCAGAAAAGTTTTTATTTTAAGTTCTAAAGGAATGCATACAACTTTTCACATTTTTCTATATTTGTGAATTTGTCATTTATAAATGCCAAGAAAAAATAGGACAACCATTAGTACAACCATGTAGACGAAGTCGTGTTGTTTAGATTGATAGAACTACATAGATAGAACTTTTATGCTTAGGCTTCAGTCGACGCAAAACTGTTTAATATTATAAAAGCAAAGTTTAATTTAGTTTAATTTTACGTTGATATTTTTCGTTTTAATTATGTAATTTAAGATTAATGAAAAACTTCACTGGCTTAAAATAGCTTAGAGTAACTTCTCAAAACAGATAACTCTGCAAACAGATGGTATTACAGATAAGTGGAGACAGTGGAGTTGATCGATGGGGCACTCTATGGAATAGATCCATTCAACTAAGCAAATGCAAAAGACATAGGAAATAATACTGGAACTAATAATACTGGAAATTGAGAAATAGTAGTAAAATAGGCATTTCAATCACTGGAAACTTCAGCCACAAATATGGGAATCACAATGAATGAGGATAGTTATGGAATTTTCTCCCTCAATCACATGGTTTTTTGTGTTTTAATGGCCTTGCATTTGAAAAAGTAGATGAATTCAAATATCTTACCACATTGATAAATGACAAAACCAAACTCAGAAGAAAGATGGACAACAGAAGAAAAATAGCCAACAAATGTGTCCTTTGAAGAAGAAAACAAGTAAGATCAAACTTAATAAATCGGAAAACTAAATCTAAAATTTATAAAAACTTCATTTTGCCCATCTATGAAAGAGAAACTTGGACTTTAAACATTGATATTGAGCATTCTCTAAACATGTTTAAGAATGATTCTCAAGCATTGAGCTATCTTTGGCTTAGTACAGGAGTATGGATGCTTGAGAACTCTATTAAATTTCGAAATATAATAACTTTAAGGGTTGTCACAAATAACTGAAGTCACTAACTCCAGTAAGATCATCAATAAATATTTTAAGAACATTGCTATCAATAACCTTGCCTATAAAATATATATTTTCAAAAATACTGTGGAAACCCCGACCAGAGAAAGACCTTTAAGTAGATGGATGAATGACGAGGAAAAAGACTTAGTTGTTCTGAAGATGCACACTTTTTTAGGAGTCGTCAAGAAGAGTGGGTACTGGCAAGTGAGTGTGGATAAGGCAGCCAAGTCTGGGCTGTAGTGCTTATGAAGAAGAAGAAATATTATTACGAAGATTCGAATGAACACACCGTTTAAAATAACAGACGAATTTATTGAAGCTAAGTAGCAACTTTCAAGATCGAGAAGATGCCTACAACCAGTGGGTATCAGCTTTTATACCCGAACAGAGTATTCGAGAAATAACTAATTTACATAATAAAGAAATATCTAAATTGTTAGAGAACATAAGGAAACAATAAATAACATTTTAAAATTAAAAATCCATACTTTGGATCAATCGCCATTGCGATTATCGAACCCATAGTCTTTGGGTCCGGATTTCGTGCTTTGACCATTCTGCCAGTGAGCTTGTTGATGAAGCTTCTTTATGAGGCAATATTTATATCAAACTGATACATTATCTAGACAAAAATGTTTAACGTGAACTCTATTGTTCCTGTTCATTTAAAGCAATCTATAGTTGTTAGGTAGAAGTATAATATATGCAATTTGTACATTTTGCTTCAAGCTTTCTTGGATAAAATGATAACTGAGTTAGAATGATAATTGAGTTAGGAAGGACAATCAGAAGTTCATAAAAATAACCATTAAGGATAGTAATGGAGAAACAGGATTAAATAATAATAATATGTAAAGATCAATCAATCATACATGAGATTAAATGATAAGCTCAATTTATTTATTACTGTGACACATGTATTTAATTTATTTAATAGTTAAAAAAGTCTGAGAAATAACGTTAATATAATTTAATTACAAAATCTGCTTTATGTTAAATTTAGCAGAGAGAAAAATTATTGTTAGTGATACCGAAAATGTAGGTATAAAAACATCTAAACGGGTTATAAGTTTATAATTATAAATTTTCTTAATGCTTTATGACAATGTAATTAAACGTTAAAAATCCCGTAACGCTGTTTTTTGCTGAAAAAACATATTTCTTCTGTTGTATTTTAGTTTAAAAGCACTTAGAAATATCATCCACACAAAAAGATACGCAAAGATACAATCTATCTCTTGCTACGTAATTCTAAGAACAAGGCGTGTCTTACGGAACAAACTTCCATCAGAGGTGCTATTAGCGAGTTAACAGCAGGCATGACAGACTAATGGACTATACATTTTGTTCAGATACTTTTTTATTTGCATGGATTTAAAAGCATTTTAAGGAAAAAATGTCCCTCGATTTTTGCATTGAGATCTCGTGTTCTGTGATAAAAGCACAACGAGAAAACTTTCAAAATTAGATTTCTAGGTTTTCAGTGAAGAAACACGTCGTGGGTTTAAAAGATATTGACGTTTTCAAGGAATTTCAAACATGTTTACAAACAATGAACTTTAGGAATGAGCAGCATGTATGTTACAGAAATAAAAAAATAACACATATGACATCAAAGAGTCAAGTATTGATTTATGATAACACATAACAATTTTTTAATTTCATGAAAAATATTTGAACTGTATGTTAATATAATCTTTTTTGTTATTTTAAATAAGATTACCTATATTGGAATATATTGATGATTTAATAAACATTAATTAATTTTATTATCCATTGTGTGAGATGCACAAAAATATCAAAGTAGGGGAAATAATTATTTTTATATGGAAATGAAACTATTTTGATTAATATTACACTATTATGTAATTAATGTAGTATCATTACAATACCACTTTCAATATAAAATCCTAACGTCTTTGTAAAACCTGTACTGCTTAATGGACACAAAATTTATTACTAATTTGAAAATATAATCTTTCAAATACATTTTAATATTGATAAGTTATTATTCTCTTTTAGCTTAGAATCACTCTCAATAAGTAATTATTAACAGTTGATGTTACTAGATTTTTTATATTTATATAAATTTTATGTTCAATAATTTCTTTAGTTTTTAGTTAAATAATTACTTACAAATGAAAAAAACAGAATCCTACAAAAATTGCGAATTTTAAAAATACTTTTTATCTCATATTATACTTAAATTAAAAATTTAGACATTGTACTTAAAATGTATGGAAAATATTTCCCAAACCTTTTTGTATAAGGTACTGAATATTAAATTTATATTAAATTCTTGAGTATAAGGAAGTGACTGAGTCTACTTTGTTAGAAATGATGAGGGAAGTTCTGTAATTCCACTCTTGAAACTCCTTAACAAGATTTCCTCAACTACTTTAGACTCATAAATTGCATAAATGGGAAAAGTGAATAGATTTCAGAGTCTGTTATATTACACCAGTGAATATCAACGGTAAGCATGAATGAGGTAAATATTTCACTTTCATAAAACATATAAAGATCCATATATTTTCATAGTATATTGTAAATAATAATATATTAACTTATAAATTTATTTTTAATTTAACTAATGTGTATCACAAGTTTGAATTGCTTCATAAAATCCAATTAAATGCATATGGTAATTAAAAGTATAATTCTTAGAAAATATTTTTTTCGTACCTTTACACATACCATTAAAATAATATATATATATATATATATATATATATATATATATATATATATATATATATATATATATATATATATATATATATATATATATATATATATATATATATATATATATATATATATATATATATATATATATATATATAATTATTTTATGCAAGTGTCTACACCTCTATGCTTGCTAGGCATTCATAAATATCTGAATGAAAATTCATAAATTTTGCATGGTGGTTTGGATTAACACTGAGAAAGTTATTGGTTGGTTAAATTGTTGAAAGAGCAACGTCTTGATGAACCTAATGTAATGTAAACTAAATAATGATGATTCTTACGGCTACCTGAAATGATAAACTAAAGGATTTAGTAAATCTAGAAGGTTATTATAAAATTTGCAAAAACTCATTCGAAAAGAGGCAGAAATATTTATCTTCTGATGAATCGAATGAAGGTGATGATAAAAAAAATTTTGTACCTCGAAAGGTATTATAAAATTTTTTTAAAGTTATTTAAAAATATTGAGTTCAAGACCATTACTGTAGATAATGTTTTATGTAGTTTGTATCTTAAAAACTAATTATATTGGCGTATTAGGTAAAGTGTTTATCAAAGGAGAAATTTTAGAGAGCATATGCATATGTCAATGATTTTTAGAAAAAACTTATATGTTGTATTCCTTTCAGAATATGTTGTTTCCCTTTCACATTTTAGAAGCACAAACTTTTCATTTTTGCAACATATTTCTAGATTCTGCTTTTATATAATATTGTTAACCTATAATTTGAGGACAAGTAATATATGTATAATGTTTCGATTTCGGATGTAATTTTTTTCAGTATATATTCTATAATTGGAAAATGAAAAAAAGACGTTGGCTCTGTTTAAAAACGAGTATTGAATTTACAAATGAAAGTCATTTTACAAAATGTGCCATACATATATGGTTTGGATAAATGCAGAATGTATAAAGTACATCATCTTTATATATACACAAATATATGGAATTATTTTATGTATGTAGTATGTATGTATATCTCTATGTTCACTATGAATTCATATATATTTAATTGAGTACTCATAAATTTTGTACGATAATTGTGGTAAACCGTGGTTCGATTTTACGTAGAACAATTCAATCACAGATCAAAGTGATGATTGACATTATGTGATAGAAACTATATAATGATAAATCTCATTTAAGTACGCTATGAATTTTAATAAGAAAAATAAAGCATAATTTTAAAATCTGTAGTGCTTTATGAAAATAATGCCACATTATATAGCTTAAAATATCCAAGAAATTCTTTTTTACACATTGACTGTATGATTGCAAAAAATAGTTCCTTCCCTTGTATCCAAAATTGGAGAGAAATTTATATTTAAATAGTGTTAATAACTATATGTATTAACACTATAATACATAGATCAGAGGAAAATGGCATTGGTATGAAAATTTAAAGTTAGAGTTAAAGCCATTTTTAATCCTATTTTCTTAGTCCAATTCATTAATGACATTTAAAGTATTTCAAGCGTACCCATACATTAAAATTACCTTTAAATAAACGACTTGTAGGAGGAAAAATAAAATTTTGAACCAATTCTCTAGCAACAATACACTGCTACATGAAAGTTTAGGATAGTAAATAGTATACTGTAAAAGAAATATGAGTATGATTTTTGTTTAAGTACTTTGTGGATTTTTCTGAGTAGTTTGTGATGTAAATGTATATTTAAATTTCCACAGTCCCACTTTAAACTCCAGATGCCATACTATATAAACTAAAATTTTCAACCGTTTAGATTTAGGGGACTACTAACAGTGCCTCAAATTTAATCTCCTTCTATTCAGCAAATTTTAATCCCTAATCCTGGTGTCTATTTAAAATGGCTTGTACTTAAAACGTGTAATTCGTGATTTTCCAAAAGAGAATACTATACATGTCTATAAATCCTCATTCAAGCTGTCTTCCACATGCAATGCATGTTAAATAGGAAAGTTACTTTCATCTATTCTCGTTTTACGGAGACTCGCCTTTTCGAGTTAGAACGAGTTTCCAGTTTTCGAGATAAAAACGTATTTTTGATCCGTTATAAAATATATAGTTCAGATTTATATTGAATAAAATTTTTCCTTAATCATTAATTAAGGTCTAAATTTATGAAAATAATTTAGCTTTGTTAAATAAAGAAATTCATTTTTATAATGTATAAAATATGTACACCAAAATAAAATAATAGAATTCCATTTTTCGCTAAATAATTTATAAAATGTATACATATTAGAAACTGGTTTTTCTATATACAATAGAACCTAATTAACGTTTTTAAAATTGTAATCTCAATTATATTAATACAAGCAGTATATTTATATTTTATAGCCATAATAAAAGCTAAAAAAGGATTTATTAACTATATTTTTATTATTTTTATTCTAAATTATTAACTAAATTATTTTTAAATCTAGAGCATTATTGTAGAATTTGTAAAGCATCATTCTAAAAGAAATAGAAATCTATTTTGGTTTATGTATTTTGGAATCAAATAAACTTGATGCAAACCCTAAAAAATTAATATATTATTTTCATTAAAGGGACAGTAAACATTATTATACTATTTTTAACCAATCTTTTTAAAAATGTAAAATTATAACAGTAATATAGTTATTTAAAGAATTCATATTTTCCCGGAACAATCTAAATAACATAAAAATTATTAATTATTAAATTTTTCAGGGAAAAATTAAAAAATGTTTCGCACACATCCTTTTTCGTATAATGGAGTAATTTTATTTTGTAGAATTTCTGTTACGCCTCAGAGGAAAACTTAGTAACTGTCTAAAGTATTCGATCTAAATGCAGTTTAAAATAATAATAATAGATATAACTGTGAATATTCACCTTGAAAGCATATTTGATAGTGTTTTTAATTTTAAAAAGTGATAGATTATTTTTGTTTGAAAAATATTAATTCAAACCAACTTTACTCCATTATGTATGCATTGAACCTCCAGAATGAAAATAATTTAAAGTATAAATGAGTTATCCCTTTAACGGACAGTGGTTTCGGAGCGAAACCACCTGTTTAATTCTTTCCCTGCCTCTGAAAGACATACAATTAACTTTTAAGTTTTCTATGTTTATGCCATTTCTTACTCACAATAGAGAGTATACAAGAGTTCTATACTTCATTTGAAATATACGTGGTTAAACTTACTTTATTTGGAAAAGTCAGTAATATTATTTTTTCACTTATAAACCCAAACAAATGTATATGAAAACAACACTTATAAATTGTTTACGTTTGGTACGGTCTACTGTCTTTCAACACGAAGGGGAATAAGACCGAGACCTACAGCTTAACCCTTTAAAGGTCACTTACATAAATTCTTTCGAATTTAATAAAATTAGTTTATAAATAGTATCTATGAACCTTATAAATGCAAAATGCTTAATTTTTTTTTTACAATCTTTAGAGGAGTTTGCCTTAGAGCAGGGGTAGGCAACGCGGCGCCCGCGGGCGTCATGGCGCCTCCGATCGATTTTTAATGCTCTCTCGCTGGACTAATGTGATAGCCAGAGCGATTTACTTAATCTTGTCAAACGGTGATATACAGCAAGTAGTCAGTTGAGTTTAGGATTGTGCATAGATTAGCAGTTTGCTAACCTTGAGAGTATTTAATAACACGCACTTATTTTTTGTGTGTGATCGTATTTCGAATATTCCACGCGTAGACCCTGCATTTAAAACTACCAAGTAATCCGAAATAATTCTTTTCTTTCAAAACCCTTCATGGAAAAATGTAAAAGAAAAATAACATATTATTTTAACGATGAATGGGAACACCTATATTGTTTTGTTGATTACAAAATGAAGTGTATTTGTTTGTTGTGTAGTAATAGTGTTGCGATTCCCAAGAAAAGTAATATTGAACGACATTTTAAGACCGTTCATACCAATTTTGATAGTGACTATCCAATGAACTCTGAAATTAGAAGAAAAAAAATTATTTCTTTAAAATGTTCAATAACTAACCAGCAAAGTTTTTTTACTAAACCACTGCAACAACATAAAGCAGCAACGATCGCGTCATATAAAATATCGCATTTGCTAGATAAGAATAAAAAACCATTTACAGATGGAGAACCATTTACAGATGGTGAAAGAAGCCATGTTAGAAGTTGCTCATACACTTTTTGAAGAATTTAAAAATAAAAAAGAACTTGTTTAAACTATAAACACGTTGCAAGACACTCAAGTTTCATTAGGTATCATTAGGTATGACACCAACAAAAAAAAAGTTATAAAAAATCTGTTTTTTTTAATGCCTATTTATACCTGTTGATTATTTGTAAAATATGCGCCCTCGGTGATTTTCAAATTTTGTATTGCGCCCTTAAGGACAAACAGGTTGCCGACCCCTGCCTTAGAGGATACAAATAGAAGGGATTGAGGGGGTTAACTAACAAACCCCTTGTACAGCGTGAACACAATACTTTTTAAAATTTTAGTTATATTAAAATAACAATAAATAAGTGTTCTTAATAAAGTATAATGAATAAATAGTTCAACAATTTATAAGCGTTGTTTGAATAGATATTGTTTTGGGGTCAAAAATGAAAAAAAAATCAAATTACTAACTTTTCAGGTACACCAAGTATAAATACAAAAAGAAAAATAGATTAAATGCAGAAAAAAAATAAAAATATATTAATTGCTGTACTGTTATCTATTGTAAGTTTTAAATGTCAAAAACATAAAAAAACTCGAAAAACCATTCATATTTTCCCCAAAATTAGAGAAAAATGTTTAACAAGAGGTTTCACTCTGAAACCACTGTCCGCTAAAGGGTTATGGCCGATTCTGAATTGGTACGAACATCCATATCTGCAGTGGGAATTTAACCCATGAATTCCGGTACCTAAAAGCAGCGCTGTACTATACGGTTATCGTTCTACTGTAAATTGGTTAGTTTTTCTTTATCATACCCTTTCAAATAATAATCATTGTTCCCGCAGCATAATTAAAGCTCTAAAAAAGCATTTTCACTCCATACAAGGGGCTGGATTTTGCACTTTAACCACCCCTCAAATTCCACTCCCTCAAAAAATGTAAAAAAAAAAAATTATGCATCAACATTTATAAAGTTCATAGATACCATTTATAAAATAATTTCATTAAATCCCAAAGAATTTATAATAGTGATCTTTAAAAGGTTATAGCCAATAGAGTAATTTAGGGCAAAAATTCAAGAAAAAAATAATGAAGTTTCTAAGATAAATCATCTTAAAATGGATATACTTATAACCCTGAGGTTCAATGCATACATAACATCATTAAAAACATGCAGTTAAATTCTAATTAAATTCTAAAAATTATTTTAGAAGTTATGGCTGTTGAGATTTGGTGGTGTAGCAAAAATCATATTTTTTCAGGAATTGAAATTAAAGGTTTTATTGGATAAATTCATTAAGTTTATAAATATATAGTTATCTAAAATGCTCCCTCTTTATAGCTTACACCTTCCTTCAGTTCATTAACACTGATTTTTTTCTGAGAGCTCTACTTTTTCTCCTATGCAATTTTGCAACAAGTGTAGAGAATTTTACTGAATCATTTATACGAGCAATATCTAACTTTTCATACCCATTGGTAGTAGCTACCCTGGATCAATATTTAATTCATTAAAAAGTTGTTGAAATATATAATCACACTCAAACTTGATGGCATAGCCGATTATTGTTGTATTTAAGTAATAGCTTTCTTGGATGTTCGATGTTTTCTTTAGTTGATCCTGTTGTGTTTCGATTGTCTATGTTTAATTAGTTTTGTTTGTGCCAGAAATTTGATTGGCTGGGCGCAGGATCTTCTCAAAACTATAAAAGCCCAATGTACCTTGTATTTCTTGATCATAGCAGAATTACCTGACTATGATCATAGGAAAGCTAAACATCGCAAACGCTCTCTCCCCAATGCACTACCTGAAAGCGAAGCCATCCAACAGATGGCGCTACAGAACCTCTCTGAGCTTTTCTCGCCATGAATTTTTATCTGAACCTAATTTTAAATTTTAATTTTTTACCTTTAATTTTATTCCTTGTACTAACTTAACGTAATTTCACTTATTATTTCTCTCATCAACATTCACCTATATCTTCACTGTCTTGTACAGTAATTTAGTAATCAAAAATAAATAAATAAATAAAAATTTCTTGCTATCCTTAAACTTCCTTCTTTTTATTTTAAATGTATTTCATCTTAATTTATTTAAATTGTTAAGGGCCTAGCAATTTATCTCATCCCATCTTTAAGACCTGCATTTTTATACTTATTGTTTTTCATCTTAAAAGACTGGACACCTGATTTTGAATTCTTAACTTGCTACAGGGGATAAGGCTTTCGGCCAAGGTACCCCTGTCAACTCTTCAATAGCTCAATTTCTTGTATTATTTTCATTACTTTAGACTTTTTTATTTCTTTTTAATCATATCTTCTCAAATTTTATCGTATGTAATCACTTTTGATATTTTTACTTAACGGCCTTCTTTAACTTCTTTTTTAATTTATAGTTACTTTATATGTGTATATGTATATATTTTCCTTTTTACTATTGTATTATAACGTTACTGTAACTGGCATCTTGATATACAAAATATTCATTATGAATCGCTCCCTTGTTAAATATCTTATCTTGCTTACTGGAGATATGCCCAACCGGGCGAGGTGCTCCGAAGATTACCCTTTATACGGAAAGATGATTTCTTGTATTATTATTTTGGTGTTTTCAATAAAAGGTGTTTGCGATCTGCGGCTTTTTATTATGCTTCAACAAAAGTGAAAGTAAACCTTTAAAACTATCGTTGAATTTTATCACTCCGCCCAGCCCATATAGAGTACGGAAGATACTCTGCAAGGAAAATTGTCTGTAAATGTTGCAGTTAAATGGCAATTAGAAATTAATCTAAATTTTTTAAATACTTACGAAATTCAAAAACGTTTCTTTTAAAATATTTTTGAAGCAGTTTATAGTAATAACTGAATTGTGAATGTTGTTAATAATTAACTAATAATAAGGACGTGTATAGAAAAAAACAATCTTATTTATACTATTTAGTTACATTTCAGTACTCAGTGGGACATTTTCTTTAAACAAATAGCCCAGATGAAAATTCATTACTTCCTTAAATCAGCTTAGATTATTTATTTTTCCCAAACATACAACTTGCAACAGATCTTCTCTGCTATAATATCTAGAAATAAAAATAAATTTTTATTTTAACAGTGTAGGAATACACATTTAAATATAGAAGTAAACAAAATAAAATATATGATATGAGGTCTTAGCGTTAAAGAAAGAATGCCAAGAAGCAATTTTGATCCCCTTCAAAATACTACTTTTGTGACATTTAAAGCGTTACATAAGAACCACAAACATTCGAAATTATGTCAAAATTATTTGACAGGTAAGGAGAGATATCATTTTTAGGATTACTAGCGTTGCCAAGCACATACTTTTTGTTACTTGGAAATAGATGATTTCCAATAATGTAATGTGAAATTATAATAAATATTATCTAAGTACACTATTGCTTTCCATAAAGAGATTATACAAAGGTTTTCTTTTTAAATATCCAATTAAATATTTTATAATATAGATGGTACAGTTTATAGCTCAAAATAATGATATCGGAAATAAAATTTAAAACAATAAGACACTGTTTCCGAGAGATAATTGACAACTGACAATTTAAATTAGCAATAAAATTTCTTCTAATAGAAAAAGTTGGGCTTACATACTAAACATTTTTAATATAAAATTCAGTTAAAAGCTAAATATTTCAATAATAATAAATCAGTAGAAATTTACACATTATAGATAATCCCCTATATAATAATAGCCCAAGTTATCTCTCTTTTCTTCCTCGAATTCATGAAGCGGTTGGACCTGGAATGGATAGAAGCATCCATATTGGATTCTGATGAGTTAGGGTTAGTAAAATTCAAAATGAGTTTGAAAACGTTCGAAATCCACCACTTCGACTCTTTTCGATCGTTTAAGGCTATTATTTCACTCTCTATTTTCCCCGGTTAAAAACAGGTGATTAAATTCATCAATTTATCTCATTATAAGTAGAAAAAATAACATTATTTTTCTAGCATTATGACGTCACTCCTTTAACCATCTTATTTAACCATTCTTTATTTTAAATTCTTTAAATATAGTTTGCATTATTTTCATAAGTTTTATCGCTGAACTTAGATATTACGTAAATAATTTTTTTTTATATTTGGCTTCAATAATAGATTAGGTACATATGTGAAAATTTTAAATTTAATCATCGATTATTTTTTGTTGCAATGAAAATTTTATCACCGGTATTAACAACAAATTCTATCTACCTCCAGGATGTAGTGGAAATGATAGTGATATTCCTGTAATTCCATTAATTATTGTGGCAAAAAAAAAAAAAAAATGGGAAGAACTTAACGATAATTTCGAAGTAGCTAAGAAAACTTTGAATTATTTTTCTAAATGAATTCAACATGATTCTAAACTGCATTCACAGTATCGGGAGACTTTAGAGGAGTATGAAGA